>CM060315.1:63889042-63920312 GCA_030674185.1 Monoplex corrugatus | reverse complement strand
CTTTATTGCCTTAGTCATTTTATACCAAGTAAGAAAATAAAATCAGCAGTGAGTGAGCAGATCATTTTGCACAATCATGTTTGATGAAATATTTTTGTGCATAATTACATCAAAATATTATCTGGTTAAAGTACAAGGATTCAGTTGACATGTTGGCAGATAATTGTGTAGACAACTGTAATAGATCTGGATAATGTAAAATTTTATGTTGCTCTTTTTCTGCTGGAGGCACGTCATAGCAGTTTGAATTGTAGTTTTGTTGAGGCATTCCAGTGTTCTGCTTGCGTAAGCAGCATGCAGTTTTGCACTAGTTTAAAGCTAGTGCATGGAATGCAGCATGGCTGGAAGAGCATTGATGAAAAGGGTTAATGGGTTGTTATCTCAGAATTCACAATATGCAGTGGTTTAAATCTCATGTACTTCATGCCGCAACAATGACACCTGTCTGACACAGTCCCGGTACTCATCACTACATTCTTCATACAATTTCTCATTTACACAGAAAAGGAAATGCTCATGATCCCTTTGACATATATCTGTAACTTTTCAGCTTTGTGTGTGTGGATATCGGTCATGTGTATATTTTGTTCACTCAGCAGTTATTATTTATGCATTATTGTTTTACTTAATTTTCACTGCATGAGTTTGAAACTTGGGTGTAGCTTTAGCTCACAATATTGATTTTATACCTGTTAGCTTTTGACTTCATTACTGATTTTATTTTGCAAATATTCTGACCCTTTCCCCCAACCCTCTTCAGAGATTTTTTTAAAAAAAGGAATTACATTGTTTTAGGTTTAAGTAGCTTTTTATTTTTATATTTTTTTTCATTTGGGTATAACTTTTTGACTGGGAATATTTAGAGCGGATGCGATTACGTTTGGATATTTGTGCCTTTATTCAATGATCAAACAGTTCAACAGTGGATAACAGAATTCTGTTAATGCTGTAGTTTGACCATGTTGTTAAAGTTTGAAGAATTAAGTACAGACAACAACTCACCCATCCTATTGTATATAACTTTGCAGAGGTTTTAAATTAAATGATAAAAAATAGAAATAATGTAAGAATGATGTGGTTTAAAATAGATAATGAAAAGTAAGAAATGAAATAAGGGGGTGAGGTCAGACAACTTAGTGATATGTTCTGACACTTCTTGTTATAGAATTGAAGAGCAGACTGGGCATGGTAGCCAGGTGGGTAAACATCAAATTTACATTCTAGGTTCGATCCGTACAGACACCTGGAGGCTGGAGATTTTTTCCATCTCCCAGGTCAACATGTGTGCAGACCTTCCAGTGCCTAAACCCCCTTCATGTGTATATACATACAGAGTATCAAATATGCACATCAAGGATCCTGCAAGTCATGTCAGTGGCCAGCTTAAGCATGAAAATACCCAGCATGCATGCTCCACTGCCTGCACGCACAGTGTGGGCCAAACAGTGTGAATACACACGCTTCTTAAAAACATTTAATGCTAAAAAATTGATAAATAAATGAATAAGAAGAGAAACCTGATCCTTGTAATGTACATGTTAGAACATGCTTGAAGAACATTAATGTGACTATCATCTTTTTCTGATTTTTGTCACTGATATACTTGAATGTAAGTACATTTTTCTAAACAACAGTGTCATTCTTTTCTGTGTGTGTGTGTGTGTGTGTGTGTGTGTGTGCATGGTTATACATGACAAAAGCAGTAAATACACTGGTCTGTGTATTTGTCCTGCCTAAATGAGGCTATTGCAAATCTCTGCTTTCTGACTGTCCATAACATTATCCTTAGTAATGTTCAAAATTTTGTTGCATGACTAGTTTCACTGGCTCCCACTCCTTCCTTTTAAACTAACACTGGAACATCTAAAAGCCCTGATATATAACCTTTTGACTCCCTCATCCTATCCTCCAGCATTGTCAGCCATTATAACAAAGCAAAAATTCAATTCTGTCACTCCTTCACCCTATCTGCCAGCTTCCTGCACTTGACAAAGGTCAGTGGGCTGAAAATTGCGCCCGTTATGTTATGTTTTTTGGAAGACACGTTTCAATTCTATCTTCTTTTTCTAGATCTATTCAGAAACAAGCATGAAAGGATTTGTTAGTGTGTGTATGATGCAACCTATGGTGTTGACTGTAAGTCAAAATTACTTGATCAGGGTCAGCAAATTCAGATGTTGCATAGTCAGAAATGTGTTAAACAAGAATAAGCCAAACCAGACTGCTCATGATAAAATAATTCCAAATTATTATCAATTTGCATCCATCATTTTTTTCCTTTCAGGCTGAGAGATACATTTTCTCTCTCCCTTGTGTAAATCCTAAGGGAAACTTTATCCACTTCCTTTTATAAAAGCAAGAGGATACCACCATGGATGAACTTGTATCTGACATGTCACAGAACTAACTGACCCTTCAAACGTCAATGCCTATAATGTAAAGTTTATTGGGTTATGTTTTCAAGAATATCAATACAGTTTACTCTTTGTTTTTTATCTGCTGCCTTATCAGTGTATGTGTGTGAGTGTGTGTATTTATATATCTGAAATGAATTGTTCTTTGTAATGGAAAGAACAAATTTGTGTGTGCGCGCATGTATGTGTGAGTAAAACGCTGCCTAAAAATACTGTCTTGTTCCAATTTTCTGCGCCAAGACTTTCACATTATCATTATTGTCATTATCACAATTACTATTATTATTGTAAGGAATAGGAATGTAACTATTTATCTGGATAATTGTCTCACAACTATACACATTTTGCGGTTGTGTCTAATGATTGTTTTCTAAAAAAAAAAAATAAAAAAAATATGATAGTATGTCTTGACAGTCTTATTATTATTATTACTACCACAGAATGTAAGGTCTCTCTTTCAATCTCATTTCGAATAACTTGGACACACACACACACACTTAAATGAACAGAACTGTATTACTTCTGTAGACTTAAATGAACAGAACTGTATTACTTCTGTAGTATATTTACATCAGGGCAGACCTGTCACTAAGAAGTCAACCATATTTGGAAAAAAAAAAAACTGACAAAGTTTTAACACTTATGGCAAATGACTTCTGTCAGTCGAAGCACAATTTAACTGTTGTCACTGCTACACACACAGTCAAACATACACCACACACAGAGTCAAACATACATACTCCAAACAAACTCGTTTATCAAAACCTGTACACACATTTGTGAATGAAATCGCTAGTAAGAATTTCCAAAAGTGTTATTGTTACATTGCAAATCAGGCCAAGAGCTGCAGTCTACATAGTCCAAAAGTACATAGACCCAATAAAAAGCCATTTCTGAGCTTGTCATAATAGTAACTTGTTCGTGTAAAGTTTGTAAGAATGAATTGTGCATGAGCAAGTCTGGGCATGAGAATCTGTTGGCATATATACATGTTCGTTTTTACTTGTAACTAAATGACTGTGTGTGTGTGCACGTGCATGAATGTATATACATATATATATTTGAGAGGCAGTATCAGTTTTTTTTAAAAAGCCTTTCAAGAACATGATTCACAATGACAAAGCTGCACACATTCTCAGAGTATGTTACATGACACACTGTCTTTGAAATGAAAAGTCTATTAACTTCAATTTGACTGCATGCTTAACAAACGTCTTCTTACCGTTTAAAGCCCAGCCAACTGTGTAGAGCCATATGGGCTATAACCATTTCTAAATGTACAGAACTTCTCAATGGGGAAAAAACCTGGAAAAGGAAATTAAATACACATATCAATGCTTTCATGCACATTATCTATGGATATGCCCCTGGCATTGGCCGTTCCACCTAATTTACCACCAGAGGATGTAAAAAACATGAACCTGAATGTAACTGTCAACATAACTAAGGTCACTAAAACATAAACACTAAAACAGTCCTGAATCCACATCAACACACACACACATACATGCACACCTCTCCCAGTTCATAGCCTATGGTCGAAGTGGAGCAAGTCCCAGCTTTGCACGGAGTTCATTGGCTTCCCTAATGTCCATATCTTCACCACGATCACGGCGACTATGGCGACTGCGGTCCTTGTGATGATCCCGATCCTTGTCTCTATGACGACGTTCCCTGTCCCGTTCACGGTCATGTTTGTCTCGGTCACTGCGATCACGATGATGGTCCTTGTCTCCATGTCTGTCACGATCACTCCTGCTCTTCTTGCTTTTTCTCTTCCTGAAAAGATTAAAGCCAGTGACTAGTCTTACTCTGTGTTGCTACAAGTGTACTTTATAATATTAGTCTGTTTCTGCAACATACTTTATAATATTAGTCTCTGTTTCTGCAAGTACCTTCTATTATACAGCAGATCAAGAAGCCCAATTTATAACAAAACACCAACATAACTCAAAATGGTACAAGCAGTGTCCTTAAAAAGTTCTTCAATTTTGTACCTTTATATAGTTATACATGAAAACAAAGTGATTGAATATTAAGGGTACTAATATAAACATGATCATAAACATCCTTCCAGAAACACATACCTCAAGGACAACTACATTATCTACTACTCTCCACGATGTTCAATCAGTAATTAACTGGATGCAAGAGCACTTGCGTACATACATAAACACACACAAACATTTAAAATTGCCAAAAACCTTACCTGTCATCTTCATCCTTGTGACGCTTTCCTGCAAAATAAAAATAAAGATGTTTACTATTTACATATACGATGGTTTAGAATAAAAGCAAAATTGATTAGACTGGCCCCAAAGACCACAGATAAGACATTCAATGTGTACTGGGTCTTGAAGAAAAACCAACAAGCAGTACAGAATCAGTTTATTCTCTGAGTCAAAGTACATTTTAATGCTGAGTTAAAGCACTCCCACTTAAATCCCACAAAAGCCTGAATTCAAATCTATAAACATAACGAATAAAAAATGTCATTAAAACGTTTGAAAAATCACAAAATCAGTCATTGTCAGTATTTCTCTGTCAGATTACTCATTATTTTCTTTCTTTGCTTGTCTGAAAGAAGGTACTATCGCAATGACTACCTATCATATCTATACTTCCGATACCTACATCCAATTTGAAAACTTGAGATAAGGAGAGACCAGGCACGGTTAAAAACAGCAGCCAAATTACTTAGAAAACAAAATGGTCTCAAGTCATTTCACAACCTCCCTGGTCACGCCATTCTAGCGATACCCATTTTCATAAAGTAGTAAGAAATCTGGGGACAGCCGGACAGCAGAAGATCCTCAGAGGAGAAACCTCCATCAAGCAAATGTTTTGGCCCTTAACTCCTCACAGATTACACAAATTTCATACTTCTCAAGATAACTTCAGTTGAGGACCATGGTAAACTGTCATAACAGTGAAAACAAATCTTAAACAGTCATAATTTCCTGAGAAAGTGCTATTTAACACACCTTCCTCAAAAAGTGTCAAACTTCAGACTTTTTTTATTTGCTGTTATTTCATTTTTTTGTTTTTTTTTGTCTGTGTGACTTTCACCTTGGAATTTATACCTCCTAACTTGAGCTTTTCCTATTCAATACGTAATCCACAGCTTTAACCATGGTATGGTACAGATCTACCCATGATGAAGATATCTTGTTCATACATTTTTGTCACACACACACACACACACACACACACACACACACACACACACACACATACACACACACACACATACACACACACACACTCTCTCTCTAGTCAAAATGAAACAATCTCCCTTTCTCTTTCAAAACTAGGGCGATATGAATTTTACAAAAATCTCATGGGAAAAAAGTGACTGCGAGTGAGAGATAGAATGCATACATGCATGTGTACTGTATGTGAAAGAAAGGGTGATGATCTGGAAATCAAACGCATCAACTTATTATTACAAAAGCTGGATATTCAAACAACGAGCATACTTGAGGAAGCTTTAACAATGTCTACATGTACCAACCTGGTGATCTGTGTCGCTTTTCTCTTTCTTTGGAGCGTGACCGTCTTTTCTCGTCCTTGCTTTTCCCATGGTGATCTCTGAAAATCCAAGTCAAATCACAATTTAGATTTGTTTTCCCAAGTAATTTTTTTTGTTGGAGCATCACTACATGTAGGTGATCAAATGTAATATGGATACAACAGGACAAACGCAATAACCCTAAACACAATCATAAACTGTTATGCACTGGCCTAATCGTCATACAGCCTCTGCCTTCCAACTGGACTGCATAAGTTCAACTTGACTGGGATAGAACTGCTTGCGTGCGGCCTCCAGTCCTAATTTGTTCATGGTAAATGAAGGTAAAACAGTGAGGAAGAGAATGTGCACTGCCTTCATAATGCTGGTGATAAGAGAAAAATGAGGTGTCTGTCATCTCACTTCCCGATAACTTCAAAGTTATAGGACCATTTTGACCTTTTTACATGTATCAGCAAGGTTTAGCTGCCCAATAAACGTTCATCTCAAATTTTCAGTCAGCGGATAAAATGTTCATAATGTTGTCATCTGACATCAAGTTTCAGTAAATTTCTGACATGACAGCTGCACACTGTATGTAAAGGAAAAAAAACGTATGACAAATCTGGCTGTAATGACACATTTCTGAATTTCTTTGCTGGAAAAGAAACATAAAAATAAGAACATGTAGGTGTTTACCTTTTGTGTGGAGATCGTGATCGTCTGCGTGGTGAGGGACTCTTTCTTTTCTCTGGTGTCAAACTTCTCCTTGATTCCTGCAGGCACATAAACAAATGTTTCTTTCAATATTTGGAAGGTCAAATACTTTCACTTCATTCCCATTTCTTTAAAGGATGCATTTCAATAAACAATTACTTCCAGTATCACTGCACAAGTTTCTGTCAAAGGCAACATTACCTATTACATTTTAAACTCTAAATGACAAAATCTTGTGGACCATATTTACACAGTATGACATACACTGTTATCATTCACAATAATGGTATTTATTCATCATCATCATGTGCTATGCTGCATGGCATTGGCCATCAAAGCCCTCCATACAAATCTATCTTTTGTCGTTTCAAATATTTCTCCTACCCCTTCTGTCTCAATCCACTCTGCAAAACTGTCTAATATTTTCTCCTTGGGTATACCTGGTGCTGCTCTGTTTTGACTAGGTGCTCAAATTTCTTTCGCCTCATAAAATGTCCTATAAATGTTGCTTGTCTTTTCCTGATCTTCTTCATAAATGTTTTTTGTGTCTGCTTCTTTCAAGACCATTTCATTTGTTTTCTTTGCTGTCCATGGAACTAATAACATTCTTCTTAGAAACCCCATTTCTGCTGCTTTGTTGACTGTCCAGGCTTCATATCTCTACAATTGTATTGCTTCAATATAACACTCAAGAACTCTCTGTATTTAAGTGACAGACATATGTTGGTAAGAACGTTTTCCATTTCCTTGAATGCTGGTTTAGCTTGGCCGGTTCTGCTGAATATTTCTAATGTGCATCTAGTGAGATGACTGTTCCCAGATATTTTAAACTTATCAACTTGTCTCAATGTTGCACCATCAGTTGTTATTATTGTTGTTATCTTGTAAACAACTGAAATCAAAAAGTAGATTTAAACTTTTTTCCCATTAATTTTTTGGCTTTACAATGAACATTCATCAACAAACAATGTGGAAAAAAAAAAGACATCAATTCATACCCACAGCCCATAGGAAAAAGGACTGTTGACGCATGAACAACATATAACATACAAAACATATATAACAATATTTTGGACACTTAAGGTAGCAATGCCGCATGAAAAATTGAAATTGGGTTTTGAGTTAAAAGATTTATATGGTTTTGAAGATATTGTTGTTCTGAGTAAAAAGCAGTTTAAAATTTTCAGATCGGACTATTAGTTCACGAGATATTCGAATTTGAAGCGTCAAAAATTTCTTAAATTTTGGTACCACGCTTTAGTGGGACAAAGAAGGACCAGCTGTCACAGAACAAACCCATCAAATGGCATGGTATGCTGATTTTGCTGGAAATGACATTCATTTTGTAATTGTGAGAGACAGACAGGACCAAATGTGATAAAATTTTGATCGTTGATGTATTTTTGTATGCCGAATTGAATGAAACCATTATCGTAACTCTGCGACGAGCCATTTTTGTCTTATTACAGGAAACATGTTATATTTGGCATGTTTTATGTTTTTCATTAATAATTGCCCATATTGTATATTAATAACAGACAAAAATGAAGCTAGAAACAAAACAAGGATATATAATCATTTCATGAGATAGATATAAAATCATTTTGCTCATCGTTCAAGTGTCTTATTACTGCAAATTAAACCAAAAAAGTCACGACTCGCTACTTCAGTAGTCTTATGAATAATTTGTAATATTTCATCAGTTTCTGTACATATAAAAGGAAATCTGAGAATCAATGACTTCTGGAATCACTTAAATAGTTGAAATATTAAAAATTACTGCATGCTTTTATGCTGCAGGCTATCCAAAAATATCATCTGATCAATATTCTACTAAAAACTAAACACACACACATACACATACAACACATACACACACACAGAGGAAAACATATCAGACAAGATTTTTGCACAGTACATTTGATTTTTATTTTATACATCAGTGTTTAGAAACTGACTGACTGAATGTGGATGAGTCAAGTCCCCGAACACTTAGCACAGCCAGCGTCCAAAGAAAACTTCTGGAAGGATATGGGACCACTCGTCATTCAGGAACAGGTCACTTAACTCCTACAATAGAGAAATATATGAATTTCTGCATAATATATACTATTCATTGAGAGACTGGAAAGGAAAGGAAAGCATAATGCATAGTCTCCACATCAATATTACTTTAACATTAACCCTACCAAACCTTAGCCCCTGAGCGAAATTGTGCCCCCTGCCTGGCCTCCTGAGCAAAATTTTGAAAAAAATGTATATACGTTAGAAAACTGTTCATATCATGCATACCAATGGTTAGAATTATATGAAACGTGGAGAGATTGTAGAAAATAGGCCTACCTTTCATCTAACGCCAGTCCAACCCTCAATCACACAAGCATCTCCCCTATCACTTGGTTGGGGGGTACGGGCACGCCCCCTTCTTCCAACACTCTGTCTCGACCTACTTCTTTCATTGTCAGAATCATCACTTTCACTCAATGCTTCATCAACGTAATCATCGTCACTTGAATCGGAAACGTATTCCTGATCAAATTCTCCAATCTGCAAAATGTCCACCACTTGTTGAACTGTGAAGCGAGTTGGCCTCGCCCGTTTACCTGTTGAAGTGCTTGGTTCATCACTAGCTCGCTTCATGGTCAATTTTGCACCCAAATCACCTCAAAATACCATCAACACAAAGGCAGACATTTGCAATAGGCTGAACACACGCAACGCTTAGCAACGGTTCGGTAGCTATTTTTAGCTCTTGATAAAGTGACGATCATGTGAGTGTGCTATTCCCGCTATAGCGGGAACTCGGTATATAGTCATTTTCGTCATTCCCGCAATAGCGGGAACTCGGTCTGGTAGGGTTAAGCCCAAACTCGCGACTTTGATTTTTAGCATATTACTGGTAAAAATCCACCAAAGCAGAGCAATCCTAAGTGTTTCCAGTGTACTCTTGCCCTTTAATATGAATCAATAATAGGCTACTACTAAATAAGATGCAATCTTCCCGTTAAAACAAATTAATGACAATAGGCATATCCTTTCCAGATACTGACTACAAATTGAAACAACTACGTAGGCTAATGGATGGCCTACTTTACAAATAATACAACTCATAGCCTTCTATTCAGTTTCAAAACCTAAATAAAGACTATTATAACAATGAACAGAAGATTTTGTTTTGTGACATTCTAAATCTCTGTGTGTATTAGTGTGTGTGTGTGTTGTCAGAGAGAGAGAGAGAGAGAGAAAGAGAGAGGATCATGCCTGTTAACAATGACTTGGATATGAATGTACTGGGGCCTATTTACTTATTTATTCATTTTTTGTTATTTATTCATTTTTTGTTCTCTGAGAGAGAGAGAGAGAGAGAGAGAGAGAGAGAGAGAGAGAGAGAGAGAGAGAGAGAGAGAGATTCATGTCAAGGAAAGTACAATGACTTGCACAGAACTGTTTGTTGATTTGAAAAAAATAATATTTAGATCTGTTTATTCATTCATTTAAAATTTGAGTGAGAGAGAGAGAGAGAGAGAGAGAGAGAGAGAGAGAGAGAGGAGAGAGAGAGTTGGAGGAGGCGGGTTACCCCTCTGTTTGGGCAAACCCATTTTCCACGGCCCCGGGAAGCCCGTCGATCACATAGTAGGCCTATTTTTAGTAGTAAGCTCGCCCGTCATGGGGTGAGGTCTACACAGCGACATGCGAATTAGCATGACCTCGGGAACGAAATGGTTGACAAACCAAGCTTCGGCTAACAACTCCGAATCGAGTTCAAACGCAGTAGTCCTTTTCTTGAAAAATACAATGTTACAGATAAAACAGAACTTGATCTGTTGATTGCTAGATCTAGTCTTTGACAGCGCAAAACTTGCCGAGCTGAAACTTGCACAGCGTTCTGTTTCGCGCTGTAGGCCTACTCAGGCTACTGGCGTCGGCACATTCCGACGTTGATCTGGTACAGATCCTCATGTAAAAAGTTGGCGTACGGCCGTATTTTAAATCAAATTGATTTCATATTACACTAATATATAGAAAAAAGCATGTAAAATCGAATCCTGCCGACGACAAGTTCCAAAAATGGCGACTTGCCTGCAAACTTTTCCGATGAAAAAAAGCAAAACTTTGGAAGCGTCGATCTCTGTTCGAAACTGGCACACATAGGTGTCGTCGGGATATATCATTCTGTTACATTAATTCTCATTGGCTGCAAAATTACAATGTGATTGGTTCACAAATATAGCCGTACCGACCGAAATAGTGAAGCATCCCGAACAAACTTCGATTCTAAACGCATACCGTCGCCGCGATTGCGCCAGAAGCGCGGATTTTCAACTTTCTCATCAAATAACTAATTCAATTTTCGCTCTAAGTATATAAAAAGGCAATCATTCAAATCTTTATTCATTTCTTATTCACATAAGACAAAAAATAAGAATGAAACACCGATTAAAGAGGCAGTAATACTTGATTGAACTGAAGACCCCCCCAGTTTTGCGGCCGGCCCCGGTTTTCCCCAGTTTTTGGTACCACAAATTTGACGTCGCGTTTCGGTTCGCACGGCATTGCTACTTAAGGTTTCAAAATTAACATCAAGACTTAAGTACATATCATAATCATAAATTTGTTCTCTACTGAGAAAACATTGGCATACAGTTACTCCACTGAGCATTAAAAATGGACAAGTGAGTTTATTTTGGCATTATACTCTTTCAATTTTGAATTTATTATTCAGTGTCTTTGGAAAGATAGTACATTCTAAACGCATTTGTCAATCTTGCACTTAAAATTTTTTCCAAGCATTATAAGCTCAAAAATTCTAATTTTACAGTTTGATCAACACCAAATTACACAAGGCTCCATGTGACTTTGATGATAAAAGTATTTTTGATTTTTCATTATCAAATGTTCTATTAAGTTTGAAAAGTTACAGTCGCAGTTCCACAGGGAACATTCAACAGACTGTTTTGTATTATTACACCATGTGCAGTTTATCATAAATTGCTATACCCATTCCATTTAAAATGTTTGTAGCAATAATTTGATGAACTATTCTCAACTGCAACCATCTCCATTTGACATTGTTTAATTCATGAATTTTTTTAAGTGACTCTTCCCACAAAATACTAATGTTTAGTTTCTGTGACAACTTTAGGCAATAATTTGGCTATGATCAAATTTCTTTTTTTCATAGCAGAGTTTTGCCCCCTTTTGTACACTCATTATCAGTACTACTGCACTGGGCAGATTCAAAACAATACTTATGTTGTTGGTCAATTGAATTCCGGTTGTTCCAAAATATTTTTTTTATAAACAATATTCATCCATTACATGTGATAAAATCAATATGGCAGTCAGTGTTAACTTTAAACTCTTCATGGGTAAAAAACATACACTTTCTTTAAGAAAATGTTTGATGGAGTATGTTCTTTTCTCTATCTTTAAAGAAATGTTTGATGGAGTATATTCATTTCTCTATCAGCTTATTGTCTCATATTATCAGATTATCCACCTTTTGTTTTCTTTTCAGAATAGAAAACAGATTCAGCAAACAGTTCACTTGAGTTCTAGCATTATGTGCTTACAAAATATATAGGCCTTAAATGTATGGGACCAAAACAGATTGTTCTTCATGAGACATAAAACAAACACTGGTTCATAATATTCAATGTTTTCTTAAGAAATGAATACAGTTTCCCTGCAACATTTTCCATCTATGATTTGAAACTTACTTTTCCTTTATCCATGCAAGTTTGACAGCATATATATATACATACATATGTACATATACTTGTAAATCATTTGTACTTAACCTCCCTTATTTATGCTTTTAAGTGGCAGCCTTTCTGGTGATTTCATCCTGTCTTCCATTCCATACAAACTGAAAATATAACTTGGTAACTTTTGTGTAAAGTGATCAGGTGGATTTGGCAACAATATCCACAAGTGTGTAAGTTTAGACAGCACAAGAGATTTTAGAACTGTGACTTTACCGATTGAAGTGGTGATTCTTTGAGACCAAATTCTTAATAACATTTTTACTTCTGATAATTTGTTGTTATAATTAATGGTTTTACAATCATTTAGATCTTGAGCCAACCAAATGCCAAGTATTTTAAACCTAAATGGATTCCGTGTCATTTTTACACAGAGGCAGAATATTTTTTGTTTTTCTTTCTCCCTAGCCATATGACTTGCGATTTTTCACTGTTAATAAATAGGCCTGAAATTGTTCCTTACATATGAAGTATATGCACAGATCTTTCAAAAGAGAGTATCTCCTATATTCATTAATTGGGTATCATTAGCAAACCCGGAAATTTTGTGTTCTAAACCATGAATCTGGATTCCTTTTATTGAGTCATCCTCCCTATCATTCTGGTTAGAATATCTGCACAAACAGTAAAAAAGTAGAGAGAAACTGGATCTCCTTGACTGCATTGTTGGTGGTCCCATGGTGACTTGATCTATCTAGCTCGCATGGCCTACCTGGCACTGGGACTTTGAATGCATGACCTCGCAGTTGGTGGTCTGTTGTGGAGCTAGAATGAGAGGTGTGGAATCAATGCCAATGAAGCAGTGCACAAGTTGAAATATCAAAAAAATATACAAAACTAGAAAACTACAAATGAACAATTACACAATACCACAAAATGAATGGTTAGAAATAGAAGTCCATACTGGTAGAATTCTTCTTGACCCAAAATGACACCAAATACACAGCCTGATGGTTGTTTTGGGCCCTTGCCATTGAACCAAAATATTTTACTGCTTGCCATGTCTAGACCACTGCTTGGCAACAGCCTGGTCAGTTCTTGTGACAAGACTGAAAGCTGATGGTAAGCCAAGTGCCAAGCTAAAGTCCAGTCTTTCCAAGTAACATTTAAAACATTTCAAATTAATTCATATCTAAATCAAGCATATGATGCTAATTCAAAGTGACTTAGAAGGCTCTGCCATCAGATTACTAAAGACTGGATCACAGACAGCAAAATGGCATCCATAGTCCACCTCCCACCCCACACCCCACCCTGAGGTCACAACTAACCCACTAATCCCACCTCTAAAGAACACCCCATTACTACTTAATTCTCCTATCCCCACCCCTTGGGGCTGTGGCAAACATCTCCGCACTCCTCATCCATGGAAGGGGTGAAGGTGGAGGGGGCAGTTGCCTATTCTTTGCTGTATGTCTGGCCTTACAACGCTCGCCCGATCCTCTGCGCGACCGCCAAGATTACAGACAGCTGGGGAAACTCTGGTTTTCTTCACACAAGCCACAGCTGTCTACCATTCACATTATCATCATCTGGCAGAGCAAGCTTCAAGTAACACCTGGAAGTTACTTTGCTACCTGATTTTTAACAAGCCACAAAGCTATCAACATAAGTAATGAATATTTCACTACTGGATCTTTAACACACACACACACACACACACACACACACACACACACACACACACACACACACACACACACACACAAACCAGACGGTAAAAGGATAGTTCATCATTACAAACCTCCATCAGCTCCTCTTCTTCATCTGTACCCATATCTTCCATGTCTTCTTCCACTGCACTCACTCTGGGCTCTAGCTGGTTGCTCTCTTCCAGAACGTTGCGTTTCTATACACAGATGTGTCCAGACGTAAACACACAACAATGCTTAAGATGCTTGTCTCTTATAAAATTACAAAATTTAATTGAGTATATTCTGATTAAAGAAACTTACCAATAAATTACAAAATCTAACGGAGTATATTCTGAATAAAGAAACTTACAATTATTTATACATATATCTCTGTTAACAGAAGTTGCTTATGATTTAATTACATCAGTGGAAGAGGTTCCTCAAGATGTTATTATCATCCATGTTTAAAAGAAGGGTGATAGGACCTACGCAAAAATCATGGTGGGAAATCCCTATGTGAAATGCAGGGAAGGTCCCTGCTTCATTGTTATATAAATTCTTTAAAGCCCAGCTGACTGTGTAGAGCCATATCAGGGCTATTATCGCTTCAAAACATACAAAACTTCAACAGGAAAAAAAAGAAAAGAAAATTAAGTACACATATCAATGCAATTGCTCATATAATCTAAGGACATACCCCTGGCACTGACCATTCTGTCCAATTTATCGCATATGGGATTTAAAAACACCTGAATACAAAATTTTAGGCATACCTAGGGGCATCAAAACATATATATAAAAACGGGCATAAATTACCTAAAATTTCTTCTGCACACCTCACCTCCCTAGAGCCAAAAATGCACTTCACACATGTACCCTATTATCAATTCTAAGAAAGAGTATGTAAGACTTTATTGAACACATACAGGTGACTGGAACAGCAAGGCAAGAAAATGATAGGAAGAAACTACAGAAAGCAAAGGAACAAGGCAGAAACAAAGACAGTGACAGAAAAGAGGACATTTCTAGCACAGAATTTCCAGAAGGTAGGGATACTATAAATTTATACTGAAAAAGCCCCTGGCATCCCCATGGGGGGAGGTCCCTGCTAGAATCATCCTTAACAGTCATCATCCATGCAATGTGGCTTTTGTGGCAGAAAAAGCACGATGAATGGTGTTCAACATAAGCTAGCTGCATGTGTCACAGACAAAACCAGGAGCTCCACATGGTATTTGTACATCTGACCAAAGCATTTTAAATCCTTAATCAGAAGGGTCTGTGGGAGTAAGAAAATTTGATGTCCCTCAGAACCCTGCCTTGCTGCCTGCTTCCTTCCACTATGCCAGGGTGAAAGATAATGGACAGGCATCCAAAGCTTTCCCAGTGCATTATGGAGTGAAACAGGAATGCTTTCTAGTGTTGATATTCTTCTCCATTCTCTTTGCAGCAATGCTGATTTATGCATTCACTGACTTTGGTAGGACTGTGCATGTCAAATTCCACTCAGACAGAACATTTTCAACGAACAGACTGAGCCCAAACCAAAGTGCTCAAAGCCATCATGGCAGCATCTCTCTTCACAGATAACTGCACACTGGCCACACACTCTAACAAGGATATCCAGAGCATCAATTACCTGTTTGCTGCAGCCTCCAAATGCTTTGCCTTACAATTAGTCTGAGTAAGACAGAGGCTACATTCCAGCCAACATCATCTCAAATTTCTGGTGCTTCATCACTGTCGACTTTAATCAACAACCAGGAGATCAAGACTACAAATTCTGGATCTCTTGTTATTGAAGCAACATTTTACATCTCCAAGGTCAACTCTGTCTTTGGAAGGTTGACCAACAGGTTATGGTAAGAGTATGGCAAATGACTCACCAAAAAGACTGCTATGTACAGAGAAGTAGTCTCAAGTGCCCTGCTATATTGCTGCAAGACCTGGACTGCCTATCAACAGTACATTCAACAGCTGGAAAGGTTCATCAAGGATGTCTGCACAAAATCTTCAACCAAATATGGAAGACAGAGTGTCCAACCTTCAAGTTCTGAAGAAGTGTCACTTGCTAAATACAGAGTTTCTGCTCATCAAATGTCAGCTTCATTGGGTGTTTCTATATGGACAGCTGACGCAAGGATAACGTAACCAGGGAAGATCAGAAAAGCAACAGAACTACATGGATACTCTGAAAGCCAACCTCACGAGCTGTGGCATCAAAGTCACCAACTGGGAAGACAGGAGAGCACACAAGACACAATCACATTTAAAAAGTGTAGAACACAACAGGGACCAGCAGAAGCAGAACCCAAGACATCAGGACCCCTTCCCATGCAGCACCTGAGCAACATGTGCCTCAAGTATAGGTCTTAAATCCCAAATGAACGCACAATAAAGGATCAGTATCAGGGGATAAAAGATCATTATGCCCATTCATCTGTCAGACTGATGGGAGACTCCGTCATCATCATCATCAGCCATGTTAACAGAATTGTGTTTTCTTTCATTTCTGTTCAGTTGTTGTAAAGCTGACTGAACAAGAAGGGAGGGGGAACGTTTTCATCCACTTAATTTCCTTTCTTTCTGCTTTTCCCCACATATAATTTTCTTTTTAAGTCATCATGTTGCATACATTTCCGAACTTACCTTTAACACTACACCATGATTAAAACATTTTCAAAAACAAACTTTAAAGAAAAAATACACAAACATCACTAGTTGACATTCTGGTCAGTACATGTATCATATATATTTCTGAATTACACTATCACTTTTCAATACAAGCCAAAGTTTGATAATCATCACACAACTATTCTACTGTCATCTTCATAATTCCAGACAGAATTTAAAATATTCAAGAACATATAATTTATAAATACAGACCTGAACTCTGGGAAGAATGACATCTGACATTCTCTCCTCCCTCAAAAGCTCATCAATGTACTCATCCATGTGAACCAGCTCAAACTCTGGAAAAATAACCACATTCAGACATTATCATGTGCACATCTTTTCCTCTCAGTAACACCTCACTTATACAATCTCAATCAGATCACAAATTTGCATAGAAAGATAACAGAGGGTGACATGGTCTTGAAGTGGCTGGTACCATTTTCTTGTTTCATGAGTCCCTCTTTCACTTCTTAGTCTTTGCTGTACTGTTATGCACAATGTTACACTTGCAAGGTTAAAGGTGAGCATGGTTTTTAACTGTTGTCTTTTATCTCAACGGGTTGTTGTTTTCTGACGTGGTGTTAGCCCTGATATGGCTCTAGTAGTCGGCTGGGCTATGAGCAATATGAACTGAATTGAACTGATACACAATGTAAATCATGATTTCATGATGGACAATAAGTACATCAGGTAAATTACTGATAATGTATTGTTCAGCACTGCAGAAATGTTGACCACTAAGTTACAAAATTAAACTTCTCTGACAGCTCTTTCTTCCCGGAGTAAGGCAAGCTCAGTGGAATGGCGTGTCACTGTCTGCATGTGTAGGGGGAAGGTCCATATATTAATGTAGTGTGAACATCTATACATATTAATACAGAAAAAATATAATCCATCAAGAAGAACAACAGATAATAACATCACAACAGAAAGAGATACAAATGAATCCAAAACTTGCTGTCACACATTATTTATATACTCCTGAGAGGGCTGTAAGTCAGCTGGAAGATACCTTTTAGTGTCAACGTACCGTCTACCTGGAACTCAGTGTCAGCTGATCTAAGGGATCTGTCCATTTTTTTCTCACTTAAAGTCATGGTTAACTTACCTGTTCATCCAGGCCTCCCATTCTTGATATTAAAATCATTCCTCACCATTATCTTTTTTTTTTAAGCATTACGATTTTTCTCAGATGCATATATATTAGCAATGCCGCATGAAAAATTGAAATTGGGTTTTGAGTTAAAACATTTATATGGTTTTGAAGATATTGTTATTCTGAGTAAAAAGCAGTTTAAATTTTTCAAATCGGACTAATAGTTCATGAGATATTCCAATTTGAAGCGTCAAAAATTTCTTAAATTTTGGTACCACGTTTTAGTGGGACAAAGAAGGACCAGTGTCACAGAACAAACTCATCAAATGGCATGGTATGGTGATTTTGCTGGAAATGACATTCATTTTGTAATTGTGAGAGACAGACCGGATCAAAAGTCATGAAATTTTGGTCACTGATGTATTTTGGCGTGCCGAATTGAATAAAACCATTATTGGAACTCTGTGGCGAGCCATTTTTGTCTTATTACAGGAAACATGTGATATTTTGGATGTTTTATCAGTGTTTCATTAATAATTGCCCATATTGTATTAATAACAGACAAAAATGAAGCTAGAAACAAAACAATCATTTCAAGAGATAGATATAAAATCATTTTGCTCATCGTTCAAGTGTCTTATTACTGCAAATTCAACCAAAAAAGTCACGACTCGCTACTTCAGTAGTCTTATGAATAACTTTTAATATTTCATCAGTTTCTGTACATATAAAAGGATATCTGAGAATCAATGACTTCTGGAATCACTTAAATAATTGAAATATTAAAAATTACTGCATGCTTTTATGCTGCAGTCTATCCAAAAATATCATCCGATCAAAATTCTACTAAAAACTAAACACACACACATACACATGCACACACACATAACACACATACACATATATATACACACACAGAGAAAAACATAACAGACAAGATTTATGTACGTTACATTTGATTTTTATTTTATACATCAGTCTTTAAAAAATAGACTAAACTGTCTGTGGATGAGTCAAGTCCCCGAACACTTAGCACAGCCAGCGTCCAAAGAAAATTTCAGGAAGGATATGGGACCACTCACCATTCAGGAACAGGTCACTTAACTCCTACAATAGAGAAATATATGAATTTCTGCATAATATATACTATTCATTGAGAGATTGGAAAGGAAAGGAAACCATAATGCATAGTCTTCACATTAACATTACTTCAACATTAAGCCCAAACTCGCGACTTTGATTTTTAGCATATTACTTGTAAAAATCCACCAAAGCAGAGCAATCCTGCTAAGTATTTCCGGTGTACTCTTGCCATTTAATACAAATCAATAACAACAGGCTACTATTAAATAAGATGCAATCTTCCCTTTAAAACAAATTAATGACAATGGGCCTATCCTTTTCAGATATTGACTACAAATTGGAACAACTACTTAAGCTAATGGATGGCCTACTTTACAAATAATACAACTCATAGCCTTCTATTCAGTTTCAAAACCTAAATGAAGAATATTATAACAATGAACAGAAGATTTTGTTTTGTGACATTCTAAATCTCTGTGTAGTGACTGTTAGTGTGTGTGCGTGTTGTCAGAGAGAGAGAGAGAGATGGAGAGAGAGAGAGAGATGGGAGAGAGAGAGAGAGAGAGAGAGAGAGAGGATCATGCCTGTTAACAACTTGGATATGAATGTATTGTGGCCTATTTACTTATTTATTCATTTCTTGTTCCCTGAGAAGAGAGAGAGAGAGAGAGAGAGAGAGAGAGAGAGAGAGAGAGAGAGAGAGAGAGAGAGAGAGAGAGAGAGAGAGAATTCATGTCAAGGAAAGTACAAAAACTTGCACAGAATTGTTTGTTGATTTGAAAAAAAAATATTTAGACTTATTCATTCATTCATTCATTTATTTGAGAGAGAGAGAGAGAGAGAGAGAGAGAGAGAGAGAGAGAGAGAGAGAGTTGGGTAGGCGGGTATGCGTACCCCTCTGTTTGGGCAAACCCATTTTCCACGGCTCGGTGAAGCACGTCGAGCACATAGTATTTTTAGTAGTAAGCTCGCCCGTCGTGGGGTGAGCAGATCTACACTGCGACATGCAAATAGCATGATCTCGGGGAGGAAATGGTTGACGAACCTAGCTTCGGCTGACAACTCCGAATCGAGTTCAAACGCAGTTGTCCTTTTCTTCAAAAATACAATGTCACAGATAAAACAGAACTTGATCTGTTGATTGCTAGATCTAGTCTTTGTCCGACAACGTAAAACTTGCCGAGCTGAAACTTGCACAGCGTTGTTACGCTGGTAGTAGGCCTATGGCGTCGGCACATTCCGACGTTGTTTTGCTACTGATCTGGAACAGATCCTCATGTAAAAAGTTGGTGTACGGCCATATTTTACATCAAATTGATTTCATATTACACATGCACATAGAAAAAAGTATGCAAAATCGAATCCCGCTGACGAGAAGTTCCAAAAATGGCGACTTGCCTGCAAACTTTTCCGATGAAAAAAAGCAAAACTTTGGAAGCGTCGATCTCGGTTCGAAACTGGCACACATAGCTCTCGTCGGGATATATCATTTTGTTACATTGATTCTCATTGGTTGCAAAATTGCAATGTGATTGGTTCACAAATATAGCCGTACCGACCGAAATAGTGAAGCACCCCAGACAAACTTCGATTCTAAACGCATACCATATCCGCGATTACGCCCGAAACGCGGATTTTCGACTTTCTCATCAAATAACTAATTCCATTTTCGCTGTAAGTGCATAAAATGGCAATCATTCAAATCTATATTCATTTCTGATTCATATAAGAAAAAAAATCAGGATGAAACACCGATTAAAGAGGCAGTAATACTTGATTGAACTGAAGACCCCCCAGTTTTGCGGCCGGCCCCCGTTTTTGCCCAGTTTTTGGTACCACAAATTTGACGTCGCGTTTCGGTTCGCACGGCATTGCTATATATATGCATGACTTTTCCAGTTTTTTGCCCACACTGAGCAGGTGGTAGGTTACTGCACAGACTGCATACTCCTATTTTCGGCATGCTGCTTGTTTTCATGTTTCCATCAGTCACCAAATGCTGATAATGTGATATGGCATACACTCACAGGATGTTTAATGCACATATTTGATGTTCTGGTACATATACACATGCAAGAGTTTAGGAACTAACATCAGGTATGCACATGTTTAAAAGCACTTCAGAATAGTACTAGCAGACTGTGTACAAATTCAACAAAAACATAACAAAAACCTCTGTTCACATGACAAGATCTGTCTCATCATCATATCAATAAGTAACAATCAAATTCACATACCCATATTATATCTCAACTGTCTTCTCAAGCACTCTAAACTGAACAAGTATCAAAAACTTACTCCCACTTCTTGTCATGCGTCTCAACTTTCTGTAGTCGTAATACAGGGGCTCCAGGTATTTGTAGCAGTCCATGGCAGTACCAGTCAGTCGCATGTACATTGCACCAAGAGCACGCACGTACCTACAGGAATAAACATGAGAAAATATGATAATTAAAATGTGGAAAAACACAAAATATACTGTACGATCCAAAAATCTGACTAAACATCAAAATGGTGATTTTCCCTTGACTGCTGGGGCTGTCTGAACTAGGTCAATGACAGAGTGTTGACCTACTCTCCCTGCATTACTGCAGAGAAGTTTATCTTGTTAGCAATGAGCATGGAACGTATTCAGGATTTATAAACAAGAGGGAACGATTGCAAGCTGATTTCAATCAGCCAGTCACTGTCAAAATCATCATCGGAATCTGTGTGTGTCAGCATTTCTATAACAGTTTCATCAATGTTTATCACCATGAGAAAAGATCATGAACTTTGTGCCTCAGAAATTGAGAAAACACTTACATTCGCCGCCAAACTGTTTCATACATATACTAAGAAACATCACATGTTGCATAATAGTGAGAAGTGAAATGAATTCAGCTTTTGGTGGTGTGCTTACAATTTGCACGCAATGTAATGCAAGCAATTTATTCCAACAGTAGGTAGAAGTCAGTGATGAGGGGGTTCATCAGATTCACAACAGCCCAGCCCCTTTGCCAATGAGGGATTCTGCAGGCGCAGTCAAGAGATTAAATACAATTATACATATCACTGTTAACCATATTTCCATTTAAAAACATGCAAATGTTTTCAGAGTACATAACAATAAAATACATAACTGGAGCAAAAAAAAAAGACACCACACATAATCCAATTTTACAGTACAGAGAGGGTACTTTCCCAGACTAGAACATACTAAATTACAAGTATTAAAGTATCATAACATTACTACTACAGACTAGTTAGTCAATTCACTGTTTTAAATTACATTTCTTTATTTTAAATGAAAAAAGAAAAACATTTGTTTTAAAGAACTGGCACACCAGATTGGTAGACCTGTGAACTAAAGCCTGCTGCATATCAAATCAATCATCAAATTAAAAACAGTCAAATAGTCCATGAAAATATTTTCACATTTTGTGTTAGTTCAATCAAAATAATTGGTCCAAACCATTGAAAACTGTACTGCTGTAACTTAGTGCAAGTCCCTGTGATATGGTACAAATTTTCAATCCTCAAAAAAATCTGAAGAAATCTTTGTGACTGAACTTATAGAACTAGTCTAATCTGTATCCACCCTCACTTTACAGTGTCACAAAATGATGTTAACAACAAGTAGATTAAATGTAACAAATAATGATGATACATACACGACATATAACACACAGAGAACATAAACTGTGATAAATTCACACACAGTGACATGCAGGTAAACACAAAAATCCTTACTTGAAGTCCTCATTTCTGATGAACTCAACCACTATATCCTTCTCTGGCTGGATCTGCAGCATCTTGAGTATCAAGCACAGAAATGGTGTTGGTTTTACATTGCCTCCAAATACACCTCCCACATAACGCAGCTCCATGGCTTTGTCGACCAACAACGCAGCTAAAACAACAAAATATTATGGTAAATGTGAAAAATGAGATTTACACAATGAGACACCAAAAACCTGAAAACCAGCTTGGTAAGAAGGTGGTGGTGGTGGTAAAAACAGGTCAAATGTACTAATACTTAGTAATACATGTAGTATTACTACTACTAATAGTAGTAATACTACACTACTTTGTAGGGTATGACTCACATATCACATATGCTTGCAAATGTCTCTTCTCTCTTGCTATCCCAGGCAGTTGGGAACTTGGTCTGATAAGATATGTCTACACAGAACAAAAGTATCACCATCTGCTTTGAGAGCATAAGAACCTTCCTTGTGAATGGCCTAAGTATTGGCACAGCTCTCTGGGAATGTTGTCTAAAAATAGTAAAATCTATTTAATTTTTTTGCTCCCCAACCTCCAATAGGTATCTTTCTTTTTCAAAGTGTTATCTCCCTCAGCTTTTTTTTGTTTTTGGTTGTTGTTGTTGTTGTTTGTTTCATCAGTTGTTTCAGACCAGACAACTCATTCTACCCAGTGAAGAGTCTTTCATTTTCATGTTTTTCTGTTTGTTCTTACCATTCCATTGGAGATAATCCTACTTTCTTACTTTCAGGGCTGAGGACACATAACACTTGTATGAATTTCCTCTATAAACATAAAGCCTGAAAACTTCTCTTTTTATGTTCTGTATTAGCCTATAGACTATAGTGTATAGGCCTATGTAAAAATTCATACTAGTGCAACACATTTTAGGTTCTGTTAATTTTATGAAACATTCAGTGTAATGTGTTTCTTCGATAGAATAAAACATATTTACAGCTCTTCTTATAATATACTCATCATTTACAAATTCTCTATCACTAAGTAGCATATGAATCTGGTGGATGCACCTGCAATCCTCAAAACATAAACCTATGATGGTGACAAAATATGATCTTGAAGTGAACTCTTTAAGACTAAGAGTACATAAGAATTTGAACTCACTGTGCATTAGACCTACACAATTTACAAGACAGTTATACTAAAGTAAAACAGAAACTTAAAAAACATGAATAATACATTAGGCCTATGACACTTAATGTACACATCAGAATATACATTTAATAAACATGGGCAAATGAATGCATACTAAATAAATAATGTCTAACCATTCAATTACAATAGCGTTTTTGGACACACTGGGGGTTTGAACCCACGACCTGCGTTTTTGGACACATTGGGGGTTCGAACCCACAACCTTCCACTTAACAGTCTGCCGACAGGTGACTGGTAACAGTCTAGGAGTAGGCTGATTGGACCAGGATCTTCCGATCACATCCACCTGACTAAAGCGCCCGTCTGTTTACATCAGATCTAAGGTTGTGTAACGAGAAAGAGAGAGAAAGAGAGAGAGAGGGAGGGAGACTAGAGAGGGAGGGAGGGAGACTAGAGAGAGGGAGGGAGGGAGACTAGAGAGAGAGAGAGAGAGAGAGAGAGAGAGAGAGAGAGAGAGAGAGAGAGAGAGACAGACAGACAGACAGACAAAGACAGAGACACAGTGACAGAGAGTTAAAAACACTGATCACCGGGTTCCTTTACCAGTCAGAGCGAAGCACTCTTCCTTCCAGTATCGACATTCATAAATTCGAGTGCGGATAATTTTTTCCACCAAATATTGAGGATTAGTGCCTTTCACTGAATGAGCATCTTTTACGGTTCTGTTAGCCATATCTGTTCAACATGGAAAATCAACTTGTAAGCAGAATTTTCACCCAGCACACCGTCAAAGTTCAGCTCAAATGCAACTCTGTACCGGAAGTGAGTTTCACGGCTGCGCAAGTGCATTTGTCTTTTTATAGAATTTAAACAAAATAGTGTATGAATTACAAAAGCACCTCCTTCAGTTCTCGACTTAAGACTTTTTAATTTTTAATTAATTACAATATTTATAGCGCAAAATCTTGATAAAATCAAATCTAAGCGCTGAAGCAGACACACACGCAGGCACGCACGCTCGCACACACACGCACGCACACACACAGACACACACACACACACACACACACACACACACCCACACACACGCATGGCTATAAATGGGGAGAAAGAATAAAAGCAATAAAAGCAAGAATAAAAGCAATGGAAAATTATAGAGAGCATAGCATACAATTATATATTATAACCATGTGATTCCCTCCGAGCGGAGACAGGCTGCAGAGGGGAGGGTTGAGTGAGGTTAGGATTTTATGCAGGAGAGAAAAGGTGAGTTTTGAGAGCGGACTTGAAGGAGACAAAAGTAGGTTGCTGACGGACTGAGAGAGGAAGTTTGTTCCAGGAGAGTGGACCAGAAACAGAGAAGGCTCGTGGACCATAGGTATTGAGCTTAGTGCATGGAAAGCGAAGAGTCAGAGGATCAGAGGCAGAGCGGAGGGTACGTGAGGGAACATAGATCTCAAGTAGGCTTGACAGGTAATCGGGGGCTGCGTTATTGAGGCTTTTGTAGCACATGGTGTCTAGTTTGTACTGTATGCGCTTTGATACAGGGAGCCAGTGAAGTTGTGCCAGGAGAGGAGATATGTGGTCAGCTTTTTTCTTTTTGAGTACAAGGCGTGCAGCATTGTTTTGAATGCGCTGTAGGATGTGAATGGTGGAGGCAGGAAGACCAGACAGGAGTGAATTGCAATAGTCAATGCGAGACATTATGAAGGAGAGAACGAGTTTTGCAGTTGTTTCGACAGAGAGATACTTCCTGATCAGCTTTATACGATGGAGATGATAGTAGCAGGATCTGGCAGTTTGAGAAACAAAGTTGTTCATGGAGAGGGTAGAGTCAATGCAGACACCAAGGTTTTTAGCTGAATCAGAAATTGGGACTGATGTGTTACATAATGGGAGAGAAAGAGGAGGCAGCTGAGAAAGTTTCTGACGGGTGCCAATGAGGATAGCTTCTGTTTTGTCGTCATTAAGCTGAAGTCTATTGTGTGTCATCCAGTTCTTAATGTCCGAGTAACACTCAGTGGTGCGAGTCAACAGGCGCTGTATATTATCAGGTGAGTCACTGTCTTGAAGTTGGGTGTCATCAGCATAGAAGTGGTGTTTTATAGAATGGGAGTTGGTGATGGTGGACAGGGGGGAGGTGTAAAGAGTGAAAAGAACAGGGCCAAGGACAGATCTTTGTGGAACACCACAGGTCAGGTATGCAGGTTGAGAGTAAGTGCCATTGATGAGAACGGTTTGTTTTCTGTTTGATAGGTATGAAGTGAACCAAGACAGAGCAATGTCAGAGATGCCAAAAGTATGATGAAGTCTAGAAAGGAGAATACCATGATCAATGGTATCGAAGGCTGCAGACAGATCAAGGAGTGTGAGGAGAGAGACTTTGCCAGTATCAGTTGCAAGGAGGAGATTGTTGAGAATGTGTAGTAGGGCAGTTTCAGTGCTATGGCACTGGCGGTAGGCTGACTGGAAAGGATTGAGGAGATTGTTGGCAGACAGGTGAGAGTTCAGCTGGTTGAGGACGACTTTTTCAAGGAGTTTTGACAAGAAAGAGAGATTAGAGATAGGCCGGTAATTTTTCAGTTCATTTGGATCTAAATTGTGTTTCTTGAGGAGAGGGTGAACAAAGCAGACTTGAAAGAATCTGGGACAGTTCCAGTTTGAAGAGAAGTGTTGATGATGTCAGTGATGAATGGGAGGAGAGTAGGGAGACAGTCGGCGTAGACAGAACCTGGACTTATTAGGGTTCTTCTGAAATGTCCACTATTTTTACACGTATAAGAGAGAAAGAGAGAGAGAGAGAGATATCTCAGTGACTGGTCTGCAGAAAAGAATCTAAAGTTTTAGAAATGAGAATTAGTGGCTGGATTGGTAGTACAACATCAAAGGGGGAGGGAGGACGAATCACAGGAGACTTTTGCTTGGGAAAAGTCTTGGGGGAAAATGTCACACGTGTTATTTTAGTTTCCCCAAGTGAATGTGTGTGTGTGTGTGCGCGCGCGCGTGTGTGTATGTGTGTGTGTATGAAGTCATCAGGCATCGAGTGGCTGATGTTCTCTACTTGATTTTTCTGTTTCTGTCCACACTCAAAAGTAATCAGCATCTCCTTGTTCAAGTGCTGAGTACTCATTCGGTTCCTCTTTATGTTCATTACTGACCGAATTCTAAAGATAGAACCGTGATGTTTATTCACATGGCACAGACGTCAAACGAGCAACAAAGAAACACTGGCAAGAACAGCGAAGTCTGGAATTTGTTCTGAGTGCTGACATGGTCTTGAAGACAAGTGGTCTGCTAGGCAACCAAAAGTTCTTTCACAGTGTTCGACCGTGGCCTTGAAAATCTCGATTGTTCTTTTATCAAAGGCGTTACAGATACTTATATATTTATTACGTCTTAAGTCTTGCATGCATTGCCAATCTCAACGAAGGGAGATAACTTTGACATGACTATCCGAAGCCAGAATACGCAGAGGGTTAAAAAACAAAACAAAAAACAAAACAAAACAAACAAAAACAAACAAAAAAACCAAACTACCGGTAATTACCGGCCAGTCTCCCTTACCAACATTGTGTGCAAAATGTTGGAGCACATCATAGTTAGTGCAGTAATGAAACACCTTGAGAGCCACCAGATATTGAGCGACAACCAGCATGGGTTTAGAAAAGGAAGATCATGTGAGACCCAACTCCTTGAGTTCACTGAAGAGCTGACTGCAAACCTGGAAAGAGGCAAACAGACTGATATCCTCATAATGGACTTTTCAAAGGCATTTGACCAGGTCAATCACTCTTTGCTAATGCATAAACTCCAGAGATACGGCATCAGAGGAACTACAGGAGCATGGATCTCCAACTTTCTCAAGGATCGGCAGCAAGCAGTAGTAGTGGGTGGAGCATCCTCCTCTGCAGTGAGCGTCAAATCTGGTGTACCTCAGGGATCTGTGATAGGTCCATGCTTGTTCCTAGTATATATTAATGACCTCCCTGAGAAGCTCTTAGCAAAGGCACGGATGTTCACTGATGACACAGCAGTATCCAGGATGATAGCCAACAGCCAAGACCAAGAACAGCTCCAAGAAGATCTCCAACGCCTAGCCAATTGGGAGAGGAGCTGGGATATGGAGTTTCATCCTGCGAAATGCCAAGCCCTTCGTGTCACAAGGAGTAGGTCCCCACTTCACTATGACTATTCCCTTCACGGACATACCCTCGACACCGTAACATCTACAAAATACTTTGGTGTCACCGTGGTCAAAGACATGAGTTGGGATGAACACATAAACAACCTGTGTTTAAAAGGAAACAGAATGCTCAATTTCCTCCGACGGAATCTGAAAATCAGCTCCTCAGAGATCAAGGAACGAGCCTACAAAGCGCTAGTTCGCCCCCATCTGGAGTACGCGTCTTCCGTCTGGGACCCCCATACAGAGAAAAACATAACTAAAATAGAAGAGGTTCAAAGACAAACTGCACGCTTCATCCTCAACAGATATAGAAACACTTCTAGTGTTAGCAGCATGCTGGCCCTCACTGGAGAAACGACGGCAAGTAGCAAGACTCTCTATGCTGTTCAAAGTGCACCAAGGCCTTGTTCACTATCCCAGCCTAAAAGCAAAACTAGTCCCTCTACCTGACCGTAAGCGGCGTGGCCATAACAGACAGTTCCACTTGATCACATCAAGGACCCAGTATAGAGCTGCTTCATTTCTGCCTAGAACTGTCAAGAACTGGAACAGTCTCCAACAAGGAACAGTTGAGGCCACAACACTTGACACATTCGTGTCAAGGGCCTCCAAAATCCCAGACTAGACCAACCCCCCTTCCCTCCCCCCACACTTCCACTCAGAGCCCCTGCCCCACCCACCCTGCTGCCCTCTTCACCCACCCCACCCCTCTTCACCCCCTTCCCCCTCCTCACCCCACCACCCTCATTCCCCCCACCATCATGATTAAAACTGAACTCTTAAGACATGTCCACTGCCCCAGATTTATCTGCTGCAAACTCCCCAGTTATAGGCGCCAGAATAATCAAGTTTGATTGTGGGCCCTCAATACTGAAGAAGAAGAAGGTATGTCCCTTTGACGAAAACGCGGAAAATCACTGTGTCACTCGTGGGTCTCAATGTGTCGATTATGCATTAGAGTGCGTTACGAGAAACACTGAGAACAAAACAGAAAAAAAGTTTGAGATACAAAGAAAATTTTACCTTGAATAATGTGCTGGGATGGCACAGCTTACCAAGTTCCTGCATTCTAGTCTGTCTGCATGTGTCCGAGTGTGACCAGGTAAAAACTTTGTGCACGTGGCTTTCTGTTCACCCAGATGTGAACAGATAATTGGCTGTATTTCACGTTGGAGAAGCTAAACCAGCGAAGGAAATGAGATAGGCACCGCCCTCATAATTTAGTCATGAAAAAGTCGGTCTCTCCTCCTTCATTCTACTACAACCTGAGCTATTTGATAACCAATACATTTTTCTTTTATTCTCTCTCATTTTTTTTTTATTGTTTTATATCGACCAGGGAGGTGGATGTGTGTGTATACTTATGTGTCTGTCTGTGACAAAAAGATGTCAGCAAATTTACTCAGCTGTTGCAGATGGATCTTTACCAAAGTTTTGTATCAAAAGCCTTGATTATTCAGGAGTTGCAAATCCATAAGTTTAGATGACAAGATCAAGATCACATAGGCCAAAAAGTGCCTAAAATCAGCAGTTTTTGAGGAAAGTGTGTGAAGAGCAATTTCTCATGAATTTTTGACGATACCTAAACGTGGTTTTATTTCAATTAAAGTTTCTGCAGGGTTCCAGTAACTTGAGATTTACAAAATCTGGATTTTTTTTCAATGATTTTTGTATAAAAAGGGAGACTGTTATAGTGGTTAAACTATTTATAAAGAATTTTTCTACAATGCTTCAGTACTGGATGCTAAGCGTGCAAGACGAAGGGCTGAGAGACAATGGCTTAAAAGTGGACTAGAAATTCACAAACAGATAATGCGTGCTGCTAACAATTTAGTAAATACCCTAGTACAACAAGCCAAGTCAGCATATTATAATTCAAAAATCACTGCATGTACTACAACAAAACAACTGTTCAAGGTCACCAATGCATTCATGGGGAGAATAAAATCATCCCCACTTCCTTCGCCTGTCTATCCCTCTAATCTACCACAGAAATTTTGTGACTTTTTTAGTAACAAAATTGAAGATCTTCGTTCAAGCCTCGACTCTCAGTCAGCAATGTTACCAATGTTTCCCTATGACTCTTTCACTGGAAACCTGTTTAATGAATTTAAGCCTGTGACTGAAGCTGTTGTCAGTGAAGTTATTCATAAAACTACCATAAAGACATGTGCACTTGATCCCCTTCCATCTGTTCTTTTATCCCAATTGATTCACGATTTGCTTCCCTACATCACTGTCATTGTAAATGACTCTCTCACTTCTGGATGTTTTCCTTCTATTCTCAAGACAGCTATTGTTCAACCTCTTCTAAAGAAACCCTCCCTTGATCCTGAAAACCTGAAAAACTACCGTCCTGTTTCCAATCTGTCCTTTTTTCTAAGATTATTGAAAAGATCGCACTTCTCCAACTCCAGGAACACCTGGATTGCAACAGCCTTCTCTATCCTTTGCAATCTGCCTATCGCTCTGGTCATAGTACAGAGACTGCTCTTTTGAAGATTGTGAATGATCTGCTATCTACTCTAGACAATGGTCAGGTGTCCCTTCTCTCTCTTCTTGATCTCTCTTCTGCCTTCGACACTATTGATCACAATACTCTTCTTTCTCGACTTCAGAATATTTTTGGTATCTCTGGCATTGCTCTGTCATGGTTTCAATCCTACCTTTCTGGTCGTGTACAAGTTGTCTCCATAAATGGTGTCTCTTCTAATCCTACCATCTTGAAGTACGGTGTTCCTCAGGGCTCTGTCTTAGGCCCTATTCTCTTTATTTTGTACACTCAGCCCATCTCTGACATTGTAGCCCATCATCACATATCCCATCACTGTTTTTCTGATGACAACCAAATCTATTGTCTGGCCATCCCTCCACTATCCCTTCTATAATTCAACGCACACAGCTCTGCATTTCTGACATAAAGTCTTGGATGACATGCAACAAACTCCAGCTGAATAATGACAAAACAGAATTTATATTTATTGCATCAAAGCGACTTCTGTCTACTGTGCCTATCCCTGTTTCTATCCAGCTTGAAGACTCGGTAATCCACACTTCCACATCCGTGCGTAATCTTGGAGTTGTACTGGACCAAACTCTTTCCTTCCACAGCCAGGTATCCTCTGTCTGTCGTGCTTGTTACTTAGAACTTCGACGGATCAGTTCTGTGCGTCATCTTCTATCTGAAGAAAGCACTATAACTCTCATTTCTGCACTCATTCTTTCCAGACTCGACTACTGTAACTCGCTTCTTGCTGGCTGCCCCCAAACACTCTTATCCAAATTGCAAAAAGTTCAAAATAACGCTGCTCGCCTTGTACGGAAATGC
>CM060315.1:63859042-63886542 GCA_030674185.1 Monoplex corrugatus | reverse complement strand
ACCGCTTACAAGGGTGCAACTTAGAAAAAGTAAAAAAACTGAAAGGGGTCCAGGGGCCGGCAGCGCCCCGTATGGGGCTATGCCCCCTAGACGCTGAAGCTTTTTCAAAAAATGGATTTTCCGTTTCTGACTCTTTTGAAAAATTGGATTCCATCGTCAAACGGAAAAAGTTGCACCCATGCGCTTATCTTTCCTAAAAACACCACACAGACACACACACACACACACACACACACATGCGCGCACACACATACACACACTCACACACACACAGTTCAAAGCAACTGAAAATGGATCCAGAAAACATCTGACTGTTCTCCAACAGTCTAACTGAGTTGAGATGATTAAGATTTTTCAGAGATAAATCAGATTTAACTCAACAGATTTAATTCTGCAGTTTTACACAATACCCTAATCATCAAAATCTGTGGAAAAAACAGAAGAACCAAAGAAAGACAAAAATTGGTACTATAGGTTTTCCTGAATCAGAGATGATCAAAGAAATTTAAAGAAATGGAAAAGATAACCGGAAGGAGGGTTGAAAGGAATATGATATGAAGAATATCTTTGTTGTTGTGATGGTGTGTGTGCCTGTTTTTCCCCTTTGTGCATGTGTGTGTGTTGTGTGTGTGTGTGTGAGAGAGAGAGAGAGAGAGAGAGAGAGAGAGAGAGAGAGAGAGAGACAGACAGACAGACAGACACAGAGAGAGTGCGTGTGTGTACCTGTGTGTGTGTGTGTGTGTGTGTGTGTGTGTGTGTGTATGTGTGTGTGTGTGTGTGTGTGTGTGTGTGCGCGCGCGTCTGTGTGCGAGTGTGCGTGCATGCCTGCATGTGTGTGTGTGTTTTAACAGGGCTGGACGATGGGCTGGAGGAGTTGGGCTTGATGGAGAGGATAATTCATGTTGGTGGACAGATGAGGGCTGTGTGTCATGTTGTCTAGGGGAGGGTTTCTGTGATGTGGTTGTGTGAAGCATTGTTTTGGTCAGGCTGTACTAGTTGAGGGGTGGGAGTGGAGAGGGTCTGGATAAGTTTTCATCTATTTCCATAGGATTTTTGTTGTTGGTAACATGCACATAAGATTTATGTACAGGCTTATGGCTTATGCTATGATCGTTACAGATCTTTTCGATCACATGGCATCTATGGTGTCAGAGCATATGATATTTATTTTGAACAAGAGACATCATCTTGGAAAAACGAAACTCAATCTTTAAATTTCAAAACTTGAAGACTTGTGCTTTAGGAAAGTTACAATCTTTTAAAAACTGCTGCATGTCAGTATCAAAAGACCGCGTACCACACACCAGCACTCTTGTTCCGCTGAAATTTTCTCCTAGTTCCTTAGTCAACAATGTCTTATTGATTCTGCCATGTACCACCTCTTCCCCATACTGGTAACAGCTGCCTGATGATGCTTCTGGCGGAGATTCCTGAAAATCAAGGAGATATGTTATATCTTTCCCTTATCTTTTGTGAGCTTATCACAACGGTCCATATGGGGGTCAGACTCAAGACCTTCTGACGGCCAGCATGGTGCTCTAGAAACTGAATGTACAAGCCTCACACATAAAAATTTGCCTCCCTGCTGCCCATTTTCTTCTCAGTGGCTCAGTTGGTTGAGCATCAGATTTACATGCTAATGGTTGTGGGTTTGAATCCCGGGATACGCTATGTTAAAACTGGCCTTCTCACTGTCCCATCTTAACATCATTTTTATTTTGGTGGTGTCAGTACAAGATTAGATAAGTCCCCCATTCCCCCACTTCCCTGGGATGATTATCCCTGCCAGCCATATCATCTGAAGTGGATGCTGACGTAAAAACTGAACCAAATCAATAAATCATGCCCACCGTAATGCTCCAGTCATTTATAGGACTTCAATATATTGGCTCATCTGAATGATTATCACCCAGACCACCACTTAAGGTCTAGTGATGGGAAGAGACCTTTTTTGTTGTTGTTTGTTTTGTGTTGTTATTACTATGTAAAGTGCAATAAGCACACTTAAACATGGAATGTTTGTGCAGTACAAGAGGAATCATCATCATCATCATCATCATTGTTACTATTATATAAAAAATCCCTGTTCAGCCATGACTCAATCATCATCATTAACATCATCATCATTAATATCATTATCATTATTGCTATTATTATTATGAAAGTTCCTGTTCAGCCACGACTCAAACCCTGGGCTTCTCACTTCCTAAGTGGGCACTTTATCCACTGGGCCATCAAAATAGCACACCACTGATTTTACAGGTATTTTTTTATATTTCATATACATACTAAGGCAAAATCAAGAACCCAGTTCTCAAATATTATCCTAGTTTGTCTTACTTTGTGGACTTGATTGCATATCTAATTATCTAATGTTAAATGTCTGGGCACTTACGAAATGGCTTTCTTCTATTGCCCAAAAGGGCAAGTACAGAAAAAGCATGTATCAGTCCATAAACAATTCTAGAACTAAAAAGAATTCAAGTAGCATTCACAACAGTAGACTTCTTTTTTCTTTTAATTTGCCCAACAGAATAGATAGAACCTCAAAACCTCACCAGAGCATATCGCTCATGCGTAAGCTTTTAACATATGTCTACCTTGATTATTTTGGATCCTTTTCTATCAGATCACACCTACACTTTATTGTCATAATATATGGAATTTTTGTTAGAATGGTAATGTTATCTTGAGAAAACTGAAACTATCTGAAACTGAAACAGACAGGTCAGCAAAAATTGATATCAAGCCCAGAATACCATTCCCAAAAATTGAGTAATATCTTCACAGACTGATAAAGCAATCAGTTAATGTACCTGACTGAGTACAAACACTGAAGAAAAATTCCAGAACTGCTGCCACTCCTGAATTTCCTGCTTCATCAGGATGTCTTTGTACCTCCTACAGGCAAAAAGCAGGCGGACCCTCCCTTCTTCTCTCTCATTAGACAGAATTGCTTGTATCAGCTGTGCCATTGGAGCAATGCCCGTCCCTGCTGCCAGCATCAGTATTCTATCATACTGCAAACGCAAGAAACCATACTTTGTAATTCAAATTAAAACATGTGAAGTAATCGTATTTGTAATGAACGTAACATTAGGTTTAGCAGAAAAAGATGGAATATTAATACCAAAAAATGAAAATACACACAAAACCTATTCATTGTACAAATAGTTGCATACTGAGAAAGAGGGGATGGGCACTGCCCTCACAATGTTAGACTTGAAAAAAATTAAGCTCTATCACTTCACTCTGCTATGACCTCAGTTACGGGGACTCTTTACATTTTCTTTTTCATTTGCTCATAGCTGAAAATGTTACACATAGATGTACCTACTTATCAGTAAACGTTTAATGATTTATTGCACCAATACTGTATAAAATGTGACTGAAAATTGCAATATGTGTTTTTCTAAGTCACTTAACAATCACTCACATGCATGTAAATGTTAAGCCATACAAACCCCCAGACTTTTCATCTAAGTATTGCGGTGTTAAAAAATATTCAAAAATTTCCACTACATATGTATACCTCATGCTAAAACATGCACCACAAAAATGAAAATGACCAGGAAACAAATTTCAACACTAGCCTGAGCAAGAACAGTGCAACTAATTTTCTCATCATGAATACACTCTCTGACTGGATCAAACTGAAATATACCTGGATGAAATGAAGGCTGATACATAGTTTTTCCCCAGAGTCTGGGTCCAGCTCATGCTGGTGGGAGAGGCAGTCAAGTGGGGGTAAGATGATGGATTTTCTATCAGAAGGATTGGGCTTTGATCCTGCCCAGGTACCTCCCATCTAATGGGTAAAGGATAGGCATTTTCCCAATCTCCCAGGTCAACACATAAGCAGTTGTGTTACTGCTTAAACCCCCTTCGTGTGTTCACGCATAAAGAACATCAAATATGCATGTTGAAGATCCTGTTACTCATGTCAGTGTCAAGTGGCTTATGGAAACATGAAAACACCAAGCATACATGCTCACTGAACCTGGAGTATGCAAGCTAAGCAGCATCATACTGTCTACAGAGCTGGGGCAAAACAACATATATAGGCCTACATGCATCTGAGAAAATAAAACTCATATTAACAGACTGGAAGGTGGGAACTCAACATCTATACCACCCAGCCACTCATTCTTAAAAGTACCAAAGGAGGAGCAAAGCCTAACTACTGTATCAATGCCAGCAAGTACTCAAGTCTGAATGAATGTCTCCAACAATTTTTGTGTGTGTGTGTGCAAAAATACCAGAAATGAATGAGTCTATATACAAAAAAAAATAAAGACTATCCATTCCACAGCTGGGTTGGTTGGAAGCTGCTAGCACAGTTGTTCATGAGCCAGTCTCAAATCTGTGCAGTCAGGTTGATGCTCTACCAAACTCTATGTACCATTACCTGATACTTAGAAATGTAGCCTGCCAGTTGCCGAGGTGCAGTGGTTAGTGCAATGGACCAACAAATGGAAAGTTGAGGGGTCAAATCCGATCAATCCTGTCAAAATCACAGTGGGATTTGTTGGCCCCAACTACTTCTACTCAAAGTTAAATATGCTATGGGCACACAAGGAAGATTGGAACCACACAGCCAGAATATATTATACAAGAAAGCATAGGACACGGTGATGTCACACAGTCTCAATCCAAAATGGAATAACACAGCATCATGATTATCAATCTCATCATCATGCATCATCATAGCATTAAGAAAAATTGTCCTAGACTCTGTCACCATCGAAATGGCGCAGAAATGGAAGAATTTTTTTTTTTTTATAAGAAATGTTATAATGTACGTATAACATTTTCCTTCACATGTTCACCTCATTAGGGGTATACTGCAGGCTACCAAAAGGTCCTCGTATATCAAGCCAGTCTCCTACCTGCCAGTGTTTTACCACCTGTGACATACGACCATCATTGTACACCTGCCAAAAAAAAAATATATAGAAGAAAAAATATGGCATAGATACGATTTATAGATGATATATTAAGTTTCACAAACAATATTTCCTTTTTATTACTATTCGGAATGCGCTTAAGTGTGTGTGCTTGTGCATCATGTGTGTGTTGCCACGTGTGATAGTGTGCACATATACACAAACATATGCAGTTCAGTTTCTTCAATTTAATATCTATTCATAATTCAGTGATTTTAGAATGTGTGTGTGTGTGTGTGTGTGTGTGTGTGTGTGTGTGTGTGTGTGTGTGTGTGTGTGTGTGTGTGTGTGTGTGTGTGTGTGTGTGTGTTGCCATGTGTGATAGTGTGCACATATACACAAACATATGCAGTTCAGTTTCTTCAATTTAATATCTATTCATAATTCAGTGATTTTAGAATGTGTGTGTGTGTGTGTGTGTGTGTGTGTGTGTGTGTGTGTGTGTGTGTGTGTGTGTGTGTGTGTGTGTGTGTGTTGTGTTGTGTTGTGTTGTGTTGTGTTGTGTTGTGTTGTGTTGTGTTGTGTTGTGTTGTGTTGTGTTGTGTTGTGTTGTGTTGTGTTGTGTTGTGTTGTGTGTGTGTGTGTGTGTGTGTGTGTGTGTGTGTGTGTGAGACTGATGATGTGAATGGATCAACACTGACAAATGCACAAAGTAACCCATGGCTTGTGATTGGTTTAAATCAATCTTAAACTTTGTTGACTGTAATAATCATATAATGGAAGTTGTAGATATAAAGTGAGATGACATGGCTGTGGTTAAAGTGGGCTCATAAAGCAAAGTCCTTTTTTGTGTTAAAACAACTTATTAAACATTTTCCAGGCAGATTTCTGAAACCTTTTGTTTCTGTTCACTCTGGGTGCAAAAGCCAGTCTGTTAGGATGTGTCAGATTTTTGTGCGATGTTCAAAACTACCTTCTAAGGCCTGATGTCAAGTCAGGAATCTTAAGGATGAGACTGACTTCTATAGGCCCCATGCTTGGCTGGTAAAAAGGGTTGATTTGGGGTTAAACTTGACTTTTACGCATACAGTAGGTGGAATAGAAATTAAGTGAAATTATTTTACTGACTTTTGGGGTTGCATGTCCAGTCAGTGATATTCTGTAGTGAAAATAAATAAAACTTGAACATCTGGCTTTGGCACCTTTTCTTGCATGCTTCAATGTGCTTGTCTGTGACAGTGGAAATACTTGTGAGTCTCTGCAGAGATTTGTATTAAGTTTTTAAAAGTTGTGGATACTGTGAATGCGTGTTTGAAAATATAAATAAACATACACTTACTCTGTACTCTGATGATAGCTAATTTTTGGGTTTTGCATGATGAGACATGGGATTACGCTCTATAAATGTTCACATTCATTTTATATTTTGTTGACCACTGTGTCTTAAGTGCAAATGGCATGTAACCAGAATATGTTGAAATACTTTATTGGGTTCAATGAATAGAGAGATTTTCACTAGTTGTTTGCTGGTTTATTGTTGTGAACTCTTCTGTTTCTCTATTCTGTTGTGTGTGAACCATAAAACTGTAAATGTGTCAGTGTGTATGTATATGTTTATAAATGCATTTACATTTTATGTCTTCATCCAACTTACATTAATATATGACATTTTGTCTGAATAGTGATGGAATTAGTGAAGATTTTCACAGTTCAAGACTGTGTGATCATTAATGCAACTTACAAATACTTTCTGGACTTTTCACATAATCAGCCACATGAAAAATACAACTTGGTGGTTGAAGATACATATTCACAGTAGTCACAGGTCATTTGATAGGATACAAAGACAAGCACATTGTAAAGTTGACATGGGAATTTATTCCAGACAGATTTACTAAACTCATCACCCATAATTATGTGCTCCATATAAATTTGGTGACATCCAGCGACTTGAAAAAAGAAAACACAACCAAGATTTGAAAAGGATACAAAACATTAGTGTGGGCTGGGACTGAACTCAAGATATCAATTTGAGTCCCCAAGCTCCATTAACTGAGCAAGTAAGCTAATATCAAAACACTACCATCAGCATCTGTGTTCACTGCAAAGCAGAAATACTGAATAATATGTTTCAACTCGATGAAAAAAAATACTGCATGTGCACTATGTAGCAAGCTGTATCTTCATGAGGTTTCAGTCTCATCATGATACTATTGCTGTTGGGTGGAATGAGTATTCTGTGTGACATCCCAAAGCTCATGAGTAGTCACCTTGCTACATTTTGCTGGTAAAAATATTTTGAATGATTTTAATAACAAAGATAGAGATATTCTGATTGGTTTTAATGGCAAAGATATACATATATTTTGATTGATTTTGATGACAAAGGTGGATATATTTTTACAGGTCTGAATGGCAAACATACAGATATTTTGATTGGTGTGAACAGAAAAGATAGAAATATTTTAACTGGTGTGAATGACAAAGTCAGGAAACAACATTCATGCCGTGATGTTTCAACTTGCAGCATTTTATGAGGACAACAGACAGTACTCACCTTGATTAGAAGCTGAAAAGCCCCTTTCAGAGTTACATCTGACACAGGTGTGTACTGGCGAGTGAAACTCTTACCTTCAGAGCAACCTCTGGAAACAAAAAACACAGACACTTGGCCATCCATACAAGACAACTGCAATATTGTTTTCAGTTTCCTTTAAAAAAAAACTATGAGACAAATAAACTAATGGACCTGTGATACTGTTTGCACTTTTATATAAACATGAGGAGTAGAGTGTGAAAGGACTAACCCAAGTACAAAATCCTGGCTTGGTACTTGGACTCTGTCAACTTTTAGTCATAGACCTACCTAATCAGAAATTACCAAATGATAGTTACTGTTCTGTATTTTAACAGATAGTAATGACATGCCTGTTTCTTAACTGATACTTGCCTTTTATGGGAAAATGAAAGAACAAACCAAACCAAAACAAACACATGAATATCTTTACTAAACTGAATTAAAGTGGGTCTTCTCAGACTAAAATGCGTGTGTGTGTGTGTGTGTGTTGTGTGGTGTGTGTGTGTGTGTGTGTGTGTGTGTGTGTGTGTGTGTGTGTGTGTGTGTGTGTGTGTGTGTGTGTGTGTGTGTGTGTGTTGTGCGCGCGGCGTGCGCGTGCGTGCGTGCGTGCGTATGTGCTTGCGTGTGTGTGTGTGTGTGTGTGAGACAACATAACAAGAATCTGACACTGTTTACAAATTCATCCAAGTTTGAATGACCATTATAAAGTCTTTTATCCATACAATTCATTGCATTCGACATAGAGATTTATCTTCAAAAAGTAATGAAACATTCTGAATCACTCACCTAATGACAACATGTTGTCCTGGTACCAGACCTAAACATTGATCACGCCCTAGTTGACAAGTGAACCTCCATGTGTCCCAGGTCTCTTGAGTGACAGACTGTATTTGATACTGATGGTACACGGTGCTGGATAATTCCGGGCTCTGCAATACAATTGGAGAATCTATACCATTTGTGTCCTTCACTTTCATATCTCAGTAATTTCATAATCATATGTTTTAAGGGGTCACTGTGGCATTAATCTTCTAGCCAAACACTATCTCTAGCCAACAACTCACTCGCCCAGTGCAATCAAGGAAGCATAGGTACTATTATCATGAAAAGACTATAGAGATGGATTGGGTACATCAGCTGAAGTGAACAAGAGAACATTGCCTGGCACATCATTTGAAGTGGTAACATCGCCTGGGCTGCCCTTCACTGGACACCAGAAGGAAAATGTAAAAGAGAGAGGAAGACGAAGAACAAAAGGCAATGAACAATAGAAGGAGACCTCAAGGCCCTTAAGCACACCTGGGGAACTATACAGATACTGGCACAGAACAGACAAGAGAGCAGACTTTTAATTTCTGTCCTACATACCAACAACATAATGGGCAACAAGTAAGTGGCATTAAAACATAAAAATCCTTATGCCTTAAGACTAACAAAAATTAAGTGCTTAGTTTTGTCATGTTACATGACACAAAACATTAATCAAGATCATTCTTTGGGGTATCCTGAATGAAAGTTGGCACCAAGAATGACAGAGAAAGAAATGCATGGCAAATATCGAAGACTGGACCCACTTCAGCATGCCTGACCCACTTGCTGCTGCACACTAGAGGCAGAGATGGAGGACCCTCCTGCCAGAGCATCTCATCAGTATGCCAATGATCATACTGGTTGTGTGCCTCCATGTATGAGTTTCATGTTCAAGAAAAGACTTTTAAACAAATTAATTCTCTGGAAAATGTCTGACTATATCATATGAAATTGGATCTGAACCAGTGGCAGCTTTACCACTCTGCTCAAATATAGAGACTGAAATTAATGTAAGATTTGTGTTGATATGTTGAGAATTATTAGAGATTTTGTTTCAGGCATTTACTTTTTACCTGTTCCAGCTGTTATCTTCAGAACATTTCTGGAGACATATCCAGTAAGAAGTAGATAATCAGTTTGACTCACAGAAGCAATGTCTACAAATTACACAGCTTTCTTTCCATGCACATCTTACAATATCATTTTCACAATTTTTACAAAAAGGCAAGTCAGGAAGGCAAAAAGTTCTCAAGAAAGAGTTCATGAATATGATTTTCACACTGTTGCACTGACAAACACACAATGTGTATGGTATACACCCTGTGAAGTGAGCTTGCCAGGCTACTGCCTACCTGCATTGTTGATGTTCTGGCCATGTGTGTGGCTCAACATACAGCTATAGTATATGTGATTATAGTGACTTGCAGTTGCATAGCACTTTAGCAGGTTTGACTAACAGAGTGTACTAGTTTGCTGTCGTGTAACCAGATTTTATCTGTCAGACCAGAGTCTGCACAACATATATCATCATGAAGATATCATAAAGTTGAAGATGTGACAAGAAATGAACTGCAAGGCCAGAACTGACTGCTAGCGCAGGCAAAATTTGTGATGTTTGTACTATTCTCAAATATCTGCCTACAGTACTCTAACATACAAACCAACAAGAGGAAAGATGTCCAATCCTAATTCAATATTAACTATACCAACCAACCTCCACCACATTCAATTTTAATCAATACGAAACAAAAGAAGTCATCTTGACTATATGATGATGTAAATTAAAATCAACAATTACAGTGATGGTTACCTCTCATTCTTACCACATAGTCATCCGTTGCCTCATCTCGAGATTCTACAGTTTTTCCAGCTTTGATCAGTGCACATTCTCTCTCCCAAATGGCCAACTCCTCAGCATAGATATCCAAAACACATGGCACACATCCACTTCCACAGCAGTCAGAATCAAGAGGCTTCTCTGGCTTTTCTGGCAAATTCTCCATACTTTCCGCCGGTCTATAGCAGGCACACATCCATATCCATGGCAATCTGAATCAAGAAGCTATTCTGGATTTAATACTTCGTCTTTGAATCACTGTTCATTGTCTGTGCCACTCAAGTTTTTCTTTTGGAAACTCTTTCAAAGCATCATCTTGCAGTTCTGTGCATGCTGGCTCAAGAAGTGTTCTGATTTACTTTTGTGCCAATGCTGATTGCAGCATCATAAAGAACACAAAATAATACACAAGCAGACTGCATGATGTTACGAAGGATGGTGGTCTACAGATTCAATCACAACTGATACCATCATGGTTCTCCTGGAAGAAAAGAAAAAAGAAAACAAATATGAAACAAGAACAAATCAAGGGAAGCAAAATAAGCAAACCAATGCTTGTTTACATTTATCTACTATACAGCCTTCACTCAAGGAAGGTCTACTACACTGGCATCAATAATCCAAAACAGAGAGGGAGAGAGGGAGAAAGGGAGGGAGGGAGAGAGGGAGGGAGGGAGAGGAGAGAGAGAGAGAGAGAGGAGAGAGAGAGAGAGAGAGAGAGAGAGAGAGAGAGAGAGAGAGAGAGAGAGATATAACACTTAGGAACCATCACCACTATATTGATTCTGTTATTAATGCAAACATAATTTCCAAGAATACATAAGATAGTGACAACAAAGAATAGAATCCGTAACAAGTGATAACTATTGAATACAGTCTAAGTCAAAATTTCTTAACAGATTATTCCATAAAATGCAATACTGTATGGTTGCTGTGTATGATGATTTTAGTGCATTTGTGAAATGTAAGAGGTCTGTCTTGACAGTTTCTGAGTTTTGATTGGACCTTAGTAGGAAGAGTGTTTTAGAGTATGCTCTCAGACTAATAAGGTATAGATGAAACATGTCAAGCCTGGATACTGGCACTTGAAGTTTATTGGGATGTTGCTATTTTCCTCTGTGAAATCACAAAATATGCAAAAAATAGAAGTGCTCAGCTCTGAAAAAACACGCCATTTCAGAAGATCCCTCCCCCCCCCCCCCCCCCCCCCCCCATCCCCCCCAAAAAGACAAAAAGTCCTGGAAATATCTTGAAGAAGAAGCACAAACATTACCAGCAACCAACTGTTTCCGCACCAACCACAACACTCTTTTCCATCATGTTTATGCAACTAAGATGGCAGTATACAACACCTGCATCATCAGCACTCTAATACATGGCAATGAAACATAGAGAACATATGCCAAACAAGAGTAAAAGCTGAACAACTTTCACTTGCACTGCCTTCGCCGCATCCCAAGTATAGCAACAAAATACCAAATGCCCAGGTCCTTGCATGTGCTGGTCTCCCCACCATGCACACACTGCTCAGACAACAAACTCTGCGCTGGTTTGGCCATGTGCGCCAGATGTAAGATGGCTGTATCCCAAAGTACATCCTTTATGGCGAACTAGTCTCCAGCAAGAGATCTGTTGGCTGCCACCAGCAGTGATACAAAGACATCTGCTAGCATGACACAAAAGTTTTGGACATCAACACAGAGAGCTGGGAAGACACAGCAGCCGACTACAGTAGATGGCGCAGAGTGCTCCAGAAACAACTCAGGTCAGGGGAAAAGAAGATCCAACTGAGGAAAAGACAGCCAGGCAGAAAGCGAGCTCCAGTGAAGGCAACCCCATGGCCAGCATCCTCACAAGCATTCAATGTGGCAGAAACTGCCTTTCCCACATTGGTCTTACCAGTCACAGCTGATGTTGGTCCAGCGGCGTCAACTCGACTCAACACTAAGGCGCATCATCCATAGCTGGCGCTGTCTGATGAAGGCCAACTACTACTACATTAGGTCATGGCAGGGCACCAGGCAAAGACAGCATCCCTGCTGAAGTGATTCAGTGGGAAACTAGTGCTCCTTAGTCACCTTCACAAGCTATCCCTGCCAGTGCCGGGAGGAAAGACCAGATCCCCCCAGATTTGTGAGATGCAAACATAGTCACGTTGTGACTGTAACAATTACATATGCATGAACCAGAAAAAAAAAACCACGAAAAAAGAATAAGAATGCGTATTTAATATAACAAGACAAGACAAGCACAAATTTTTGGCCAACTGGCCTATGTCAACCATAAGATCACAAACAAACAAACACCAAATACAAACATTAGGAGAGAAATATTGAAACTTCCCTGCTGCTCTGTCCAGTGTGAGAAAAGGAATAAACTGACTAAAATCACATCAGAATATGTTTTTGAGTAAATATGATGTCAGAGCAGAAGTGAAATGAATTCTGCAGTTTGAAAAGTGGTCATGCCATATTGTTTATCCATCAAATAATTAGAAAGATGGGGAGAGTACGTTAAAGACCTCTTTGAAGATGACAGAAACGAAGAACACATTATAAGAAAGAACTTTGAAGGACCACCCTTAATGAAAGATGAAGTTAGAGCAGCATTGAAAAAGATGAAACCAGGAAAATCCCCAGGACCAGACAACATTACTACAGAGATGATTGAAGCCCTGGAGGAATTTGGTATTAAAAATAACAGTCCTCCTAAATGAAATATACGATACTGGAAAAATCCCCAAAGATATGTCAAAATCAATTTTCATTGCTCTTCCAAAGAAGACAGGGGCTATAGAATGTGAACTCCATCGCACAACCAGTTTGATGAGTCATGTAACAAAAATCCTATTAAGAATAATCATGATAGGACAAGGAATAGAATCAAAAGAGAAATAGCAGATGAACAGTGTGGATTTGCAGAACGGAGAAGAACTATTATTAGTATTAATGCCATATACATCCTGAGAACTATCATAGAAAGGTCATCGAGATGAATAAGGATTTACATTTATGCTTTGTTGATTATACCAAGGCTTTCGATCGGGTAAGACATGAAGAATTGATCAACCAACTAGAAAGACTCAATATTGATGGAAAAGATCTACGAATAATCAGAAATATGTATTGGGAACAAACAGCTGCAATGAGAATAGAAAACGATATAAGCTCTTTCCAAAACATCAAAAGAGGTTGTGTTTTGTCACCAGATCTGTTTTCACTTTACAGCAAAAACATCATGAGAAACCTAAAGGAAGACCCTGAATTAAAAATTGGAGGAAAAATGATAAACAACATTCGATACGCAGATGACACATTCGATACGCAGATGACACTGAGCTGGTTGCAGAAAATGAAAGGGATCTCCAAAACCTTGTGAATATACTAGAAATAGAAAGCAAAGGTAAAGGGTTGGAACTAAACAGCAGGAAGACTGAAGTCATGGTGATCAGTAAAAAACATGAAATCCCCTCATGCAAAATAACAGCAAACAGCACAACCTTGAGACAGTTTGATAAGTTTAAATACCTGGGAACGATCATTTCACCAGACGGCAGATGCACATGTATCAGAAATAGCCAGCAGGATCGGCCACGCCAAAACAGCATTTAAGAAGATGAAAAGCATTCTTACCAACAAATGCCTATCAGCTAACATCAGGAAGAGAGTTCTTGAATGTTATATAGAACCAATACTGTTATATGGTTGTGAGGCATGGACAGTCAACAAGCAAAGCCAGAACAAGATTGAGGCAGCCGAGATGTGGTTTCTAAGAAGAATGTTGAGAGTTCTATGGACAGCAAAGAAAACAAACAAGATAGTCTTGATGGAGGCAGACACAAGAAGATCATTCATAAGGAAGATTAGGAAAAGACAGGGAACATTTGTAGGCCATTTAAGGAGGAGAGAGGAATTGGAGCACCAAGTCATGACAGGAAAGCTGGAGGGGAAGACAGCACCAGGTAGACCCAGGGAGAAGATACTAGACACAGACTTGCAGAGTGGCTGAGGACAAAGAGGGTGGAAGAGATGCTTGAGGCAACAAGAGATAGAGACAGATGGAAGTCCATGCACCTGATGATGATGATGATCCTGAAGAGCAAAGACCAAAGTACTCCAGATCCTGAACCAGAGATACTCTTTGCTGATGATCCCACCTTGACATCTCATACACAGCAAGGCCTCCAGAGGCTATATACCCCCCTAGTGTATGCTTGCAAAGAGGTTGGCGTCATCCTCAATCTGATGATGACAGAGATCATGGGGCACAATGTCAGCAAAAACCATTGGCCACTACACCCTGCAATGGTAAATGAATTCACCTTCTTAGTATTGACACTTTCCAGTAACATGTCCCTCGACCTAGAGCTCAAAAGGTGGATAGGGAAACCTGCCGTTGCCACGGCCAATATATCCAAGAGAGTGGGGGAAAATAAGAAGCTCACCACAGCCACCAAACTGACCAAGATTGGAGCATACAGAGCCTAAATATTGAGTACCCTTCTATGGCAGCCAGAGCTGGACAACCAGTGTGCACCAATAACCAAGAGCACTGCCTCAACTGCTTCCACCTGTGATGCTAGTACTAGATCCACGGAATTTCCTGTAGGGACCATGTGCCAAACAACATCCTGGTCAGCATGACAAGCATGTATGTCCTCTTCATGCAGAGATGTTTGCATTGGCTTGGCCATGTCCACCACATGCAGGATGGCACAGCCCTAAAGATATCTTGTATGGACAGCTTGCTGCAGATCCTGGCCCACAAGCTGACAAGGTCAAGGTGTCCATTGCTGATTGCTGCAATACGGGGATGTCTGCAAACATGACCTAAGTCCGCTGATTTAAGTGTGCACACTTGGGAAAAGAGGGCTACAAATTGCCGTGCCTTGCAACAGGCTGTATGCACAGATACTGTAGAAGAGAAACAAACATGATAGTGGTTGCACAGAAGAGAGAGAAGGAAAGCTGGGGCTCACTCAGCCACCCAGCCACAGCCGGCCTTTATATATATGCGGTGGCTGGCCAAGGACTACCAATTGAGTCAACAATCCACTTACTGATCTTTATTGTTGCTTAACATACCAATGGCATAATGGGCAATACGTAAGCAAATCATGCACTTGTGGTTTCGGCAATGTGCATACACCTTTATAAGAGATGGATCAAAGTCTAACCGTAAAAACAACGGCCTTCTGCTATGAGGTGCATGATGAGTGACCTCCCTTCTGCGTGTTCTTCTATCTCTCTTGAAGTCTACCTAATACTTCCGGTCTATTATGCTACTTTCACATCGACAGAAAACATGCTGGTGTTACGTAAAAATTCGACTTTTACTCTCTGTCGGCAAATCATACCAAAGGGGAGTTTATTTGTGAAACATATTCAGACAGATGTTACAAATGATGCACAGAGTGCATTGCAAGGAGCAGATCGGCACCAGATATCGTCGCACAGCGTCGGATCATCATCCAGCCATTCAACTTCAAGGGCAAGACCACGGCGACGTTATGTTTCCAAATTGCATCAGAACTTTGGAAATATCCAGCCCCAGGATCTCGGTGCATGTCGGAGCTACAAAGTAGGTAGTTTATACGCGCGCGCGTGAGCGTATGTATGTGTGTGGGGTGTGTGTGTGTATCATGTGTGTGTGTGTGTGTGTAGGCCTATGATAATGTGTGTGTGTGTGCATACGTGTGTGTGTGTGTGTGTGTGAGAGAGAGAGAGTTCACTGAGTTTCATACTGAAGATGATCATGCATGATCATTGTATGGTAGAAGATACCGCGTCTGATTTTGATATTTTATACAGCGATTAGAGTGGATACATGGATCAGAAATGCTTGTCTGATTTGTTGATGGAAATAGTATCTAATCTACACTGTTTTGGTAGACCAGTCAATCATTTGAGGATTAAAAAAGAAATAGGGCATACATTTCACCTTTTAAAATAAAGATTTTACCATCCTCAGGATGTCTCCACCATGTGCTCTCCATAGCTTGCTGAAAAGCTTAAGCTCAGACAAGATTTTAAGATAGGGAGGGAGAAGGAACAGGTCTATGAAATACTTAACAGCTGACATGTAAGCCATATCACCTACAGGTATGGTTGAGGAGTATTGTTGAACCAATGTGGTCAGACCTGTCTGTGTTGGATGGACAGTGTGCTCTGTTTGGAATAGTTCACAATCTCTTCTGAACAATTTGGTTGAACCCGATATGTGCGATGCCTAGGGCCATTTTAGTTGTTTACTATGACAGACTATCCATTTTGGGTCCTTTCACCCATCCTGTCAAAACATACAGTGGAAACGGCTTTAACTTAGTTTAAGTTGACACTATGAGAATGGCCAGTTTTTATTGTTGCAGGCTGGGATTGAACTCATAAATTTATATGAATATCAATCTTGAATCTACGGTTGTATCAAAAGAACCAACCAGCCTGCTTGAAAGCTGTGGCCCACTCAAGGGTTGAACCCACAACCCCTGCATTATGAGCATTATGTTGAAACAACTGAACTAAAGGGGTGAAGTAGACACCATCTAGAAGAAGAAGCAGTCACAACACTATCATTTCACAGCTTCCATATATGTGCACCTGCTAATAGTAATACTAAAGTGCAATACCTTTTTCCGTAAGTAGTTAATAGATTTATGCCAATCATAGTTTCTGCGACATATATAATATCAAGAAGAAGTCACCCTTCACTGTGCCAACAAAAATCAGTGAAATGAGCATTACATTTATCCTTCCAGACTTTGATAACACATGAGTAGGCTCTCTGCTGCTTAATAATGTACTTGAAAAAAGTGGGAATGTGTGCAACATGTGTAGGAGAGTTTGTGTATTTAGTGTGTGTGTGTATGTGTGTGTGTGTGTGTGTGTGTGTGTGTGTGTGTGTGTATGTGTGTGTGTGTGTTGTGTGTGTTATGTAATCTGAATGTATGTGTATGTGTGTTTGTGGATGTGTATATATTCATGCATTTGTGCATGCGTGTGTGTGTGTGTGTGTGTGTTACATGCACATATATATTTTGTTTTATTGATATAAATTTACAAATCATTCTTTGTGTATGCACATGCAGTTGCTTTTGTTTGTTTGCCACTTGTCAGTGTATGTAATGAACGCTAATAATTGTTTTATTGTGTCCTTTTCTTCTCCTCCTCTTCTCCTTCTTCTTTCTTTTTTAAATGTATCATTGCAGTTGATGTTGTACAATGAGATCATCAGTTCCTGTTATTCCGGTGCTTTTCATCTCCTGCCCTGGGGTCAACGAGCATTGGAAAAGCTGATTCGCCTCATTGATCAAGAAATGGACTTAGTGGGTGGTCAGAAGATTTCCATGCCAACACTTGCTCCAGACACATTTTGGAAGACAACTGGTATGTACAATAGCTTATTCACTCAATCCTTCACTCAGTCCTCTTCCCTCAAGCGGAGCGTAAACTGATAAAGTTTCAACTAATGTCCTCCAGTCGTGAGTCTTGACCAAGCCAGCATAGCTAATCCTGTGTCTTCCTGGCTTCTTTCTTCTCTTGTTGAATTGTGCATTTCCAGATGGATGTTGGTCAGCCCCAGTTTGTTTTCCAAGTTAGTACCAATGACAGAGTAGTTTAACTGTAAGGATGTTCATACAGCTGCATGATAATTATTGTAATTAGACATGATTGTGGTAAAAAATCAGTGAACTCTAGTCACCTGCTTTGAAGATTGAATCTGCCATGAAATTAATGTATACATCCAATCCAGATATGACAGATAAATTAACAGGAAAATGGACATAGTCATAAAACTTCAATACATTAACTGATTAAGTATGAATGTAAGATGTGTATGTACATGTGTATGTGAATTTGTGTTGTTGTTTTTTTGATTACCTAATTCAGACAGCCTCAGCAGTCAAGGGGTTAATGTTTGCAAGTTTATTTCCATGCAGTATTCTATTAAATAGTTCTTTGTTCTCACAGTTTGGTTCATTTTGTCTTCTGCAGTGCTGTTTCAGTTGAACTTGATTGCTGTTTTCAGGACGATGGGAGACAACAGGAAAGCAGCTTTTCAAGCTTCAAGACAGGGAAGGACACCATTTTTGCCTCGGACCTGTAAGTAATGTTGTTTGCATCGTGTTTGAGGAAAATAGAGTTTTGGAATTATAACAGTATGAAGATTTTTTCCGCTCATCTTGTCATTAAAATGTTGGACAGGGATTTTTACTCCCCTCCTCCATTAGACCTTGAGTGGTAGTCTTGGTTCTGATCTTTCAGATGAGCAGATCAACTGAAGACTTGTGTGCATCATGCACTCAGCAGTCATTAGCTGGCACTCGGCATCCTGTGGGTTTGACCATCAGGCAGGCCACATTTTCTTTTAAAATGGCCTATTTAAGCTCAGTTTGTTTGAGTGCCATAATTAGCTTTATCCTTAAGCAGACCACAGTTTTTATGTGGTTTCTTTTGTGTTTGCTTTTTTTTTTTTATTTATTAGTGGTTACAAGAAATTGGTCCATAATCCATCCTGTCAAAGCACAGGTACTATTCCGAAATATTGACAATAAAGCTGCTATTAAAGACATCTCATCAGTTACATTCAGAGGAACCAGGATTGAACGAACAGACAACATATACTTCCTAGTGATCAGTTTCAGAAGAATGCTATCTCAGTCGGTTTTTGACGTTTTGTACCGCACTTTTGTACTGAAACAGGTTGACTGATTATTGTAACATGTATATTTTGTACATCTATATCTACAATCTATATCTGTATATCTATATATCCATATATTTGTATCTATATATCTATATCTGTATCTATATCTATATCTGTCATCAGACTAATCTCTCCTGCCTGTATAACAGTATTTTGTATAAGGGCCTATAGAGCAAGGTGTGTGTGTGCGTGCATGTGTGTATGTGTGTGTGTGTGTGTGTGTGTGTGTGTGTGTGTGGTGTGTGTGTGTGTGTGTGTGTGTGTGTGTGTGTGTGTGTGTGTGTGTGTGTGTGTGTGTGTGTGTGCTTGAGTGAGCATGTGTGTGTATCACTGTATGTGTACAGCTGAGGAAGGGATAGGGGAGAAATTGAGTGGGAAAGAGACTGAAATACTTTAAGAAACTTTTTCAAATCTTTGTTTGTATGTAAATTGTGATGTATGATATGCGAATAGTTCATAATTTGTGAGGAATTTTGATTGTCAAGGTATTAATGCTGTAATACTGAAGTTGTAATGTTTTTCCTGTATATGGATTAGAATTTTTCTGTTTTTATCTTCATTCAAAATATTGATTATAATTTTATGTACAACTATTGCATGCATAAACACACACACACGCATGCAAACATAACACACGCACACACACACACACACTCTCTCTCTCTCTCACACACACACACACATTCTTACAAACACACGCGCACAGCAACGCACACGCACACACACACACATGTACACACACACGTACGCAAGCACACACACGCAGCAATATATAAACACAGTATGCCTCTTTATTCATATGAAAAATCTGTTAATCTTTCTTCATTACATAAGTCAGTGTTTAAATTTTAATATTCTGTGGTTTCTTATGTGTCTTCTTACTTGTATAGCTTTAATGTTTGTTGTTATCTTATTGTGTATGTAATTGTGAACATTTTTTATCACCTTTTGCCTTTCTTGCGAAATGTAAAGCGCTGGTGAGCATGGTTTTATATGGAATATGCGCTATACAAATAAACATTATTATTATTATTATTATTATTATCTATACCTAGAGAGAGAGAGAGAGAGAGAGAGAGAGAGAGAGAGAGAGAAGAGAGAGAGAGAGTAGAGAGAGAGAGAAGGAGGGAGAGGGGGATAGAGAGAGAAGACAGAGACAGAGCAGCATATATATGTATGTATATGTGTGTATGTGTGTGTGTGTGTGCATGCATGTTTGTGCGCACATTGTGTGTGTGTGTGTGTGTGTGTGTGTGTGTGTGTGTGTGTGTATATATGTGCATGCGCACATGTGTGTGTATGTGTGCATGTGTGTGTATGTGTGTTAAAAAACAAAATTCACATATTTTAATGTTGAGTTCTCTTGATTTTTTTCCAGACACACGAAGAACTTATCACAAGCTATGTAGCTTCTCATAGTCCTGTGCCTTATGAACACCTGCCTCAGCTGCTTTATCAGGTAAGAAGTCCTGCATTTGAATGAGATAATTTATCATTCTAATAATTATAATCAGCATCTCTGAAAATATATGTATAATGAAATAATTGTCAATATTTTAGAAAATGCATTTGAAGATATTTATGAAAAGAAAACTTGTGGTCGTTTCCTTCCACTTGTTATAGTTACACTCACAAAGTGCCTGCACATATATGAGACTGCCTTGCTCGAAAACAGAAGAACAAGAGGTGTGCTAATGGGAAGCATGAGGAACACCAGGAGTACTTAAATAAGTGAACGATCAAATATCGTTGGATAAACTGATGTCTTTTACTCCAAGAAAATCAGTGATGTGCACATCTATTACGAGTGTGTATATCACCTAATGACGTTCCTGATGTGACTGAAATTAGAACTTGAATGGAGATTTCTTTAGTGGGTAATATTGACAAGATTTTACTAAACTTATGGTTCAAAACTGTTTTTGTATTTCACATCCCTTCATGATGTTAGTCTTAATAAATAAGTTATCTGAATCCTTAATGGAAATGACGTTCTCTATATTCCAACAGTTTGCTCTGTCCATTGTATACCATTAGAATCAGTCAGTGGTATGTATTTTCTAATTTGGAGGTGCACATTTAGTGGCTTCCAGTTGATTCTGGTATTAATTGACTTTAACTTGAAGTCATCTATTAATTTATCATTGTGTTTACCAGAGTTCAAATACAGTCAATTTTTTTTTCTTCACATTAGATCACAAGAAAGTTTCGAGATGAAATGTCACCCAAACATGGACTTCTTCGAGGCAGAGAATTTGAAATGAAAGGTAGAGTCACACACTCACACGTACACACAGACACAGACACAGACACACGTCCACATACACGCCCACACACGCCCACACGCCCACACACGCCCACACGCCCACACACAACACACACACACACACACACACACACACACACACACACACACACACACCACACACACACACACCCACACCCCCAACCCCCCACCCACCCACACGCCACCCACCCCCACCCACACCCCACACACCCACCCACCCACACATCCACACACACCCCCACCCCACACGCACGCACACCCACGCCGCACACACGCGCACACACACACACACATATTTGTGTGTATTCACTGATATACACGTGTATAGGCACATATACACTTGAGCACACATATAAGAAAGATAACAATAGTCCTATAACTGTGGTAGAGATATTGTTATTCATGGGTAATTTTTTTCCAGATGAGTCTTACTCCTCTCCTTCACTGCTTTATCTTTCTCATCGATAAACAGTATCAGATATCCATTACAGCCAAGTGCACAAGAGATTGCAACCATACATTCTTGTCAAGTGAGACTGCATGCATAAAATTTTGTCAATTCATAATCAAAGTGGTGCATTCAGATTTAGAAGGCAGGAACTTTACCTATGCATTCTGCAGCCAGGTGTACACACACTTTAACTCACACATCAACATCCACCATACACCAGGCTGGTGGTAGCAGTCATGCATATGCTGATACAATGCATTTATAATTGTTACAGTGTTATGTCATCACCAGATGTTGAATTATGTATTTTTTTTGTGTTCTTTTGGGCTTTTTGTTATTAAATTTTTGCTGTCTGAGCTTTGGCATTACTTTAGTTGCACTAATCAATGCATCTCATTCTGGTTCCTTAGCATACGTACTTTGTTCTTATCTTTGGTTAACTTTTTTTCAGATATGTACACCTTTGACACAACTGAAGAGACAGCAATGGAAACCTATCACATCATATGCAACGCTTACTGCAATGTCTTTGATAGAATTGGTGTTCCTTTTAGAAAAGGTAAGTCCCCGGATTATGCAATATGATGTGATGGCTTGCGTCTGTATTCACCGTTTTCTAAAGTTAAAAATTACAGAGAGGTGGTTTCAAAACAGTTTGTTTTATAGCTTAGAAACTTCACTCAGTTATGAAGAATTAAAGTTGCCCTGTTGTCTTTTTGTATTTTGTTTGCTGAAAATCTCTTGGAGTGCTGTTTTCTTTCTTTTTTGTTTTCTTTACTTAAAATTACTTTTCTCTTGAAAGAGAAAATATTCATGTATTCATGACAATCATACCTGTCCTTCAGATGCTTATTAAAGACCATGTAAGTCATGTCAGTGTCTAGCGGCATGTGGAAACATGAAAACTTCCAGCATACACTCACACAAAAGTCAGAGTATGCAGACCGTGGAGCAACTTACCGCCTGTGTTGTGTAGGCAGAACAGGCGCATGCCCTTAAAAAAAAGTCAGGACTTTAAGTTTATTCTAAAATGGTTTTGGGCAATATGCATTTATACATGACAGTGTTATTCTCTCGGAGTAAAACATACATTTTTTTAGTATGGGATTATGCACATTTACAAAGGTTTTTCTGTTTTGCTGCCTTTGCTCTTTTGATTTGCTACAAGCTTTCTTTGCTGAGATGAGAATCAGGAGTCTAATCAATCTCTTCTCATTGTGCCATGCCAGTCTTTGGGGCTACAGGGAACATTGGTGGATCACTGTCTCATGAGTTTCACTACTTGGCTGATGTTGGAGAAGACAAGCTGCTGCTGTGCCCCAAGTAAGTAGAGACATGTATTTGCTCTACGTGTGTCTGCCTCTGTTTGTCTTGCTTTTGTGAAGTGCTTGGGAGATGAGGCGCTGTTCAAGTAGTAGTTGTTGTTGTTGTTATTATACTTTTTCTTCGTAATACTGTTATTATTATTATTGTTAGTAGTAGCAGTAGTAGTAGGCCTATTATCATTATCATGATGATGATGATGATGATGATAATGCTGCTGCTGATGATTAAGTACAGAAGTATACTATTGTTCCACATTGGGGAAACTCCTTCGTGGCACAGACATAGAACAGGACTTACATGAAATAAACTCCACTCACACGTATTATGGCAGCTCTTATCTTAGGCTTAATTGACAGATTTTTAGAGGAACACAGAGTCAGGTTTTACATCTGTTTCCCACAATTCCAAGAGTAACGAGATTCTGTGAGAAAGTGAAGCATGACTGATCATTGTGAAATGAATGTGACTTAAATCAAAGGAAGGTACATGGTGCAATAGGCATACTGTCAGACTGCTGATCTAGATCTATGAGTACATCTTAATAAATATTGATCACTTAATCTTCTTTAAAAATTCCAATATTAACAGTAACAAGTCAGTGAAGATGTTAAGTGATTTATATTCAATGTAATGGTTATATCTGGTCATTGAAAAATTAATTTGTTGGTTCAGTCATGACGCTACACAACCTGAGGTTGAGCTTGGGACTTGCTGCTTCCTTGGCAATTACTTTAACCATTCTTCTGACCAGCACAGCAGGTGTCTGTATCTCCTGGGCCTGGTTGATGCCAGGATATTTTATGATAGTAAGTGTAGAGTACAGCTTTGTCACATAGTGTCAATCCTAGATTGAACTCCATAGCATCATGATTATCATCCTCGTCGATATCATCATCATCACATTGTAAAAACTGTGCTAGCTTCTGTGGCCATTGAGGTGGTGTAGAAAATGGGACCAAAAAAAAAAGGGTGAGCACAAAGGTACCTCTCAGAATGTGATGATCCTAAAAAACAAAAAAACAAAAAAGAAACTTTAGCCATGAGGCCATCACTCTGCTTTTTGAAATGTTGATAGAAATATTATTTTTGCTGTTGAATGAGTATGAAATTCTGAAAACTGAATATGATTAAGTGTAAGCAAAAATTTTTTAATTAAAAATCTTTTCTTTTTACAGGTGTGGTTTACAGATGAACAGTGAATTGGCAGGTAAGCTTGAAATATTTGATTAGAAGACATGCACATTTTCTGTTTTATTTCACTTTATGTTGTTTCTTTGTATTATTTGTGTGTTTTCATTGTATACATGTGGTTTTGCTGATTTGCTCCAGTAATATCAGTTTCTTGTTCAGCTGGGTAGATGGCATTGATTCGTTTTGTCTTTGTTGTTTTTCTTGTGTATTTTTGCTTTCAGTGTGTTCAGTTATCATGGTTTTTTTTAAGGAAACAACTTCTGGAATAAATATGCATTCTTTTTCTTAAAAGAAAGCAACCATTGCAAAAGGAAAAGATTGAGTATAAGGTATCTACGTCATAGAAGGTAAATGCACTCAGCTTCAGCTGTCAATGAAATTTTACATTGGTACGGAGAACAGACGAATGAATTAAAGTAATTCTCAAACGAAGAAAAAAAAAGAAACTATACAATAGAAAGTATACAGCCTGTTTGCTTATGATTCTTTTATTTGTCATGCATTCTTACTTGGAAACCTGGGAGCACTTTTCAATGTCACTAAATTTATTTACAGGGAGTAATAGATCACAGCTAGAAACATGTGTGTGGTATTTTTTCATCACCCTTTGACCACTTGCTATCGCTCAGACAAGCTCCTAGAGTTAATAGAAACTCATCACAGTTGTTCAGTGAAATGCTGGTACTATTAACCTCCCTGACATTTTGTTGAGCTGAGAATTTGCATCTGTCTTGTTCTCTCATGTTAAATAATATGTGTTCTGATCCTATTTTTGTGTGTTTCTGGTTCTTATTTTCTTGAATGCTGGCAATAACTTTAATTCAGATTTCACTTGTTGTTATTAGTATACATGTGCATGATAAAAATGCATATTTTTGTGTGTTGTAATCGGATTGTCACATTAAAAATGTGACTCAGCTCGACTGAGTTAGAAAACATTATTACAGGGTGATATTTACTAAAATTAAAATGAGTGTTATTTTTCCCCCAAATTTCTTTGTGATATTTTGCCAAAGGTGAATGACAAAACATGAAGAAACACAGAAATCAACAAACAATCTCAACAAATGACATAGCAGCAATCAGTGCACAGCCAGCCACAACCTCAAAATGAGCAAATGTGAACATTCACTGCCAGGTCTGTAGGTGGGCAAAACTTCAGTCAACCAAAATAATCAATATTATTTTCAGTTTCTCAAGACATTTCCACGCTCGGAATGAATTCCACATGCACTTATGCCTCAAATGGTCAAAATCCAGAATGGTCATGGCATAAGCCATAAACCTGCACGTAAGTCCTAAGCGTTGGCAAAGTCTTGAGGTTCTTAGCATACAGGTTCTACATTTATCATTGCAGCAGTCTGCCGTTGAAACAACTTCAGCCATATTGTAATGAAATGCATCTCTCCATCTGTAATGTCCATAAAGTCCCATCACCATGCAAGCAAAACAAAAACAAGCAAAAACTGGAATCTCAGTTTAGCCTGAAACAGGTATCAGATAGCTAGAACTAGTATTGTCCTGAGCCCCCACACAATAGGCAGATCCCACCCCCTCCCACATAGCTGCACAGTTAACAGCAATAAGTAGCACAACAGAAATAACAATGTAATAACAATGTAGCTATGCTATTAAGGGCAATATATAATATGATAAAAATGATAATTTCATTATATTACATACAGCAATAAATGATATACAAACGATAGCTTAGTTATGCTTTCAACAGCACTAAATATTATACATATGTGAAGGATTTGTAAAATCATTCTCAGGAAAAATAAGCAAACATGCTGTCATTTGGAAATCCATAAAGTTGAACCTTTTTCAGTGGTAAATCTAGATTCCTGAACAGTTTTTGCTTTGCATTCTTTTGTTTTGCATTTTGCTTAAGTAAAATTCATTACTGTTTGCAGAAGACAAAACCCAGGAGGATGTGTGTCAAGGATCCAGGGACCAATGCCAGCTGGCTGAACACAAAGGGATTGAGGTAAGTGTTAGCGATTTTAACCCTTTCTCTTCATCATACTGGCAGGCTGGTTGATAGAATGAGAGAATGAAAGCGTGGGGGGACTCTGTTCTCCAGGTTTGAATTTTTTCACAACATTATGCTTATATCTGTACACACTGTAACAGCTTTTCTGCCTGTGAAGTATATGCATATAATATGTGCTAATGTTAATGAAATATGTTTAGAATACTGCTATGTATAGTTATGTCCACAGTTTGTCTAAAAACTGAATTTTCTTGGCTGTTCTTAAGTTTCTTTTATTGTTTAATACTTATGAGACAGCAAATAAATATTAAGTATTTTCATTCCATACATTTGCAAGGACAATAGATCTATGAAAGGAGTAATCTTTTATATAATGGAAAATCTCAACATCAGAAGTACAGAGCGAAAGAATTTATATAACTGAATGCTAACCAGAGATAAATATCCAGTTCAGTTCTGGAATATTCCAATTTGTAATGTGCCACTATGTTTTAATTCAAGTATAGTAGTACCAGTAAGAGAATTCAGCAGCAATCAGATTAGAGCACAGCCCAAAACAAAATAGAGTATGCCCAACAGAATTATTCCACGAACTGTTGAAATTGCATAAATGAGTGACAGTTAATGTGTGCAGGTTGGGCATTGTTTCTACCTGGGTACGAAGTACTCTTCAATATTTAATGCCACATACATGGATGATGCTGAAAACATAAAGTGAGTAAAAAGTCTATTGCAGTTTGTTTTCTTTTGTTTTTTTTTGGGGGGGGGGGAGGGGAGAGAGAGGGGGTGGGTGGGTATGGTAAGATAAAATGCAGTTTTGTTTGTTGTGGTATATCTTTATACCCAAGCTTGATAGATAAGCAGTGTACAAGCTTTTTCTTTCATTCAACCATTGCTCTATTGGGCTACAGGATCCTGTCTTATACCTGAGCATTCAAACATAATAACTAGTTTCAGCTTCTCAAGATGATGTTTCCACGCTCAGAACGAATTCCATATGCACTAACGTCATCATAATAACTAAAACTGAATAAATAAAAGGGATGTGAATGAGAGAGAGTTTTTTTTGGATGATGGGCTGAGGGAATTAGGATGATGGGGATGATAAAGCGTATTTAAGTGCAGGTGGGGACTGTGTGTTATGTTGTCCATAGATGGGTTTCTGTGACCTGCGATGATAGAATGATGGAGCATTAAGATTGACAGCCAACCTGTCAGCTCCATATTTACATATGTATCTGTTAAAAAGAAAAGGACATTAAGATGAACAGCCAACTGGTCAGCTCCATGTTTACATATGTGTCTGTTAGAAAAAAAACGACACCACCACATTTTGTTTTTTAACTTCATGGGACATTGTGGATTTAGAAATACATTTCAGTACAGTATGTTCTCTGCGGTGATGGAGATGGATGATGGATGATGTTCTCTGTTA
>CM060315.1:63846365-63858942 GCA_030674185.1 Monoplex corrugatus | reverse complement strand
TGTTTATTTGTTTGTTTGTTTTTAGTTTTGCTGTCCATGCAACTCTCAACAATATTCTTAGAAACCACATGTCAGCTTCCTCAGTTTTGTTCTGGCTTTGCGTGTTGACAGTCCACGCCTTACAACCGTATAACGGTATCAGTTCTATATGATATTCAAGAACTCTCTTCCTGATGTTCATTGACAGGCATTTGTTCGTAAGAACGCTTTTCATCTTCTTGAATGCTGTTTTAGCTTGGCTGATTCTGCTGGCTATTTCTGACGTGCATCTGCCATCTGGTGAGATGGCCAACTAAAGCAAAAAAAAAAAGGACCAACTCCTTTCTACTAATTTATCTCCTTTATTTTGCAGTGCAGATTCATGCTTAAGTAAACTAACAATGGGAGATTGCTTATTTGAAATTCGCTTCAGTTCAGTTATTTAGAACCTTATTTATCCTCATAGATATTCAGTTGTTGAGTCACATGTTCAAAATAAACAGAAACACAAAATCAGACACACATGATAAGAAATTTAAAGAATTTAAATAAAGATTCACCAACATTGCCCATGGACCCACACGAACCATGACATATCACTGTTTCACGCACACTCCCGCAGACAAGTACTAGGCATCCATCAGTTAGCGTCGACTATGCATGATGTGCCCTCGTGTTGTGCTGAATCGAGTTGACGCCTCTGGAGCACTGTCTGCTGTGGCCAGTGAATAAAGGCAGTCTCTGCCGCATTGGATGCACGTATGGATGCTGGCCATGGCATTGCTCGCTTTTCGCATAGCTCTCTTTTCCTCAGCTAAGGTCTGGATCTTCTTTTCCCTCAACTTGTTTCCGGACCACACAGCGCCATCTGTTGCGGTCAACTGTTGTGTCTTCCCAGCTCTCTGTATTGATGTCCAGAGCTTTCATATCACGCTTGCAGGTGTCTTTGTATCATAGCTGGGGGAGCCAACACATCTCTTGCCGGAGACTTGTTCACCTTAAAGGATATCCTTTGGGATACGTCCATCTTCCATTCAGCGCACATGGTCAAGCCAGCACATCCTGCGTTGTTTGAGCAGTGTGTGCATGGTGTGGAGACCAGCACATGCTAGGACCTGGGCGTTTGGGATTTTGTTGCTCCACTTAATGCCAAGGATGCAGTGAAGGCAGTGCCAGTGAAAGCTGTTCAGTTTTCGTTCTTGTTTGGCATATGTTGTCCATGTTTCACTGCCATACAGTAGAGTGCTGATAATGCAGGTGTTGTATACTGCCATCTTGGTTATTGTCAGCTTTGGGTTCTCCCAGATGGGAGCAGTAAGTTGGCCTGAAGTTGCTGCAGTCATACCAATGCGTTTGTTGATCTTGGCATCGCGAGACAGATTGTTGCTGATGATGGATCCGAGATATGTGAACTGGTGGACAACATCAAGTTCGTAGTTGTCAATGGTAATGATAGATGGGTGTGTCCACGTCTCGGCTAAACGTGTTCGTCTTTTTCAGGCTGATAATCAGCCCAAAATGTTTGCAGGCTTGGGAAAATCTGTCCAAGAAGTACTGGATTTGTTGCTCAGTGTGTGAGATAACAACATCAGCATCAGTGAAGAGCAGGTCTCTGATAATATCCTCGTGCACCTTTGTCTTTGTTTTCAGTCTTGCGGGAATGAAGAGTCACTCCTCAGTTCTGGTGTGTAGCACACTCCTTCCCTTGAGTCTGAAAAGCATGCTTCAGAAGCATGGACAAGAAAATGCTGAACAGAGTCGGAGCAAGAATATTAGCGTTGCTTTACGCCACTTTTGATGTCAAAGGATCCGGTCATGCTGCACTCGTACTGGATGGTTGCCTTCATGTCGTCGTGGAATGATCTGATCAGGGTGTGCAGCTTTGGAGGGCATCCTATTTTCAGGAGGATGTTGAGCAGTCCATCATTGCTGATCGGGTCAAAGGCCTTGGTGAGGTCGATGAAGGCAATATAGAGGGGCTTCTGCTGTTGTCTGCATTTCTCCTGTGGCTGAAGAAGAGAAAAAATCATGTCCATTGTGAAGCGTTCTAATCGGAAGCCTCACTAGGATTCAGGAAAGATGCGCTCAGCTAGCTTTTGGAGATGTTGGGCATACAATTTGCCCTGACTCGGACATACAGTTTACCATGACTCGGGCACACACTTCGCCTACGGTGTTCAGTAGGGAAATGCCCCTGAAAATGTTGCAGCTGCTTCTGTCTCTCTTGTTCTCATAGAGAATTTGGTACTGCTCCTTCTCTCCAATGGTGACAGAGAATATCATATACGGGCTGCATAAGGGTGTTCTTCCAGTGTCTGACAGGGTCTGGGGGGATGCCATCATTACCAGGTGCTTTTCCACAAGCCAAGCCACTACTTGCCTTGCAGGATTGTTCTACTTGTTGGTTTCGGATCTAGCTCCTCCATGACGCGCAGAGGTTCGATGGCATCGAGGGCTGAGGTGGTAACGAATTTTCCCCGGAGTATATCTATGAGTAGTGTTCCACCTATCTCTCCATCTGCTTCCCTTTGTCGGTGATCAATTCCACACCAGTGAAAGGTGGGGGGGGAGGGGGCTGTTCTCTGTGCTGGACCAATAATAGTAAGAAACACTGGGGAGAGCCAGACAGCAGAAAAAGTCTTCAGAGGAAAAACTCTCATCAAGCAAGTGTTTCGCCCCTTAACTCATGACACTCTAAGGGGACTGAGCGGCATCCAGGTCATGAGTCCTGGATGCCCCTCTGCTGTCGCCATTTTTTATATGGAAATTTGTCCTCCACCTGGAATCAAACCCCCGCATCTTAGGCAGTCAGGTTTCTCAAGGCAAGGTCACCCTTGTGACGGCTGTCTTAACCATTTGGCTATCGGTCACATGTTCACTTTTGTTCCTCCTGATCCATATCCAACTGGAGCTCTTTTCCGGTGCTTCGGCCATTGCTTTTAGGGCTTGAACCTCTCTTTCACAGAAATAGAGACCTGCTTCATGAGATCATAGGCTGATGTGCCTATCAACCCCCTTGCGCCAATCTCTACGGCGAGGGTTGGCTTGAAAGCTAGGTGTCCTCAAGCTGCTGGCTAGACTGGTATACTTTTCAGTCTTTTAGATATGGGCTACCTCAATTCTATTTCCGTAGGGTACAGTTAGATCGATTAGAATCACCTGTTTGGGTGAATGGGAATGGAGAATTATGTCCGGTCTGACGCCACTCTAGCTGATGATTTCTGGGGTTTTTATTCATTGTGGGAGAATTCCTATGCACTGTCAGTCGTCTTTTTTACCCAGTAGACCTCGATTCCATGTTCTGGGTATCACATCTTTTTTAGGCCACTTTTTCTTGCCTCCTGCCGTGTAGAAGGTTGTTGGAGCTTCTGGCGGCAAGATGTTTCCTCTGACAGAGCTGGTCGCAGTGCTGATCGCTCGTGCGATCTCTTGGAGCATTTGATTGTGTCTCCATGTCTACCTTTCTTGGGTTACCGCTACCTTGCATAAGCTCAGGACATGTTCCACTATCTGTTTGCCCTGGCAGAGCGGGCAAGCAGGTTATCTTATTTTCCCCATTTCACAAGATTAGCATTTGATGGTAAGAGGTCACACATAGATCTGAGGATGAAACTGAGTCTGAGAGGGGCCATATGCCACAAGTCATACTAGCTTAAACTTCTTTGGAGTGCATTTTCCCAAGTCGTCCACTGCCCCTGTTGGCTTTGTTGAACTGCCTTCTGAAGTCTTGTGGCATCCTCTTCTTTCTTCATCTCTTGTATCACCATATCTCTTTTTGCCCTCCCGTTGGCCTTTGACCACCATTCTAGTTTTGTTTATCCTAGTCCCTGCCTGTTGGTCTTCGTGTGCCCTATTACTTCTCTGATCATGAGGTTTTCTTTTGCTGAGACCAGCACCTCCTGGACTTTCCATTTCCTACCAGTTATCAGCTTGGTCTGGACTGATCTCACAACCCTTATCTCCAGACTCTTCAATCATGTTCAGAAGCCTGACCTTTCCTCCCTTGAACTCCTCAACAATGTATTTTAGGGGTAGCTTCAGCTTTGCCCGGCGACATTACAGCTCGTCGTGTATTTGTTGATTTTTGGCCTCCATTGATTCCACTGTGCTAGTGCAGATATCGTATATCTACAGAGGCCACACGAGCTTTGGAATCAGCATGAACTGCAGCACCATATTTTGTATTTTCCATGAAGGCCGCAGTGGTCCATTGCCTGCAAACTTTATTCTGCTATTTGGATGGACAATTAAGTAAACAAGGGAAGTATGGAATTTCAGCTGATTTGGTTGATATTTAATGCTTGTTGATAAGGAGTTTCTGACCATACCCTTTCAATTCAGACCTATTCTCTTCAACACTGTTTTTCTCAAAATGGCTGACTTGACCCCTCTCATCTTTGAAAGCCCATAACGTTTTTTGTTTTTGTAGCCTGAAACTCAGCTTTTGTACCATTTGAAAGCTGAGATTCTAAACTTTATAGTGATACCAAAACCTAGAAATGCCTAAACTGAGACTTATTGTGCCTTTTGTGAGACTGGGTCACATTTGTCTTTAACTGACAGAAATAGAACTGTTTGTTGTGCTTTTTGCTATGATATCGTCTTATTGTCACATTCCGTTGTTGGCTTGCAAAATCAGCTGAAATTGTTATTTCATTCCTCTAAAAGATTGGGACTAAACGTTATCTTGAAAAGACAAACCTTATGTTTTTTTAGAAAAGGTGGCTACTTTTCATCAAAGGAAAGACGGTTTTATGCATGTGAGAAACTAGATGCTGTAAATTCTTATAATTACCTTGTACAACCATGTCAACAAAACAGAGTTGTAATGTTGCCATTGACGGTAGGATAACTCGTGCAAAGAAAAGTGATGAAGAATTGTTAAAGCTTCTGTCAAGGTTGCAGTGTAATTCTGCGAAAATTTTCTTTGAACTTTTTAATGCCCAGATTCTACCAATCTTATTGTATGGCTCAGAAATATGGGAAGTACCAATCATCAGGAAAAGTATACCAGTTTGCTTGCAAGAGATTCCTGAAGGTTTCAAATAAGTTTATATATGTGGAGTTGGGAAGACATCCACTCTACATAAATTCTGTAGTTATTTGTATTAGATATTGGTTCAGATTATAAAAACAGCACGACAACAAGTAGGCCTACTCAAAATGTGCGTACAACATATTGTTAGGAATTGCTTAAGTATGTCATATAATCTGAGTAACTCACGTCCAAAACTTTCTGTGCTATGTTGGATTTGATCATATTTGCTTGATTGGAGGTGTTGGAAACGAGAAGGCGTTCTTACAAAATTTTAAACGGAGATTAAGAGATTGGTTTCTGTCAAAAATGCATTTCATATCTTGAAAATCATCAGATGTGTAACCTGTACAGTGAGTATAAAAGCTGTCTTACGAAAGAAAAATATTTTGAATCAATCAATATGATCAACTACATAACAGCCTTTTCACAATTTCGAATCGGGGTCTCGGAAATAAATTGTCAGAGATTCAAAACTTTGACAAAACATATCCGTTTTACTTGTGTGAACCAGAAGACGTGTTCCACGTCATATGTCTCTGTCTTCAATATACTGATCTGAGAACCAAGTTTCTGAATATCAGGCAAACTACACCATTTCACGTTAAGATAGCTAACCTGTACATTAGTGAAAACAAGGACGTAATTTTCAACTACAGTAAATTCATTTATTTCTTGTTATGTAAATGGTGTAAGTTACTGGGTGACCTACCTGGCTAAATTGCTGTTTTGTTCTCAGTTGGAAGAAAAAAAATTGCATGTGTATGAATGATTATGAAAGCTAATTGTGGTATGAGTATATGGTGTGCCCTTGGGTGAGCGTTTAGTCAGTATTAATATAGGCATGATTCAATTCTTTAATGATGTCGGTTTCAATACGACATTTGCCTATGTATATATATATTTGATATTTGGTGTATTGCGGTAACGTAATCTTCATGAGTTTGCAAAAACTACTGTAACCCCTATTGTGAGGGACTGTTGGCCTTATACAATAAATTCCATGTTCATTTGTTCTCTTTCTTTCTTTCTTGAGAGCGTGGGCGCACATTCCTTTGCTGTTTCTTCTTTATTGTGGCGTCAGCTAGTCTTTCTGGAGTTTTCTCGGCTTCTATGGTGGAGTGCCAGTTCCTCCTTCTCTTCCCTTTTGTTTTGACAGTAGAATGGTTTTCTTGTTTGCAGCTCTGCTGGTCAGGCTCCTGTGAACACTCGGTTTGTTGAAGGTTCACTTAATTACGTCTTTCTCCTTTTCACGTAACACATGACTGTAATGGACAATAGTGGTCTGCTGACGCACTGGCTACTTTGGACACAATCTTGTCATCTCAATCTCTCACTCATTTGTATCCCGTGACCATTTGTTTTTGTTTGTTTATTTTGTTGTTGTTGTTACTGTTGTTATTGTTTTGTTGCTGGTGGTGTTTTTTTGTTTGTTTGTCTATGTTATAGGTTCTCTTTGTTATTTGTGTTATGCTGTCTCTCTCTCTCTCTCTCTCTCTCTCTCTCTCTCTATCTATCTATCTATCTATCTATCTCCCTCTCTCTCTGTCTCTCTTTCTCTCTATCTCTGTCTGTCTGTCTCTTTCTCACTCTCTCTCTCTCTCTATCTCTGTCTGTCTCTCTCTCTTTTCTAATGAATGATCAGTTTTAATTTTGCACCTGCATGATCGTTTTCATTTGTGTGCGTGTATAATGTATTTCTTATCCAACACTCCAACTACAGTATACAACGACAAGTGATTTGGAAAAAAATGTAAAGAAAAAAAAAAGGAAAAGAAAAACTCTATATCATCAACAGTGACCACAAATTCCTGTAGTTGGAAAATTTAGGTTGAAATTACGGAAAAGAAAACAGACCAAAAGCAACATCAAATTAGATCTTGGACTCTTAAAGACAGATGAAGTGATACGTCAAAATTTTAATTACATGTTCAAAACAAATTCAGTGCTATGGGAGACGTTGGTGACAGTGAGGAACAATGAACAAAGTTGAGAAATTCGATGAATGAAGCTTGTGAAGAAATCCCTGTAGTAGAAAGAAAAGCAAAAAAGAACTGGATGACAAAAGAAATTTTAGGCTTGATGGAGGAATGGAGGAAGGCAAAGAGAAACGACGAAATATACAGGAAGATAAACAAAGAAATCAGGAATAGGTGCAATGAAGCTAAAGAAGCTTGGCTGAAAACAAAATGCAAAGAAATAGAAGACCAACACAAAACGGATCCTCAGGGTATGTACAGACGAATTGAAGAAAATTGTCCACAGGAAAAATACATGCACATCAACTGGTTGCTTAAAACCGAAAGATGGCACGCTTATCATGGAAAAACACAAAATATTAGACAGATTGGGAGAGTACATTAAAGACCTTTTTGAAGATGAGAGAAACGCAGAACACATTATAAGAAAGAACTTTGAAGGACCACCCATAATGAAAGATAAAGTTAGAGCAGCATTGAAAAAGATGAAACCAGGAAAAGCCCCAGGACCAGACAACATTACTACAGAGATGATTGAAGTATAGAAAAAATAACAGTCCTCCTGAATGAAGTTTATGACACTGGAAAAATCTCCAAAGATATGTCAAAATCAATTTTCATTGCACTTCCGAAGAAGACAGGGGCTATAGGATACGAACTCCATCGCATAATCAGTTTGATGAGTCATGTAACCAAGATCCTATTAAGAATAATCATGATGAGGACAAGGAATAGAATCAAAAGAGAAATAGCTGATGAACAGTGTGGATTTGTGGAAAGGAACTATTAATGCCATATACATCCTAAGAACTATCATAGAGAGGTCAATCGAGGTGAATAAGGATTCATATTTATGCTTTGTTGACTATACCAAGACTTTCGATCGGGTAAGACATGAAGAATTGATCAACCAACTGAAGAGACTCATTGTTGATGGAAAAGATCTACGAATAATCAGAAATATGTACTGGGAGCAAACAGCTGCAATGAGAATAAAAAATGATATAAGCTTTTTCCAAAGCATCAAAAGAGGAGTCAGACAGGGTTATGTTTTGTCACCAGATCTGTTTTCACTTTACAGCAAAAACATCTTGAGAAACTTTGAGGAAGACCCTAGAGTAAAGGTTGGAGGAAAAATGATAAATAACATTCGATACGCAGATGACACCGTGCTAATTGCAGAAAGTGAAAGGGACCTACAAAACCTTGTGAATATACTTGAAATTGAAAGCAAAGGTAAGGAGTTGGAACTAAACAGCAGGAAGACTAAAGTAATGGTGATCAGTAAAAGAGATGACATCCCCTCATGCAAAATAACAGCAAACGGCACAACCTTGAGATAGGTTGATAATTTTAAATACCTGGGAACGATCATTTCATCAGACGGCAGATGCACATCAGAAATAGCCAGCAGAATTGGCCAAGCCAAAACAACATTCAAGAAGATGGAAAGCATTCTTATCAACAAATGCCTATCAATTAACATCAGAAAGAGAGTTCTGGAATGTGATATAGAATTAAATACTGCTGTACAGTTGCAAGGCATGGACAGTCAACAAGCAAAGCCAGAGCAAGATTGAGGCTGCCGAGATGTGGTTTCTAAGAAGGATGTTGAGAGTTCCATGAACAGCAAAGAAAACAAACGAGACAGTCTTGATAGAGGCAGACACAAGTAGATTATTCATAAGGAAGATTAGGAAAAGGCAGGCAACATTCATTGGCTATTTTCTGAGGAAAGGGGAATTGGAACACCTGGTCAGAGTGGGAAAGCTGGAGGGAAGGAGAGCACCGGGTAGACCCAGGGAGAAGATACTGGACGGACTTGCAGAGTGGCTGAAGACTGGGAAGAGAGTGGAAGAGATGTTTGAGGCAACTAGAGATAGAGACAGATGGAAGTCTATAATAGCCAACGCCATGTGGCAAGGCACCTGATGATGATGATGATAATTATTTTTACTAAGATTAAGTTCTGGTCTTTATTTTGATAATGGAGCACACCAGTTTCCTGCCCATACATTTAGCTGATCTGCTGCTTATAGCAATATATCAGTGCCAGATGTTGCATGTGTTCCACCTCACACCTGATCACCAGACTTTCTGCATACAGAGCAGGTATGATACCTGTAGGTAGCTCAGATATCAAGTCAATTATGAAGAAAACGAAGTTAGTAAGATATAGGACCCTTCCCTGGGGAACCCCATGGTGCAGTAGGATTATTTTGCTGTGGTCATGGCTGATGGAGACACTTTGTCTGCTGTTGGAGAGGCAGGCCTTGGTCCACTGACAAATGCATCTGTAAATTCCTGCTGTCTAGAATTTGACAAAAAGTCCATCAGTCTAGGCCTCGTCAAAAGCTTTTTGTAAATCTATCCAGATTACAAGGATAAGATTTTGTTCCTTGAAAGCACCGTCAATCTCTTGTGATAGATATGTGGTCTGATCTTTCAACTTTTGGATTTGTCTGAACCCATTTTGTTCGACTGCAAGGAGCTGGTTGGTTTTCAGATACAACTGGTGTTGTCATTCTAAGTTCTTTTCATGGTTTTCCCCACGCAACTGGTCAGGCTGAATAAGTGATGGCTACAAGTCTGCTTTAGCTTCCTTCCACTCTAAAGGATACGTACCATGGTTGCCTCTCTCCATATTTATAGCGATGACCCTTCTTTCCATCTACTGTTGGGGATTTAAGCTTGCATACTGCTGCCCTGCCTAGGTGGATATGCATCTACTTGCTGATACCATCCAGACCAGAGACTTACTTGCTGTTTAAACTGTAGAACATTAATCTCAGGATAGATCTTAATGGCTAACATCAATGAATAAAGCCCTAAGGCTTTAAATAAGCATGCAAGCAAAATGGAAATTAGTAGGCATAATGTTCTGTTCCGTTCGTTGAGGATTAAAGTCTTACCATGCACAGTGTATGCAAGGACCAGGATATAAAAAATAAGTAGGCGTACTAAAATGTGTTCGCCGTTTTTTAACCTCCTTTGCTCCAATTCGGTGTGGCTTGGACGCAGTGTGTGTTGGCGATCTTGCAGTCCTTTAGATTAAATTAGCACGAATATCTCAAATAAATGCAGTCAACTAGCAATGTGATAGAATTGTGCTAGGTGCTTACACCATTTAATCAGGTAAATGGCAAGCCATGATTAGAACGATGGTTAGATTATCTTCGGTATCATATTTTATTCAGACGCGAAGCAAGGTAAAAAAAAAAGCAAAAGTGCTGTGCCTGTTTCAGTCCATTGTGTCGGCTCAGATTAAATAGCACAATAGCTGTAACAGATCAGAATATAACTGATAACAATACAACGTCAGGAGCTTTGAAACAAAGAGCTACGGGGCTGCTAGTCAATATTTAACACCTCTCGATTAATTAATACTGTTCAGTTACACTCAAAGTTTTTGCAGCCAGGTAAATATCAAGCCGCACATTGCAGAGCCTTACTTTCACGCTGCGTGAATACTGGTGTTTGTGGACTTCACAGATCTAGCACGATACTCATAAACATGGGGTAGAATATGTAAGAAAATTGATATAAGTCAATGTTTAGTGCCTGACATTGCAGACAGCAACAGTACAGTATACCAGGCCATCAAGCAGATCATTCTATGTTTACGCTGAAGTTTAAAAATGGCACAAGTCAGCGAGCTAGGAACTTTCGGAAATTTACTTTTTTTTCTTTTTCTTAAAGATCCTAAGCACATTACAGAAATGCATACAGTCATAAAAGACACAATTAAAGAGTACGCCAAACAGTACAACGAGGAAAGAAATTTTTGCTCAGACATATTTAAATAAAATAGACTTCACTATTTCATCACAGTTATTTTTAGATGTGTTACAGATAAAAATTCGCTCTAAAACTATCGCAAGAAGCAGAAGTAGTAATTTTTGATACGTCCAGATACCTAATTATGTGTGTGTGTGTGTATGTGTGTGTGTGTGTGTGTGTGTGTGTGTGTGTGTGTGTGTGTGTGTGTGTGTGTGTGCATCTGTGTGTGCATCTGTGTGTGTGCATGCATGTGTATATATCTCCCTCTCTCTCTCCCTCTCTCTCTCACTTTCTTCCCCTCTGTGTGTGTGGGGTGGATGGGGGTGGGGTGGTGAGAGTGAGAGAGAGAGAGAGAGAGAGAGCAGCAGAAGGAAATATGGGAAAACGGAATGGGATGGAATCTTGTACTACATCTATGTGAAGATGACGATTTTTAAATCAGTTATAATTGCGCTTGTGTTCCCCCACCCCCATCTCAAACCCACTTTATCAGGTTCACTTGTGTTGTGTGCAACTGAAAATTTTCCATTGTCTGTTACTCATGAAATGGATTCTACAGGTGTCCTGCGAGATTTCATGCAAGATGGAAATCATTTTCTTTCTTTTAAATATCAGAAGTTCTTATCATAATATGAAATTTGCTTGTGGCAATCATTGCATTACAATGAGTAATAAATTCTGCAAACTGCATAGCTGATGAAGTTCACAACACAAGTTCCCAATATGTATATATATATATATGGTGAATGTCAACTGATATATCATCTTGCTCATTGACTTGGATGTTTATACTTGACATCCACATTTAAGACAGTCCAGGCTGACACCAATGTGGCACTCAAGTCATCTGGGTGTGTGCGCATGCGTATGTGCGTGTGTGTTTGTGTGTGTATGTATGTGTGTGTGTGTGTGTGTGTGTGTGTGTGTGTGTGTGTGTGTGTGTGTGTGTGTGTGTGTGTGTGTTATAAGTGCAGTGGTGAAAAATTATCATATATCCATAACTGAGAAATTGCGCATGTGTGTGTGTGTGTGTGTGTGTGTGTGTGTGTGTGTGTGTGTGTGTGTGTGTGTGTGTGTGTGTGTGTGTGTGTGTTCGTTCGTTCTTTGATTTAACGTCTTTTCGCTATAAGTGATATTAGACGTGTGTGTGTGTGTGTGTGTGTGTGTGTGTGTGTGTGTGTGTGTGTGTGTCTGTGTGTGTGTGTGTGTGTGTGTGTGTGTGTGTGTGTGTGTGTGTGTGTGTGTGTGTGTGTGTGTTGGATGTTTTACATAAACTCACTCTATGTGGATGTGTTTATATTTGGTTTCCACAGCTGTCAGCAAAAAGGAAATTCAGTGTTATTTAGTGATTGAAGATTATGTTTCGGTCTTACTACAGACATGTGCGGTAACATGCTTACAAATGAACTAAGTAATATTGGTGCCACTTCTTTTTATGAAATAATGGGACACATGTTAACAAGAGCACAATACACTATCACAATCAAGTGATGTTACCTGTTCTTCAACATGATTAAACAGTAATGCTAACTGCTTGGAATTTTGTAATCTTTGCAAACTAATCCAATCACATGTTCAACATGAAACTGTAAGTGTACTATATTTTTCGTGATTCCATTTGTAATGCACTCAGTTGAAGCAGACCTCTTGTGAAAGCAGGAATTTTCATTTCAGCTCCTTGCATGGCAACTAGTTCAAATATACCAAAACCTGTCTGCCAAAACAATATTATTTGGAAGGCAAGTGGTTAAGTATCCCCACTGTTCATACATTTTTGTCGCTAATCCTGCTAATCAATCATTTG
>CM060315.1:63841365-63843865 GCA_030674185.1 Monoplex corrugatus | reverse complement strand
TGCTTCCAGACGTATGGAAACATGAAACAAGCTGCCTCATACTACCAATACTAAAATCCATTTCCATATGATACTCGTTTTTTGACAAACTGCTATTACCTATCATCTATCAATATCTTATACTTCACTGGCGGAATGTTCTTTTACCTGAGAAAAAGCTTTTATTCTCGATTAATGAAGAAATACTCACAACTTGATGTTTAGCTGTCATACAGCAAATAATCGACCTGAACTCTGCAGCGAACAGTGACACTGTGTATCTGAGCAGAAACAGTTATTTCCCGAATTTTCGCCCAAGGTAATATCCTGTATTAGCATACATGTACTTCATTGTTTATCTTTCTACCGTGGCACATAATCATGTCTTACAGATTCGAATGGTTCCTGCTGACTGCATTTAACCGTTTCGTACTTTTCTAGGCCTACACATTGAATGAATGTGATTTTTATGTGACGTTTAGTACGTGCAGTGCCTTGGATATGTGATTGCTATACAACACCAACCAACTCGTCGTGTGTGAAGTTTTGTTTGTCACAAAATTAAGAGGTTTGTGGTATATCAGTACGCTTATGACCAGGTCCTTTCCATTGATTTATCTCTTTTCTCTTGAGATGCACATTCACGTTAAATTATAATTCAATCAGTTTAATTCAATATAACCTTATTAATCTTTAGGGGAAATCATTGGTGCAGTCACACGCTCGAAATAAACACAAATTCAACAAACCTTATTAATCTTTAGGGGAAATCATTGGTGCAGTCACACGCTCGAAATAAACACAAACTCAACAAACACACGCAAATACGGAATTTTAATTATTCGAATAAATAAACATTCACCCATAACGTTCATGGGCCCACAAAAAAATTTTTAAAAATAAAATAATCACTGTTTCACACACACACACACACACACACACACACACACACACACACACACACACACACACACACACACACACACACACACACACACACACACACACACACACACACACACACACACTTCTGGACAAAATAAAATATTCATTCACCAAACGTAACAATAACAACCATCACACCACACAGACATGTAAACCACTCAAAGCATAAATCCATAGTACACGAAATATTGCTCCTATGAAACCTTCTTTCCACACACAATAGAATATAAGAGAAAGGTGCATCTTACAATAAAAGATCAATATAGGAGCCTGTAAATACATAAAACATGACATATTTCCAACACATGCACACGACGCTTCTTTCCTTCCTAGACCCCTCCTCCCCGTTCCCCACACCCTCCTCTTCCTCACATAAAACTGAACTCAAAGATAAGAAAGTGCGCGCCTTCTTACTTTAAGATTGACTGATTCCCCCTCCCCAGGCCACCCCCCCCCCCCACCCCCAATCGAGAAATACTTGTATGAGTCCATAGGAGAATGAGATATTTGAAAATTTATAGATTATGACTTCAATGTAACACAAACACATAGTCTCAGCCAGTAGCCTCCACATAAACTCAAAGTGGGTCTGTATGTACGCACTCGACTGGTAAGGTACAATATCACAGTCATATCGGTGAGATTGTTGCACGTGTTGGCTGGATGTGAGAATGGCTTGTGTGGATGAATGAATTCACATAACGAGATGTTCTTGTGTGCGGAGTTCTCAATCCAAGACTTCTTTCCAACCGTCTACTAGTAACATTTTCGATAATGGGTGTGTTTCATCTGTCAAAAGGTTTTACTAGTCTGTTAGAAAATTTCCTTTTGTACATGTCAATAAAAGTATTTTGTCTTTTACCCACCACTCGTCCTGCTTTCTTAATGACCTTTTTTCAAATCTGTCTTTATTATCTTTGGGCAATTCTTCACCCCAACACACAGCGCCAAAAATTAAAACATTACAGACAACAGAATGTAAAACATTTGTAGCATCTGTTTGCTCACATTAAAAGACTCTAGTTTCTTTAAACAGTACATTCGACTGTTAATTTTCTTATACAGTGCAGTAGAAATTTTATTCTTATTGTCAATTATCACCTGAAGATATTTACCTGAAGATGTTTACATGAACGTGACCTCTTTTTTCTGTTCTTTTTCCAACATTCAATTTAACGTGATTTTTCTCTCACATCAGTTCACAAACCCATCAATGTCTTCTTTGTAATCAGTCAATGGACACTATTCTGTCAAGTTTCTGCAATGTAAACGCAGTCAATGGACACGATTCTGTCAAGCTTCTGCAATGTAAACATGATCAATAGACACGATTCTGTCAAGTTTCTGTAATGTGCATGAAAACGTGATAATAAACACGATTCTGTCAAGCTTCTGCAATGTAAACACGATCAATGGACACGATTCTGTCAAGTTTCTGCAATGTTAATATAATCTATAGACACGATTCAGTCAAGTTTCTGCAATGTAAACATTATCAATGTACACGATTTTGTCAAGTTTCTGCAATGTAAACGTGATCAATGGATATGATTCTGTCAAGCTTCTGCAATGTAAA
>CM060315.1:63751365-63836365 GCA_030674185.1 Monoplex corrugatus | reverse complement strand
TCATCAATGGCACTTACTCTCAACCTGCATACCTGACCTGTGGTGTTCCACAAGGATCTGTCCTTGGCCCTGTTCTTTTCACTCTTTACACCTCCCCCCTGTCCACCATCATCAACTCCCACTCTATAAAACACCACTTCTATGCTGATGACACCCAACTTCAAGACAGTGACTCACCTGAAAATGCACAGCGCCTGTTGACTCGCACCACTGAGTGTTACTCGGACATTAAGAACTGGATGACATACAATAAACTTCAGCTTAACGACGACAAGACAGAAGCTATTCTCATTGGCACCCGTCAGGAACTTTCTCAGCTGCCTCCTCTTTCTCTCCCATTATGTAACACATCAGTCCCAATTTCTGATTCAGCTAAAAACCTTGGTGTCTGCATTGACTCTACCCTCTCCATGAACAACTTTGTTTCTCAAACTGCCAGATTTTGCTACTATCACCTCCATCGTATAAGCCTGATCAGGAAGTATCTCTCTGTCGAAACAACTGCAAAACTCGTTCTCTCCTTCATAATGTCTCGCATTGACTATTGCAATTCACTCCTGTCTGGTCTTCCTGCCTGCACCATTCACGTCCTACAGCGCATTCAAAACAATGCTGCACGCCTTGTACTCAAAAAGAAAAAAGCTGACCACATAACTCCTCTCCTGGCACAACTTCACTGGCTCCCTGTATCAAAGCGCATACAGTACAAACTAGACACCATGTGCTACAAAAGCCTCAATAACGCAGCCCCCGATTACCTGTCAAGCCTACTTGAGATCTAGGTTCCCTCACGTACCCTCTGCTCTGCCTCCGATCCTCTGACTTTTCGCTTTCCACGCACTAAGCTCAATACCTATGGTCCACGAGCCTTCTCTGTTTCTGGTCCACTCTCCTGGAACAAACTTCCTCTCTCAGTCCGTCAGCAACCTACTTTTGTCTCCTTCAAGTCTGCTCTCAAAACTCACCTTTTCTCCTCTGCATAAAATCCTGACCTCACTCAACCCTCTCTGCAGCCTGTCTCCACTCGGAGGGGAATCACATTGTAATATATAATTGTATATAATATGCTCTCTATAATTTTCCATTGCTTTTATTCTTTCTCCCCATTTATAGCCATGCGTGTGTGGGGGGGGGAGGGGTTGTGTGTGTGCGTGCGTGTGTGTGCGTGCGTGCGTGTGTGTCTTTTTCAGCGCTTAGATTTGATTTTATCAAGATTTTGCGCTATATAAATATTGTAATTGTAATTATTATTATTATTAGAAGAAGAAATTGGGAAAACAGAGGAATATAACAGATTATGAGTGAAAATCGGTCCTCGTACAAATGACTTGATGGAAAGAATAGATAAAGAAATGTACGCCATCGGCAAAGTTCAACAATCGTAAAACATTAGCATACATACAAGCCAAACACCACATGCAATTTGCTGTCAGCCCATCCCATATGGTTCTCCACACAGAATGGACTTACACTCCCGAAGTGCTGCATCCCATCTGGTAGCAGTAATTCATACCGATGACACACCTGTTTGCAACCAAGTTCAACTTACCGGATCCGGAAGCGTGGGCAGTGGATTCCCTCTCTCTCAACTGGGGCAATCTTCTAGCGAACGCCTTCCCTCCTCTTCCATTCCCAGGAAAGGTCGCACGAAAGCAAGCATAGATCACACTACCATCATTCTCATTGCGCCAAACTAGCCTTCACAACCATGATATCCAGATCTACTCACTCTGACCTACCCCGTCCCCATTAAACCCGCGATCGGGGCTCGAGACTTCCTCTAACCTCGGTCAGGCATCCCGCACCCCAGCCCACAACTTCTCAATCTTTACGCCTGGATGTTGTGCGGCAATCACCATCAACACTAGTGCTTGCCCATGACACCGTTGACCTCGTGCTCCTCTCCCACAGGGCTGGCACCCAGCACGTGTACTCATCCCACTGGAAAAATGGGCCCCCAGTGATGTTCACGGGAAGAATACTACTCACACTAACTCTCCATTGCCAATGTTGCAGACTTCCTCGTCTACGTCTCCTCCACTCTATAACTACAACTTTCTGCTCCCTCAGTCAAAGCTCACCGTTCCGCCATCTCCATCATTTTGCGTCGAATTCGCACACCCCCCCCCCCCCCCCATACTTCCCTACTTCCTGGAGGACACTCCATTTCTGGGAGATCTCTCAAGAGGCGTCTCTTTGCGACAAGTCTCTGCCCCTTGCAGAACACTCGTCTGCGACCTCTTCCTCGTCCTTAAGTTCCTCAGGGGCCCACCTTTTCACCCTCCCCCCAGAGGCCTCCCTCAAGGACCTTTTCAGAAAAACAGCCAGCTTGGTCACGCTCGCCTCTGGCAGTCGTTGTACTGAAGTAGGGCCTACCGGAATTCTTAGCCAGAAATCAACAACTGGGGATATCCTCCCCAGTAATTCATATCAAGCCCCTTTCCCCTTTCCTCAGCGATCCGGACGACCCGAATCACAACCTTTGCCCTGTCAGAATGTTCCGCCACTATCCTCGACGCTCCACTCCTCTATGGCACCCTCAACAGCGCCACCTCTTCATCTCTTTGAACCCTGATTGCTCTGTCGATATCAAATGTTCCTCTCTATCCGACGGATCTCGGGCATCATAAGTGAGGCTTACAGAGCTCAGGGACAGCGGCTTGACTCTACTAGACCCAGTACATGAACTACGTGCCTGGGCCTCGTCCACTACTTTTTATCACAACTTCTTTCTACCCGAAATTTTGGACGCTACCTATTGGGGCTCCCCCATAACGTTCATCTCCTTCTACCTCAGAAACATTTCACGAACTCGCGAAGACGGATCCCACAGCATCACCTCAGCTGTCTACGCCTAGTATGTCATCTCTGTCTCCAAACAATAACAGGTATCGTCACCCACCTTCTGGGTAGTGCCACTCTGCAGTTGTAAGACGTGGTTTTGTGCTATTAAACAGGGGGATTATATTTCAGGTCCCCTTTTAAATAACATACCACATCTTACAGTTAAAACCCGCCCACTTACCCAGCTCTCCTCTATCTGGTGGTTGGCAACAGACATTCCTGTTGTAACATACTTAACCAAAGAGGACAAGTTTCACTTGGTCCAAACTCGGGTATGGGGATAGGGGTGGGCTCAACAGTTTATTTCATGGACAAAGTTTAACAATCGTAAAACATTAGCACACGTACCATCCAAAACAATGTACATTTTATCAGTCATTATTCAACGCTCTTCTCCAGTTTCTTTAAGCAAGAAACAATGACAAAAACAAATGATATCAGCAAATCCTAACTGCAATGATATATGCAAGATGTGCATATTCATAAGAAAAGGAATTGCATACTTGCACAAAATATAATCAAAGCAACAGCAAAAACAACAACAATAAGGAGAAAGAAATATTGACGCAATCGAGTATGTCATTGCTTTACAGCTTTTACAGTAAAACGGTGTGTACAAAGAAATAAGGAATTGTGTAAAATTCAAGGTGTGATTAAATTTTAATATTTCAGCCAGTTCGTTTAAAATATGCTCACATTCCATGTCATGTTTGTGTCATATTCAGCTATGAGGTTCTCTCTCTCTCTCTCTCTCTCTCTCTCTCTCTCTCTCTCTCTCTCTCTCTCTCTCTCTCTCTCCTCTCTCTCTCCTTCCCTCTCTCTCTCTCTCGTTTGCTCGCTCGCTCTGTTTCTGAATTTTAACAGAGCTCCCACTTCAGACACGAAAACAGGCAAAATGGAGACTACACTTAAAAAAGCTGACAATATTAGAACGTAAAAAACGGAGCTCCAACCAAACGCTGACTCGATGTAAATAACGCAAATCTGCCCCAGAGCTGCGCCAACTGTACTGATCCCATCCAAAATACCAGTCACTGTGGCTACAGCCTCAACGTTATCTTTAATAGCGCTCTGGTCGCTGAGATCAGCAGAGACTGAGGTTGCAAGAACATTGACCACGCCGTCCAAAAGAAATCCGAGACAAAACAGTTGGACAGCGTTCGCTATCATGTCCTGAGCCACATTATAAGTGTCATAGACGTAGAGCAAGGGTGCACTTAACAAAAGCATGGGAACGATCATCAGAGTAGTCTTGTTTACCTTGCTGATCAGGATACCAAGTACTGTGCCTCCTACAATTCCACCCACATCAAACCAGAGAGACAAACTGTCGGCTGTGGACTGTGACCAACCATATTTAGAGGTGAGGTAAAAAGGCAACCAAAAGAAGAAAAGAAACGTAATAAAAGTGATACAAGTATAGCAAAGTGAATATGGAATCACACCTGGCAAAAGCAAGGCTCTGACAAAACTAATTGCTTTGGGTCTTGAGGAGCTGCCGCCTTGACTTTCTCGATCCATCGTTGTGTTTTGTTTCTCTGTTGCGCTGAGGGAGTTATTGAAACTTGAATCAAGTTGTCTGTCCTCACATACATTTCTTTGGAAAAGGCCATGCTTTTGTCTGCTATCAGTGGAATCGTTCTCGAGTGACATATTTGAGGACATTGGCTTTTCTTTGGTATCCAAACCATCCTGCTTTTTAGTCCTAGAAAGATTTTTTTCCTTGTTTCTGTCATCATTACTGCTGTGTTGTACTTCACCTGTAGATTTGTGTTTGTCTACCACATCTATATCTGTTTCAACAATCAAATCGACAGAAATAGACCGTTTGCAATGTTGTGGGTTGCATGGTCTAGGTGTTTTATTCAACAGTGGTACTGCGTGGTTTTCATCAACATGCACATGTTCATTGGCGTATGCCTTATATTTGTGACTGGAGCTACCGCACAGAGTTTGTCGTGCACTACATGTACTCTCGTAGAAGATAGTCTTGTTTCCCAAGAGCCTTTTTCTTTCTTCACTGGAACGAATATCATTTCTGCAACCGTTATTATCAACGTCATAGTGTTCATCAACATGGTCACCTGTTATCGTCACTCCAACTTCATGAGGCGAAGAAACAAGTCCAAAGAAAGTCACAATACCCCCAGCAAACAGGACACTGGTTGTCAACAAAAATGCATACTCGTAACCATAAACTGCCATAGCAGATACCATCATCGCACCAAGAATGCTGCCAACAGAACTTGAAGAACCTAAAATACCGAAGATATAACTTCTGCTCCGTTTGTCAAACCACTTGTTAACGACAGCTATCACACATGGCCAACACGTGGACTCTAGTAATGTGCTAAGGATCTGCATAATGATGTAGGCAGTTTTGGAATAGCAACCCATCCACTCCAACACAGGTCCAAAGATAAATATGGTGACAGCAGCCAACATCATACCCAAACTGAGGAAACAGCGATGATCTAGTCTATCAGCAATCATGCCACTAAGTATGCTTCCTGGAATGGAAAAAATTAAATAGATGATGTTGAGGATCCCCATGAAGGCTCCTGCATTCTGCTGGTCCTGGAAGAGGCACGGTCGTGTTGCAGTGTTGTCCCTCAGGAAGCGATGTTGTGCTGTAGGGTCCATTCACTGATGAGGCTGCTTTGCACGTAACTGGTTGTCCTCCGCACAGCAGTATAAAGTGCAAAGCTTATGAAGGTCAGGAAGAACACAGCAGGATGGAAGATTGTCCAACATCCCATTGCAGTATTACTGTCTGCTGCAAAACAAGTGTTTTGTAAATATATAACAGGTGTAAATCACACAAAGTTACAATAATAGTGGGAGATTTTAATGATAAAGTGGGACAGGATAGGGTGGAGGATATAGTTGGACCTCATGGCCTTGGTACACAAAATGAAAGGGGAGGGAAACTTATAGAATGGGCACAGATTTCATAGTAGGAAACACCTGGTTTGAACAGCCTAATAAAAGGAAATGGACTTGGATAAATCCAGGAGATAATAACAAAAATCAGGTTGACTACATCCTGATCAATAAAAGATTTAGAAATTCTTTAGTGACAGCAAAAACACTACAAGGCGCAGACTGCAACAATGACCACAATCCTGTAGTGGGAAGATTTAGGCTGAAATTCAGGAAAGGGAAACAGACCAAAAGCAACATCAAACTAAATCTTGGACTCTTAAAGAAAGATAAATTGATACGTAAAAAATTTAACGTACACATTCAAAACAAATTCAGTGCTCTGGAAGACGTTGGTGACTAAGTTGAGAAATTCGATAAATGAAGCTTGTGAAGAAATCCCTGAAATAGGTAGAAAAGTAAAAAAAGAACTGGACGTCAAAAGAAATTATAGGCTTGATGGAGGAACAGAAGAAGGCAAAGAGAAAGGAGGAGATATACAGGAAGATAAACAAAGAAATCAGGAATATGTGCAATGAAGCTAAGGAAGCTTGGCTGAAAACAAAATGCAAAGAAATAGAAGACCGACACAAAACGGATCCTCAGGGTATGTAGAGAAGAACTGAAGAAATTGTCCACAGGAGAAATACATGCACATCAACTGGTTGCTTAAAATCGAAAGATGGTAGGCTTTTCATGGAAAAAGACAAAATATTAGATAGATGAGGAGAGTACATTAAAGACCTTTTTGAAAATGACAGAAAGGAACAGATTATAAGTAAGAACGTTGAAGGACCACCCATAATGAAAGATGAAGTTAGAGCAGCATTGAAAAAGATAAAACCAGGAAAGCCCCAGGACCAGACAACGTTACTACAGAGATGGTTGAAGCCCTGGAGGAATTTGGTATTGAAAAAATAACAGTCCTTCTAAATGGGATTTATGACACTGGAAAAATCTCCAAAGATATGTCAAAATCAATTTTCATTGCACTTCCAAAGAAGACAGGGGCTAAAGAATGTGAACTCCATCGCACAATCAGCTTGATGAGTTATGTAATAGAAATCCTATTAAGAATAATCATGATGAGGACAAAGAATAGAATCAAAAGAAAAATAGCAGAAGAACAGTGTGGATTTGTCGAAAGGAAAAGAACTACTAATGCCATATACATCCTAAGAACTATCATAGAGAGGTCAATCGAGATGAATAAGGATTTATATTTATGCTTTGTTGATTATACCAAGATTTTCGATCGGGTAAGTCATGAAGAATTGACCAACCAATTAGAAAGACTCGATATTGATGGAAAAGATCTACGAAAAATCTGAAATATGTATTGGGAACAAACAGCTGCAATGAGAATAGAAAACGATGCAAGCTCTTTCGAAAATATCAAAAGAGGTGTCAGACAAGGTTGTGTTTTGTCACCAGATCTGTTTTCACTTTACAGCGAAAACATCATGAGAAACCTAGAAGAAGACCCTGGATTAAGCGTTGGAGAAAATTTGATAAACAACATTGGATATGCAGATGACACCGTACTAATTGCAGAAAACGAAAAGGATCTACAAAACCTTGTGAATATACTATAATTAGAAAGCAAAGGTAAGGGGTTAGAACTAAGCAGCAAGAAGACTGAAATCATGGTGATTAGTAAAAAACATGAAATTCCCTCATGCAAAATAACACCAAACGGCACAACCTTGAGACAGGTTGATAAGTTTAAATATCTGGGAACGATCATTCACCAGACGGCAGATCCACATCAGAAATAGCCAACAGAATCGGCCAAGCCAAAACAGCATTCAAGAAGATGAAAAGCATTCTTACCAATAAATGCCTATCAATTAACATCAGTAAGAGAGTTCTTGAATATTTTTGAACCGATAATGTTATACGGTTCTGAGGCGTGGACAGTCAACAAGCAAAGCCAGAACAAGACTGAGGCAGTCGAGATGTGGTTTCTAAGAAGAATGTTGCGAGTTCCATGGACAGTAAAGAAAAACAAACGAGACTGTCTTGATGGAGGCAGACACAAGAAGATCATTCATAAGGAAGATTAGGAAAATACAGCAACATATATAAGCCATTTTATGAGGAAAAGATAATTGGAGCACCTGTTCACAACAGGAAAGCTAAAGGGAAAGAGAGCACCAGGTAGACCCAAGGAGAAAATATTGGATGGACTTGCAGGGTGGCTGAAGACAGAGAGGTTTGAAGAGGTGCTTGCGGCAACAAGGAATACAAACATATGGAAGGCTATGATCGCCAACGCCATGTGGCAAGGAATTTGATGATGATGATAACAGATGTTATTTCTTTGTAATTTACACTGCACAGATACAGGGCTCTTTATCTTTTAAGGATCACCGCACTTAGACATATTCATTTTTGCTTTCCCTTTTCCCTTTCCCTGGCTTATATATGTTGCTGTAATTATCTCAGTTATGAATTTTCCTACATCTTCTCCAATCAGATAGTCATCATCAGACTCACGCCCACAATCAGAAGCAACCAGACCTCCATAAACCCACAGATACTTAGATGTTCTCTCCACATAATATCACACAATATACATATCAGTTCCAAGCATCATTTCCAAAAAAATCAATGGTTTACAATTTCAGTCTCTTGATTCATCAACCACATTCTCCCCGCCGTTTACGAAAATGCAATGCACATATTTGATTTGAGGGTCACTTCAACTCACCTCTGCTCACTCCTCTTTCTTCTTATCCTTCTTCTCCTTCTCCTTCTTCTTCTCCTTCTTCTTCTTCTCCTTCTCTTTCTTCTCTGTCTCCTTCTTTTTCTTCTTCTTCTTCTTTTCCTTCTTTTTCTTCTCCTTCTTCTTCTTCTCCTTCTTTTCCTTCTTCTTCTTCTCCTTCTTCTCCTTCTTTTTCTCCCACTGTTTCTTCTCCTTCTTCTTCTCCTTCTCCTCCTTCTTCTTCTCCTTCTCCTACTTCTTCTCCTTCTCCTGCTTCTTCTCCTTCTGTTTCTTTAAATACCGTAGGTCTACATCTTTACAGTGCTCTCAAATCCTTCCTCTCTTTCTCTTTTTTTTCAGTCAACTGTCCAATTCTAAATTCTTCAATTTCACTCAGAAGCATACATTCACCCGCACAAAGCCTACCCAATCAATCACATTTTCTCTTAGATAAATCTGAACTTACTTGTTATTTAAAAACAAGATTAACCTCTCAACTACGATTAACACTTTTGCTATTGTAAAAAAACACGTTTTTGAATTTATGCGACGATAGCAACAGTAAACGGCCATTATCTCGTTGCATGACAGTATACCCATCACTATGTTTGTCACAGAAACAGATTGTACGAAGATGATTATATAGTACGTGATTACAGACAACATGTGTTTCTTTATTTTTTTCTAGGCTGTATCCTTCCACTGCATGAAAATAGCTGTCTACCACCGTCCTCCAGCTTTCTCTGTCCTTTGCTGCCCTTGACCATGTTGCTCCTTGTTGCCACCTAATGTCTCTCTACAACGACGTTTCGGTCTTCCAACTGATCTTGTGCCCCATGCATGTATGCTCTGCCATTCTGTGCTTCTAAACGTCCATCTATCGTCTTTCATGCGAGCAATGTGCCAAGCTCATTTCCATATTTGCTTTTGTGACATGTTTAGTTGTATCTGTCATTTTGATTCTCTGTGTAATGGTAGAGTTTCGGATTTTATCTTTTAATTTGATGTGTCAACGGCAAATGTGATGTGTCTAGTGTGTCGGCTAGTGACTGTGTGCTTGTCACCTCTCACTTTCAGCCTGCACCGCTGGCTAGCACTGCTGCTTGCAAGAAGAAGAGCAGAATGCGTAAGTCTCTTCCTGTCAGTACATAGCCTCTCCATCAGCAAGCCCTACGTTATGCCTCCTCGTGTCGACATGCGGTAACTGAGAACCTCATGGACTAAATCTCGAGGGACTCGGAGGAGGTCTGGCCCCCAGACATGCAGCACGCAGGCCCACCAGCGTATGGATATGCCCTGGTGCCCACGATCCAGATCCCCAAGCTATGGGTAAATAGCTCCACTGCCTTGTGGACATGTCGGGAGAGAATAAGGCTGAGGGAGGTAACCCTGAAAAAAATCACCCTATTGCCTTGTAGGTTGTCGTGGGAACGACAAAGGCTAGCAGACAGACCGTAAAAAACCGATGGAAGGCAACGGGAAACCACCATAATATTCTCCCTAGAACAATTATGGACAGACAAAAAAAGAAAAATGAAGATAACGACGTAAATACGTGCTCCTATGGACCACCTTCGTCCGGTAGGGACCGTCATGTGGCGCAGGTGACACCAGACCGTCAGCAAGCTACTGAGACCAAACTCAAACTGAAATATACCAAAATCGCAATATGGAACATTAGAACATCGTTGCGAAAAGGTAAATTAGACAATATCAAAATGGAGATGGAAAGGCTTAACATTAGTATTTTAGGACTAGGGGAAGTGAGAGGGAAGGGGGCAGGTATGATAACATCAGAAGAGTGTACAGTACTATACTCTGGTGGAAACTCACATGAAAGAGGAGTAGGCATCATAATGGACAGGGACAAATCAAAAGTAATTAAGGGATACTGGGCTGTGTCCGACAGAGTTTTTCTGGTCAAATTGGGAGGCAAACCATTTGATATCAACATCGTTCAGGTCTATGCGCCAACATCCGCAAGTACTCAGGAAACATCGACAACTTCTACGAAGTATTAGAGATGGCCAAGGCCCAATGTAAATCACGAGACGTTTTGCATGTGTTTTGAACTTTGGGCTCATACGGATAATCTTGCTTTGCTAATGCGTTTATCTTTGACCTTTTACTGAGAGAGAATACAAATAAAATGGAAACAAACAAACAAACAAGCAAACACCACCAACAACAACTAAAATCTAAAACTTTATAAATTAAACGACCTTATATTGTTTAAGAAAACCTAACAGACTAATAGATAAGGTGCATGTACATGATTTTTGCTCAGTACATTGTATACACATCTAGTTCTTTTTTAATGATATTGTAATAATGTTCAGCAAACATTGTAAAAAAAAATCACGGAGCCTCTTGCTGTTGAATGGAAAAGTAGCTGAAAAAGTGAAGTTTACTGTAGCCAACCAAGTCATTCCAACAGTGAGAGAAGAACCAGGGAAAACCCCGTTAGATGTATAATGACTTATTGAAAAATGCAAAAAAAGAAGAAAAAGGTTAACAAAACCAAACAAATGGTAGAAAAGGCCTGAAAGTGGTGGACCAGTGTAGCCTCTTTGGACAATACAAAGTTTGGTGCCTGCCGTTCATGCTGATTCCAAAACTCCTGTAGCCTCTGCTGATATACGAAATCAATAGTGACAAAGTAGAATCAATTGAGGCCAAAATCAATAACTACACAAGAAAAGAGCTGGTGTTCCACTTGGTCTAACTGATGTTGGGCTCTATAGTCGCCAGGTAAAGCTGAAGCGTCCCCTGAAATCTATCGTAGAAGAGTACAACGTGGGAATGTCAGGCTTCTGTTGATCATGCTTGAGAACTCATTAGATAGGGTTATGACCTCACTCCAACTCAAGCTGAGAACTGCAAAAATGGAAATCGAGGAGGCAGTGGACACAGAAGATGACAGCCTCAAGTCAGAGAGATAATAGGTCACACACTACAGGCGGGGACTGGCATCAACAAAACTGGATTGGTGATCATGGGAAAAGCAAAGAGACGTGGGGATTCAAGAGCTTTAGAAGGGTGACGACGCCACAAGAATCCAGAGGGTGGTCCAATAAGATCAATAGTGGCAATGGGCATTGTGGGAAAGAGCACTCCGAAGGTCTAAGCCGGAATGGCATGTGGCATATGGCCCCTCTCTGGATCAGGTTCATCTTCCGATCTGTATATGACCTTATGCCCTCGAATGCGAATCTGATGAAAGGGGGGAAATCAGATGAACATGTGGAACATATCCTCAGATCATGCAAAATAGCGCTTATCCAAGGAGGCACAATCAAGTGCTTAAAAAGTCCCAAAAGTGATCAGTTCTGCTGGGGGATATTATGCCATCGGCTCTGGCAACCTTCTACTTGGTAAAAGGTAGGAAACTGTGGGTTGAAAAAGATGTGACATTCGGATCATGAAAGCTGGGATCTTCTTGATGGAAAGGAAGATTGGATATGCACAGTAGATCTTTCAAAATCAGTATAAAAAAACACCCAGAAATCATCAAAAAGAGAGGCATGAGGCCAGATGTAGTTCTTCACTCCCGTTCATCAAAAGAAATGGTTCTGATCGAACTCACTGTACCGTACGAAAGTAGCATGAGGAAGAACAAAAGACTGAAAAGCATGGCAGTGTAGCCAGCAACATGGCGAAATCCGGTTTTCTAAGCCAAAGTCCCAGCCAAATCTGTTCGAGCATGAGAGTTGGTGAGCGCATCTGTCCATGATCTCATGAAATAGCTCTCGATTTTTGAGACTGCTAGAACTAGAGCCCTAAAGGTAATGCCAGAAGCAGCTGAAAAGAGTTCCCGCTGAAAAGAGTTCCCGCTGGATCTGGTCGAGGAAGAACAAAACTGAACGTCAAAAGGCTTAAAATGTCCATGTGTGCAATAGGTGTCCAACAGCTAATTGATTGAGACATCCTTCGCTAAGTTGACTTGGCTTTGAGACGACACCCAACCACCGTGGAGGCACAGGTTCGAATTCATATGGAGACAAAAATTGGCAACAGCAGAGGGACATCCAGGAGTCATGACCTTGATGCAGCTCGGACCTCTTTGAGTATAAGAAGTTTAGAGCCGAGATGCTTGCTTGGAAGGGGGGGGGGGGGGATCCCGTCTGAGGATTTCTGCTGTCTAGCTCTCCTCAGTTTCTTGCCACTGACACATGGCTAGACCACCTACATCTTGAACAGCCTAGTGGAGGATTGGGAAAGTCAAGGTGGCACTGGAAAAGAGTAGATTATCTACTTTGCATTTTCCACTTAATTCAAATTTCATAAAAGAAAGATGCTTCTGGGATTCACCAAAACGAGGAAGGACTAGTGAATCCATCGATGCCAACCTGATCACGACTGGATATACAATGTACCATTTTTATAGAACAAATGAAATTCACGTATGTCTGTGGAAGAGGATTCTATAACAAGCAAGGCACGAAGAGCCACAGGACGAAAAAAAGCTGTATGAAGACAAGAATAAATATGTGCATATTACACCAGCAGATTAGACGTCGGAAAACCAAGGCCAGGAATCCAACCACAGTGCCAGGGACATCCAAGCTGATGATTTAGCCGAAAAGTTTTTCAGTCTTTGAATTCAAACTCAGAAGGAAAATCTTAAACCAATGTGTCTTACCAACAATGGTATATGGATGCCAAACGTGGTCTCTGACAAAAAAGCAATAATACAGAAGCTTGAAACAAACCAAGGAGATATGGTAAGGAAAATGCTAAGCATCAAATTCATCATCATCATCAGATGCCTTGCCGCATGGCGTTGGCGATCATGGACTTCCACATGTCTCTATTTCTTGTTGCCTCAAGCATCTCTTCCACTCTCCTTGTCTTCAGCCACTCTGCAAGTCCGTCTAGTATCTTCTCCCTGGGTCTACCTGGTGCTCTCCTTCCCTCCAGCTTTCCGCTCGTGACCAGGTGCTCCAATTCCCCTTTCCTCAGAAAATGGCCAATGAATGTTGTCTGCCTTTTCCTAATCTTCCTTATGAATGATCTACTTGTGTCTGCCTCCATCAAGACTGTATCGTGTGTTTTCTTTGTTGTCCATGGAACTCTCAACGTTCTTCTTAGAAACCACATCTCGGCTGCCTCAATCTTGCTCTGGCTTTGCTTGTTGACTGTCCAGGCCTCGCAACCGTACAACAGTATTGGTTCTATGTAGCATTCAAGAACTCTCTTCCTGATGTTAATTGATAGGAATGTGTTGGTAGAATGCTTTTCAGCTTCTTCTTGAATGCTGTTTTAGCTTGGCCGATTCTGCTGGCTATTTCTGATGTGCATCTGCCGTCTGGTGAAATGATCGTTCCTAGGTATTTAAACTTATCAACCTGTCTCAAGGTTGTGCCATTTGCTGTTATTTTGCATGAGGGGATTTCATGTTTTTTACTAATCACCATGACTTCAGTCTTCCTGCTGTTTAGTTCCAACCCCTTACCTTTGCTTTCTATTTCTAGTATATTCACAAGGTTTTGTAGGTCCCTGTCATTTTCTGCAATTAGCACGGTGTCATCTGCGTATCGAATGTTTTTTATCGTTTTTTCTCCCATCTTTAACCCAGGGTCTTCCTCTAGGTTTCTCATGATGTTTTGGCTGCAAAGTGAAAACAGATCTGGTGACAAAACACAACCCTGTCTGATTCCTCTTTTGATGTTTTGGAAAGAGCTTATATTGTTTTCTATTCTCATTACAGCTGTTTGTTCCCAATTCATATTTCTGATTATTCGTAGATCTTTTCCATCAATATTGAGTCTTTCTACTTGTTTGATCAATTCTTCATGTCTTACCCAATCGAAAGCCTTGGTATAATCAACAAAGCATAAATGTAAATCCTTAATTCATCTCGATTGACCTCTCTCTGATAGTTCTTAGAATGCATATGGCATTAATAGTTCCTTTCCCTTCCACAAATCCGCACTGTTCATCTGCTATTTCTCTTTTGATTCTATTCCTTGTCCTCCTCCTCATTATTTTTAATAGGATTTTTGTTACATGACTCATCAAACTGATTGCGCGATGGAGTTTGCATTCTATAGCCCCTGTCTTCTTTGGAAGTGCAATGAAAATTGATTTTGACATATATTTGGGGATTTTTCCAGTTTCGTAAACTTCATTTAGGAAGACTGTCATTTCTCCAACACCACATTCCTCCAGAGCTTCAATCATCTCTGTAGTAATGTTGTCTGGTCCCGGGGCTTTTCCTGGTTTCATTTTTTTCAGTGCTGCTCTAACTTCATCTTTCATCATGGGTGGTCCTTCAAAGTTCTTTCCTATAGTGTGTTCTTCGTTTCTGTCATCTTCAAAAAGATCCTGAATGTACTCTTCCCGTCTGTCTAATATTTTCTCTTTTTCCATGGTAAGCGTGCCATCTTTCGATTTTAAGCAACCAGTTGATGTGCATGTGTTTTTCCTGTGGACAATTTCTTCAATTCGTCTGTACATACCCTGAGGATCCGTTTTGTGTCGGTCTTCTATTTCTTTGCATTTTGTTTTCAGCCAAGCTTCCTTAGCTTCATTGCACCGATTCCTGATTTCTTTGTTGATCTTCCTATATATCTCCTCGTTTCTCTTTGTCTTCCTCCGTTCCTCCATCAAGCCTAAAATTTCTATGTTAATCCAGTTTTTTAATGCTTTTCTATCGACTTCAGGGATTTCTTCACAAGCTTCATTTATCGAATTTCTCAACTTTGTCCATTGTTCCTCACTGTCACCACCGTCTTTCAGAGTACTGAATTTGTTTTGAACATGTACATTACATTTTTTACGCATCACTTCATCTATCTTTAAGAGTCAAGATTTAGTTTGATGTTGCTTTTGTTTCCTTTTCCTTAATTTCAGCCTAAATCTTCCCACCACAGGATCGTGGTCACTGTTGCAGTCTTCCCCTGGAAGTGTTTTTGCTGACAGAAAAGAATTTCTAAATGTTTTGTTAATCAGGATGTAGTCAATCTGATTTTTGGTATTATCTCCTGGACTCATCCAAGTCCATTTTCTTCTATTAAGCTGCTCAAACCAGGTGTTTCCTACTATGAACTCATTCATCTGTGCCCATTCTACAAGCTTCCCTCCCCTTTCATTTTGTGTACTAAGGCCATGACGTCCAACTATATCCTCCACCCTATCCTGTCCCACTTTAGCAGTATAATCTCCCATTATTACTGTAACGTCTCGTGATTTACATTGGGCCTTGGCCATCTCTAATACTTCGTAGAAGTTGTCGATGGTTTCCTGAGTACTTGCAGAGGTTGGTGCATAGACCTGAACGATGTTGATATCAAATGGTTTGCCTCCCAATTTGACCAGCAAAACTCTGTCGGACACAGCCCAGTATCCCTTAACTACTTTTGATTTGTCCCTGTCCATTATGATGGTTACTCCTCTTCTTTTGTTTTGTCCATAATTTTTCTAGGGAGAATATTATGGTGGTTTCCCGTTGCCTTCCATCGGTTTTTTACGGTCTATCTGCTAGCCTTTGTCGTTCCCACGACAACCTACAAGGCAGTAGGGTGATTTTTTTCAGGGTTACCTCCCTCAGCCTTATTCTCTCCTGACATGTCCACAAGGCAGTGGAGCTATTTACCCATAGCTTGGGGATCTGGATCGTAGGCACCAGGGCATATCCATACGCTGGTGGGCCTGCGTGCTGCATGTCTGGGGGCCAGACCTCTTCCGAGTCCCTCGAGATTTAGCCTGAGTCCATGAGGTGCTCAGTTACCACATGTCGCCACGAGGAGGCATAACGTAGGGCTTGCTGATGGAGAGGCTATGTACTGACAGGAAGAGACTTACGCATTCTGCTCTTCTTTTGGCATAACTGCAAGCAACAGTGCTAGCCAGCGGTACAGGCTGAAAGTGAGAGGTGACAAGCACGCAGTCACTAGCCAACACACTAGAGACGCATCACATTTGCCGTTGACACATCAAATTAAAAGATAAAATCCGAAACTCCACCATAACACAGAGAATCAAAATGACAGATACAACTAAACATGTCACAAAAGCAAATATGGAAATAAGCTTGGCACATTGCTCGCATGAAAGACGATAGATGGACGTTTAGAAGCACAGAATGGCAGAGCATACATGCATGGGGCACAAGATCAGTTGGAAGACCGAAACGTCGTTGTAGAGATGACATTAGGTGGCAACAAGGAGCAACATGGTCAAGGGCAGCAAAGGACAGAGAAAGCTGGAGGACTGTGGTAGACGGCTATTTCATGCAGTGGAAGGATACAGCCTAGAAAAAAAGAAACACATGTCTGTAATCACGTACTATATAATCATCTTTGTACAATTAATTTCTGTGACAAACATAGTGATGGGTATACTGTCATGCAACGAGATAATGGCCGTTTAGTGTTGCTATCGTCGCATAAATTAAAAAACATGTGTTTTTTACAATAGCAAAAGTGTTAATCGTAGTTGAGAGGTTAATCTTGTTTTTAAATAACAAGTAAGTTCAGGTTTATCTAAGAGAAAATGTGATTGATTGGGTAGGCTTTGTGCGAGTGAATGTATGCTTCTGAATGAAATTGAAGAATTGTAGAATTGGACAGTTGACTGAAAAAAAAGAGAAAGAGAGGAAGGATTTGAGAGCACTGTAAAGATGTAGACCTACGGTATTTAAAGAAACAGAAGGAGAAGAAGCAGGAGAAGGAGAAGAAGTAGGAGAAGGAGAAGAAGAAGGAGGAGAAGAAGAAGGAGAAGAAACAGTGGGAGAAAAAGAAGGAAGAGAAGAAGAAGAAGGAGAAGGAAAAAAGAAGAAGAAGAAAAAGAAGGAGACGGAGAAGAAAGAGAAGGAGAAGGAGAAGAAGGAGAAGAAGAAAGAGGAGTGAGCAGAGGTGAGTTGAAGTGACCCTCAAATCAAATATGTGCATTGCATTTTCGTAAAAGGCGGGGAGAATGTGGTTGATGAATCAAGAGACTGAAATTGTAAACTATTGATTTTTTTGGAAATGATGCTTGGAACTGATATGTATATTGTGTGATATTATGTGGAGAGAACATCTGAATATCTGTGGGTTTATGGAGGTCTGGTTGCTTCTGATTGTGGGCGTGAGTCTGATGATGACTATCTGATTGGAGATGTAGAAAAATTCATAACTGAGATAATTGCATATTTGCTAAACAGACAGAACATCATACATACTCATTTGAATTAAATACTTCATACTCGTGGAAGTAAATGCGTGTGCTTACACATACACACACACAAACACACACACACATACGCACGTACGCACTCACATACACACACACGCACGCGCGCGCACATGCACACACACACATACCTGAAACAGGGTCTGATACAGCTGAACAGTAGATCTAAAGCTATATGTTTGCTGTTTTTGTTTTGTTTGTTTGTTTGTTTGTTTTTCTATATATATATTTTGGTTGTTGTTGTTGTTGTTTTTGGGGGGGTTGTTTGTTTGTATTGTTTTGTTTTTTGTTTTTGTTTGTTGTTTGAGGGGAAGGTCGTATTTGTGTCAGACAAATGCACACACAAGGACTATGAAAAGCTCATACAGCCTACCACTGGTAACAAGATTTCAACTAATGTTTAACAATACAATCAGAAGACAAAATAAACTAGATATACCCTTACCTAAACTAGAGAAATATGCCTTGGTCAGTCTATTGCAATACTGAATCAAAGACCCCTCCAGTTTATCAAATTGAGACCATCTTCAACCTCATCAGGGTAAAAAAAGAAAACAAAACAAAAGCTGTTGCTTAAATACAGACTTCTTTCTATAAAACGTTTGAGATTTAGACTCTTGAAACGATGCAATGAATCCTCAAAACAACATCACTTTGTGATTCTGTCTTTCTTTAAAACTAAGACCAAAGATATGGACTGTGTTTATACACATGAAATTATTTTCACGTCACACACTGCTGGGTCGTCTTCAGGAAGGAAGATCAACAGCAGAGAAAATGAAGATTTGCCTGAATATGGAATAATTTCTTTAGAAATTTGAAGAAGCGCTGTTTGATGTCCGACTTTTCCTTTCAATATGAATTGATCAGTTTTGTAAAGTTCACCGTCTGCGGAAGATGATGAAAACCACACTTTTGTTGTACTTTGGTGATACTCTTTTTACTGCGGAGGCTACACCGTTACGCATCAGTAGACACACATTCAAGAGTAAAACTAGTCGTAAGTGTAGAAAACAATTTTTGCTCTTCAGCTTATCAATAAAGTCCATCCCTTGATCTTTTAAACTTTTTTTTTCCAGATATTAAAATCATGAAGCTATAGATGATCTAGAATAACAGTCACCCTGAACTTGAAGAAGTTTCAATTGAAATAAAACTTGGCATACATCGAGGAAAATGGCTAACTATTCCATCAGCAAAAACACATTTTAAGTGTTTAAGTTCCTGAGAAAGTGCTCTTTCCATCCCTTGCTGAAGAAGTGTTGATTTTAGGCACTATTTTGCCCATATAACCTTCACGCCAATGCCTTACTCTTTCCTGACACCTGTATTAACTGTCCACATTTTGACTCAAATTTGATAAAAATCCACACATACAGTGCTGGGAAAATCGTGTCCACACATTTCTGTCACTGGCAGACACACGGACACATATCAATCTCTGGCCTGTGTGATTTTTTTTAGGAGTTTGAAAAAAAGGGAAACTAAAAATACCACATCACAAAACTGGTTCCACATGATTCATGTTAACAAGGCTTGTACAAACGGAGACGTAAAACGTTTTCATTTTACTAGAAAAAAATGTGTGTCTTCAAAAATGCAACAACAAAACCATTTTGCAAAATAATGACATGACAATTGTTCCCTAACAAAAACAGCGTGGTGGCAGCAAAATAAACGATATAAAGGATGAGATTTCTATATTGTTTAATACTACGTTAATTAAAATTGTGCATGCAGCCTCCAGCCCATCAGATGTCAATGGATACCTGACCCTGTTTAGGGTTAGAGAAATTAAAGCAGCAAAGAAGAGAAGACGGGTATCAACTTCAAAATGCTGGTTCCTACAAAAGCTGAAGTATTTACCATAGATAATTTAGTTTTCCTCAGGACCTCATTCCCCCACGATCTCCTGGTTAGTAGACAGCATACACTTTTACCTCAAAACTAGTGTTGCTTGCTTTTAGACGTATGGAAACATGAAATAGTGTGCCTGATACTAACAATGCTAAAATCTATTTCCAGATGACATTCGTTTTGCAAATTGCTATTACCTATCATCTAGTAACAACTTATGGTTACTGGTGTAATCTTCTTAGACCTGAAAAAAGCTGTTTATATTGATAAATGAATACGTACTCACAGCTTGGTGTTTCACTGTGTTACTGCAAATAGTCTGAACTGGTCTCTGCAATGTACAGTGAAAATGTGCAGCTTTATACAAACAATTTTCCCAATATCCAATACTTTTGCCCAAGGCGATATCCTGCATTAGCATACTTTTTTGTTTGTCTTTCTGGTATATTATATGTTTTATTGCTTTGAGCGACCCCTGCCCTGCTGATCGCATTTCACCGTTTCGTATTTTGTAGGCATGCATATTGAATGAATGTGATTTTTGTGTGAGGTTCAGTGCACACAATGCTTTCGGTATAATCACAAAATGTATAGGTTTATGACATGCAGCAGACTTATGACCAACTCATCATCATCATCATCATCATCACGTGCCCTGCAGCATGGTGTTGACGATCATGGCCCTCCATACAAATCTATCCCTTGTTGCTGCAAGTACATCTTCCACCCTCTCTGTTCTCAGCCACCATGCAAGCCTGTCCAACATTTTCTACCTGGGTCTACCTGGCGTTCTCTTTCTCCACAACTTTCCTGTTGTGACCGGATGCTCTAAGCCCCTTTCTCATAAAATGTCCCATAAATGCTGTTTATCTTTCCCTAATCTTCTTTATCAATGATCGTCTTCTGTCTGCCTCCATCAAGACTGTTTTGTTTGTTTTCTTTTGGTGTCCATGAAACTCTCAACATTCTTCTTAGAAACCACATTGCGGCTGCCTCAGTCTTGTTCTGGCTTTGCGTGTTGACTGTATAACCGTATAACAGCATCGGTTCTATGTAACATTCAAGAACTCTCTTCCTGATGTTCATTGATAGGCATTTCTTCGTAAGAATGCTTTTCATCTTCTTGAATGCTGTTTTAGCTTGGCCGACTCTGCCGGCTATTTTTTATGTGCATCTGCCATCTGGTGAGATGGCCAGCCAAAACAAGAAAATGAGGACAAACTCCTTTCTAATAATTTATCTTCTTTATCTTGCAGTGCAGATTCACACTTAAGAAACTAACAATGGGAGATTGCTTAATTTAAATTCACTTCAGTTCAGTTCTTAATAACCTTGTCAAACCTCAAGGATATTCAATTGTTGAGTCACATGCTCATAATAAACACAAACACAAACTCACAGACACATAGTGATAAAAAAATAAAAGTATTAAAATACAGATTCACCGACAATACCCATGGACCCACACGAATCATGACATATCACTGTTTCTCGCACACACTCCTGTAGATAAGTACTATGCCTCCATCAGTCAGCGTCGACTATGCATGATGCGCCCTAGTGTCGTGCTGAGTCGAGCTGACGCTTCTGGAGCAGCGTTGGCTGTGGCTGGTAAGTCCAATGCGAGAAAGGCAGTCTCTGCCACATTAGATGTAGTATGGATGCTGGCCATGGAATTGCTCGCTTTCAGCATAGCTCTCTTTTCCTCAGTTAAGGTCTGGATCGTCTTTTCTCTCAACTTGAGTTTTTTCTGGACCATACTGCGCCATCTGTTTCGGTCAGCTGCCGTGTCTTCCCAGCTCTCTGTGCTTATGCCCAGAGCTTTCATATCGTGCTTGCAAACGTCTATGTATCGCAGCTTGGGGCAGCCAACACATCTCTTTCTGGAGATTTGTTTACCATAAAGGATATCCTTTGGGATACGTCCATATTCCATCCAACGCACATGGTCAAGCCAGCGCAGCCTGCGTTGTCTGAGCAATGTGCGGAAGGTAGAAAGACCAGCGCATGCTATGACCTGGGCGTTTAGTATTTTGTTGCTCCACTTAATGCCGAGGATACAGAGAAGGCAGTGCCAGTGAAAGCTGTTCAGTTTTCGCTCTTAATAATAATAATAATAAAGAGCATTTATATAGCGCCTAATCTGATGAAAACAAGAGCCCTAAGCGCTTACAGGTATCACGCAGACACAACCAAAACACACACACACACACACACACACACACACACACACACACACACACACACACACACACACACACACACACACACACACACACACACACACACACACACACACACACGCACACACACACCAGCCGACATTCAAGGCTCAAAAGACAACAAGGGGGGATTTGGGGAAGTTAGGTGGTAGAGTCTTTATAAGTATCATGAGAGGGACTGGAAGAGATGGGTTTTCAGAGAGGACTTGAAAGAAGTGAGAGTTGCAGAGTGGCGAACAGAGACAGGGAGCTGATTCCAGATTACAGGGGCCTGATAGGAAAAGGAGCGTTGACCATAGGTTTTAGTGCGACAGAATGGTATGCGGAAGGTACGAGTATCAGCCGAGGAACGAAGTTGACGAGAGGGGGTGTACAGATGGAGGAGGTCAGAGATGTAAGGGGGTGCAAGACCGTTGAGAGACTTAAAACATAACAAAGCAATCTTGTAGCGAATTCTCTTTTCAACAGGTAACCAGTGAAGAGATTTGAGAAGAGGAGTGACATGAGAGGAACGAGATTTTCTGAAGATGAGCCTAGCAGCATTGTTTTGAACTTTTTGAAGCTTTTGAATGAGAGAGAAAGGACAGCCCGAGAGGAGGGAGTTGCAGTAGTCGAGACGAGAGAGAACAAAGGCACAGAGGAGAGTTTTGGTGGCTTCGACAGAGAGGATATTGCGAATAGAAGAAATTCTGCGTATCTCAAGATAGCATAATCTGCAAACATTCTGGACGTGTTTTTCAAAGGACAGGGTGTTATCAAGAGTGACTCCAAGATTGCGGACAGTGGAAGATAGTGGAATGTCAGATCCAAGCAGAGAGACAGACAGAGGAAGGGAAGAACACTTAGCCAATGTGGTGGGAGAGATAAGGCTAAGTTCAGTTTTAATGGGGTTGAGTTGAAGTTTGTTTACAGTCATCCAGGAGTGAACATCAGAAATGCAGCCTTGGGTTTGTCTGATTATAGAGGGCAGTTGTGGGAGGGAACCAGAAGTATAGAGTTGGTTGTCATCAGAAAAGCTATGATGGGACATAGAGTGAAGTCGCATAATTTCAGAGAGGGGTTGTGTGTACAGCACAAATAGGATGGGACCTAAAACAGAGCCTTGGGGCACACCAAATTGGAGGGTAGCGGGTGCAGAGGATGAACAACAGACAGAGACTGTTTGAGTGCGATTGGAGAGGTAGGACTGGAACCAAGACAGAGCGATGTCAGAGATACCGAACACTTTATGGAGACGTGTGAGCATGATAGAATGGTCGATGGTGTCGAATGCAGCCGAGAGATCAAGGAGAGATAGAAGAGAGATTTGATTTTGATCAAGAGCAGTCAGAATATCATTTGCAATTTTTACAAGAGCAGTTTCAGGGCTGTGTCCAGTGCGATAAGCCGACTGATAAGGGTAAGAGAGGTTGTTGGCGGTGATATGATCAGAGATCTGTGCGAGAACAATTTTTTCAAGGACTTTGGATAAGAAAGGTAGGTTGGAAACAGGTCGATAGTTTTTGAGGTTATTGGGGTCAAGACTAGGTTTCTTTAAAAGAGGTCTGACCAGGGCAGATTTGAAGGAAGTGGGAAAGATACCAGATGACAGGGAATTGTTGATGACAGTTGTGAAGTGAGGGAGCAAAGTATCTAGGCAGTGTGTTAAGATAGATGCTGGAAGAGGATCAAGCTCACAGGTCTTGATGTCAGAATGGCGGATTACATTGCGGATAGTAGTTTCAGAAGCAGGCTGAAAAGAAATAAGTGGTGTGCCTTGAAACAGAGGGTCGGGAATAGGAGGTTGAGAGATGGGCTGGGAGTCAAGACTGGAATGGATGGACCTAATTTTATCAATGAAAAAATCTGAAAAATGTTGTGCTAGACGGGCAGGGGGAAAGCATGATGGGAGAGGAGATTTATCTGATTTGCCAAGGAGGGTATTAGTAACGGAATATAGCTGTTTTGATGTAGAGCATGCAATAATTTTCGCATTGTAAAAGGCAGACTTAGCAGAGTCAACTATAGCATTGACAGTTTTGTTGGCAGCCTGAAAAATCTGTTTATTGATAGTAATGCTGTTCTTCAGCCACCGTCTTTCAGCACGACGGCGTTCACGCTTGGCCTTAAGAAGATCAGGGCCAACGGCAGAAAACCAGGGCGATGGTGGTCTCTGGGATACCCTACGTCTGGTGGCGGGGGCGTGCATGTACAGCAGATCACTAATAGTCCGATTGAGGTCGTCAGCAGAGGCTGGAGGACAGGACTGAAGAGCGGCCAGGAGATCTTCGTTGAAGACGACGGTGTTGATATCAACTAGTTTTCTGACCATGACATAGGTAGTTTGGGGTGGAGGCTTGGTCATTGAAAGTTGGCCGAGGATACAGACATGATCCGAAGGAAGAGTATAATCAATTTCAATGGATTTGATGAAGGACTGGTCAGTTCTATGAACAACCCAATCGAGGATGTTGCCTTTTTCGTGGGTTGGAGTGTCGATAGATTGGGTCAAGCCAAAGGAGTTCAAAGAGCTTATCAGTTTAGCAGTGTGGGTCTGGTTAGGTTCATTATAATGAAAATTAAAGTCTCCTGCAATGATGAAACAGCCTTTCAAGGTGTTACAGTAGGCAAGGAGGTCTGGAAACTCTTCTACAAACACATGGTTTTTAAGCTGGTTCTTTGGGCTGGGTGGTGGACGGTAGAGGAACAGCAGATGGAAAGTCTGGTGGGGTAGAGTGAGGGAGAGCTGGACAATTTCAAAAGTAGAGTGTTTGAATTTAAAGTCAGTCTTGGTAGTAATTCGGGGCAGGAGGGACTCGGCAACAACAAAAGCGATGCCGCCGCCGAGACCAGTTTTGCGAGCGAACGAGAGTGTACGGTGACCGGGAGGAGCAAGATCCCTCTCCTTGGGTTCATCCCCGACAGGCTGAAACCAGGTTTCATTGACGGCGAAAATATCGACGACGTGGTCATGGATGAAGTAGTTGATCGCGGATCTCTTCTCGTGTCTGGTACCGAGGGCCTGAGCATTGAACAGTGCAAGAGTCAATGAGTCAGTGCGTAGTTTCTTTTTGCCGGCTGTGAGAGGAATGAGGTTATCAGGGTTGGAGCACAGCGGTCTGGGGGACGGATGGGTATCATAGACAGGAACAGAAGGCAGACCACTGCTGCCATGACGCTGATGTACATCAGTGACCACTGGAATCGTACGTCTCTTGCGCATTCCACCACGACATGATCGACGACGGGGGAGATTTCGGCCGATTTTCAGCGATCTCAAGTGTTCAACCAGGTCAGGGTCAAGGATCGAGTCAGGGGGGCAACATGACAGCAAGCAGTCCCGATCGTACTGCACACGAGTGGAAGAATGTGTAGACACAACAGCTGGTTGTGAAGCGGGGCGTGATGAGGCAGACGCACGCAGTGCGAGAGAGACAGAGCGGGGAGGGTGCACGTGCACTGGCGAGAAACATGGCGGGCTGAGTTGAAAATTCAAGTGGAGTAGGAGAGATAAAATGCACAAAGAAAACAGTACCTTGGCTTGCAGCGAAGCATTCATAAACCACCACATACTGAAACAGGAGCATTCACAAACACAATCACTTGCTTTTAGCCATCAACAATCGATATAACTCCGTGCACACACACAAATAATCGCAGCGAGGTAGCCGTGCCTGTGAGGCGGCTGAACCTTGACCTTGACCTCTTGTTTGGCATGTGTTGTCCATGTTTCACTGTCATACAGTAGAGTGCTGATGATGCAGGCAATGTATACTGCCATCTTGGTTATTGTCAGCTTGGGGTTCTCCCAGACAGGAGCAGTAAGTTAGCCTGAGGTTGCTGCAGCCATGCCAATGCGCTTGTTGATCTCGGCATCGAGGGACAGATTGTTGCGTATGATGTGAACTGGTGGACAACATCAAGTTCGTAGTTGTCAATGGCGATGATACATGGAATGTCCACATCTTGGCTAAGCGCGTTCGTCTTTTTTAGGTTGATGGTCAGACCAAAATCTTCGCAGGCTTGGGAAAATCTTTCTATGAGGTACTGGAATTGTTGCTCAGTGTGTGAGATAACAGCATCAGCATAAGTGTAGAGCATTTCTCTGATAATGTCCTCGCGCACCTTTGTCTTTGTTTTCAGTCCTACAGGAATGAAGAGTCGCCCATCAGATCTGGTGTGTAGTACACTCCTTCTGTTGAGTTCGAAAAGCATGCTTCAGAAATATGGACAAGAAGATGCTGAACAGGGTGGGAGCAAGAACACAGCCTTGCTTTACACCGATTTTGATGTCAAAGGGTCCGGTCACTCTGTCCTTGCATTATATGGCTGCCTTCATATCGTCGTGGAATGATCTGATCAGGGAGTGCAGCTTTGGAGGGCATCCTATTTCCAGGAAAATGTTGAATAGTCCATCCCCACTGATCAGATCAAAGGCCTTGGTGAGGTCAATGAAGGCAAGGTAGAGGGGCTTTTGCTGTTGACTGCATTTCTCCTCTAGTTGACGAAGAGAAAAAAATCATGTCCACTGTGAAGCGTTATGATCGGAAGCCTACGATGTTCAGTAACGAAATGCCCCTATAATTGTTGCAGTCACTTCTGTCTCCCTTGTTCTCATAGAGCATGACGATCTTGGCATCTCTCATGTTTTATGGTAATGCTCCTTCTCTCCAACGCTGACAGAGAACATCATTACAGGCTGCAGGAGGGTGTTCTTCCAGTACCTCATGAGGCCTGGGGGGATGCCATCAGTATTAGGTGATTTCCCACAGGCCAAGCTGTTAATTGCCTTGCAGAATTGTTCTACTGTTGGTTTAGGATCTAGCTCCTCCATGACAGGCAGAGGTTCGATTGCATCGAGGGCTGAGGTAGTAACAACTTTCTCCCCAGAGTATAGCTCTGAGTAGTGTTCCACCTAGATGATTTCCGAGTCTCATAGGACTCGGAAGAGGTCTGGCCACCAGACGTGCGGCATGCAGGCCCACCTGCGTGTGGATATGCCCTGGTGCCCACAAACCAGATCCCAAAGCTATGGGTAAATAGCTCCACTGCCTTGTGGACATCTCAGGAGAGAGTAAGGCTAAGGGAGTTAACCCTAAAAAAAACCGATGGAAGGCAAGGGGAAACCACCATCGTAGTTTTCCCCAGGAAAACCATGGACAAAAGAAAGATGAAGAAGAAAGTTAACGACGTCAATAGGTGCTCCTGTGGAGTACCTTCGTCCGGTAGGGACTGTCATGCGGCGCAGGTGACATCAGACCGTCAGCCAGCTACTGCGACCAAAATTAAACCCAAAGTCAAACTTAGAAACACCAAAATAGCAACATGGAACATCAGAACATTGTTGCAGACAGGTAAATTAGACAACATTAAAATGGAGATGGAAAGGCTTAACATCAGTATTTTAGGTCTAGGGGAAGTGAGATGGAAGGGGCAGGTATGATAACATCAGGAGAATATACAGTGATATACTCTGGTGGTAATTCACATGAAAGAGGAGTAGGCATCATAATGGACAAAGACAAATCAAAAGCAGTTAAAGGATACTGGGCAGTGTCCGACAGAGTTTTGCTGGTCAAATTCGGAGGCAAACCATTTGACATCAACATCATACAGGTGTATGCACCAACATCCGCAAGTACTCAGGAAGACATCGACAATTTTAGAGATGGCCAAGGTCCAATGTAAATCACAAGAAGTTACAGTCATAATGGGAGATTTTAATGCTAAAGTGGGACAGGATATAGTGGAGGATATAGTTGGACCTCATGGCTTTGGTACACAAAATGAAAGGAGAGGTAAAATTTGTAGAATGGGCACAGATGAATGAGTTCATAGTAGGAAACACCTGGTTTGAGCAGCTTAATAGAAGAAAATGGACTTGGATGAGTCCAGGAGATAATACCAAAAATCAGATTGACTACATCCTGATCAACAAACGATTTAGAAAATCTTTTCTGTCAGCAAAAACACTACCAGGCGCAGACTGCAACAGTGACCACAATCCTGTAGTGGGAAGATTTAGGCTGAAATTGAGGAAAAGGAAACAGACCAAAAACAACATCAAACTAAACCTTGGACTCTTAAAGACAGATGAAATCGTACGTCAAAAATTTAATGTAAATATTCAAAACAAATTCAGTGCTCTGGAAGACGTTGGTGACAGTGAGGAACAATGGACAAAATTGAGAAGTTCTATAAATGAAGCTTGTGAAGAAATCCCTAAGGCAGATAGAAAAGCAAAAAAGAGCTGGATGACTCATGAAATTTTGGGCTTGATGGAGGAAAGGAGGAGGGCAAAGAGAAACGAGGAGATATACAGGAAGATAAACAAAGAAATCAGGAATAGGTGCAATGAAGCTAAAGAAGCTTGGCTGAACACAAAATGCAAAGAGATAGAAGACTGACACAAAATGGATCCTCAGGGTATGTACAGACGGATTGGAGAAATTGTCCACAGGAAAAATACATGCACGTCAACTGGTCGCTTATCATGGAAAAAGACAAAATACTGGACAGATGGGGAGAGTACATTAAAGACCTTTTTTGAGGATGACAGAAACGAAGAACACATTATAAAAAAGAACTTTGAAGGACCATCCATAATGAAAGATGAAGTTAGAGCAGCACTGAAAAAGATGAAACCAGGAAAAGCCCCAGAACCAGACAACATTACTACAGAGATGATTGAAGCCCTGGAGGAATTTGGCATAGAAAAAATAACAGTCCTCCTAAATTAAATTTATGACACTGGAAAAATCCCCAAAGATATGTCAAAATCAATTTTCATTGCACTTCCAAAGAAGACAGGGGCTATAGAATGCGAACTCCATCGCACAATCAGTTTGATAAGTCATGTAACAAAAATCCTGTTAAGAATAATCATGATGAGGACAAGGAATAGAATCAAAAGAGAAATAGAAGAACAACAGTGTGGATTTGTGGAAGGGAAAGGAACTATTAATGCCATGTACATCCTAAGAACTATCATAGAGATGTCAATTGAGATGAATAAGGATTTGTATTTATGCTTTGTTGACTATACCAAGGCTTTCGATCGGGTACAACATGAAGAATTGATCAACCAACTGGAGAGACTCGATGTTGATGGAAAAGATCTACGAATAATCAGGAATATGTACTGGGAACAAACAGCTGCAATGAGAATAGAAAACAATATAAGCTCTTTCCAAAACATCAAAAAAGGAGTCAGACAGGGTTGTGTTTTGTCACCAGATCTGTTTTCACTATACAACGAAAACATCATGAGAAACCTAGAAGAAGACCCTGGATTAAAGGTTGGAGGGAAAATGATAAACAACATTCGGTTCACAGATGACACCGTTCTAATTGCAGAACATGAAAGGGACCTACAAAACCTTGTGAATATACTAGAAATAGAAAGCAAAGGTAAGTGTTTGGAACTAAACAGCAGGAAGTGTGAATCATGGTGATCAGTAAAAGACATGAAATCCCCTCATGCAAAATAACAGCAAATGGCACAACCTTGACACAGGTTAATAAGTTCAAATACCTGGGAACGGTCATTTCATCAGACGGCAGATGCACATCGGAAATAGCTGGCAGAGTCGGCCAAGCCAAAACAGCATTCAAGAAGATGACAAGCATTCTTACCAACAAATTCCTATCAATTAACATCAAAAAGAGAGTCCTTGAATGTTTCATAGAATCATTACTGTTGTACGGAGGCGAGAACAGTCAACAAGCAAAGCCAGAGCAAGATTGAGGCAGCCGAGATGTGGTTTCCATGAAGAATGTTGAGAGTTCCGTGGACAGCAAAGAAAACAAACGTGACAGTCTTGATGGAGGCAGACACAAGTAGATCACTCATAAGGAAGATTTGGAAAAGACAGGCAACATTTACAGGCCATTTTATGAGGAAGGGGGATTTGGAGCACCTGGTCACAATGGGAAAGCTGGAGGGAAAGAGAGCACCAGGTAGACCCAGGGAAAGAATGCTGGACGGACTTGCAGAGTGGCTGGGGATGAGGAGGGAGAGATAGAGATGGATGGAAGTCCATGGTCGCCAACGCCATGCGCCTGATGATGATGATAAGTGTTCCACCTATCTCTCCATCTGCTTCCCATAGTCGGTGATCACCTCCTCACCAGTAAATCTGAAAGGGGGAGGGGACTGTTCTGCTCTGTGCTGGACTAATGGTAGTAAGAAACTCTGGGGAGAGCCAGACAGCAGAAGGTCTTCAGAGGAAAAACTCTCGTGAAGCAGGTGTTTCATCCATTAACTGTAAAGGGACTGAGCCGCATCCAGGTCATGAGTCCTGGATGCTCCTCTGCTGTCGCCATTTTTTATATAGAAATTTGTCCTCCTCCTGGAATCGAACCTACGCAACCTAGGTAGTCAGGTTTCTCAAGGCAAGGTCACTCTTGTAACGGCTGTCTTAACCACTTGGCTATCAGTCACAAGTTTATTTTTGTTTCTTCTGTTCCTGTTTGTTCGTTCCTTACTTCCTCCCTTCCTTCCTTCCTTCCTTCCTTCATCTGTCTGTTTATTTTTCTTGTTTTTGCCATTTTTCTGAAAATTGAAAAAGCTTTTTTTCTTGTCTCTCCAAAGCCTGCGATTTTATTGCAATTTTGACCAAGAATCTGGCTTTTGCGTGCAAGAGTCTTAGGTTATTTTCTTGTGATGGATTGAGTTCTGCTTTCCGCATGGCTTCTGACAGCGCATCTTTAAGTTCCTGCAGTTGGGTACTCCAGTGTGGTTTGTATTGCTTATTGGCACCTGTTTCTATAGTGGCTGCCTAAATGACATTTGCATTGAAATCCTTCAAAACCATACTGATATCTCTCTCTACCTTGAAATGTAATGCTTTTGGTGGATTAATTGGTGCAGTATCCAAAGAAGGTTCGTTTTGCTAGCTTTTAATTCTACCGGAAAGTTGAAGTTGACTCCACAAAGAAGGTCAAAAAGACTAGGTAGTGGTCATCTCCTCCCAGTTGTTCCATGGTCTCTGTGCTGACAGTCCTATTTATGTCTTTGATGCAGAAGACGAAGTCAGAGATGGGAATGGTCTGCCATCAGCTTGAGTAGAACGTGGTGCGGTAAAACAAACAAAAAAAGGTGGGATGAGTCTGTTGTCATCTTCAGTTCTCTATTTCCTTGCCTAAACAGTCCGTGAGTCTGTGAGTGGCTGTTGAAGTCACCATCACATGCTATCAGGGAGTTGGAGCCCAGTGTGATGATGGTGGAGAGGGAAGGGGCCATGTTGTTCAGACAGAAGAAATTTAGAGGAAAGAAGTTAGACAAGTTGAAAGTCCACGACTACAGCAAACAGATAAGGTGCAAGTGTGTCTCCTTGAAGTACCCCCGCTGAGATTTTAAAGTATTGTGTTTCGCCATCAGGGTAGAGGACTTTAGTTCGAGTACCCTCGTATAACTTGCTAATGGCTCTCGCCATCTGGTCAGGAATGCCGTATGCTTCTAGAATCTTCATTATTTTCCCGCAATGTACACTGTCAAACGCTTTGCTGAAGTCTACAAACACAACGGTTGCCTTGAGATTGTTGTGCTTTACACCTTCGGTGATTCTACGCAGTGCCAGGATATGAGCAGTTGTTGATCTGTGTGGGCGGAAGCCATTTTGGTTGTCCCGCAGCAGTGGGTCAAGATGTGGTTGCATTCTGTTTAATAGTATCTTATTGACTACCTTTGCCACCACTTCTGACAATCCGATTTCTCTGCAGTTGGTTGTCTCACTGAGGTCTCCATTCTTTGGCAGTGGTATGATGTTGACATCTGATCATTGCTGTTGTTTTTCTCCGTTGGTGAGCAGTCGGTTTGCGAAGTCCACAACTGTATCATCCAGGTTGCAGAATTTTAGAATTTCTGCCACAATTCCATCCTCGCCAGTTGATTCTCCTATCTTCAATGACTTTTTGACCGTGAGATATTCTGTCATTGAGAATGGACCAGTGTTGATGTCTAGAGTACTAAAGATGGTGGTTATTTTTTCGTCTCGGCTATTCTCTGGTATGTGTGGTTTTTTGCCGAGTAGATTGCTGAAGTGATTGTGCCAGCTTAGGATACGATCTTCCTTACTTTTGCCCTTGATGATTCCCTTCTTAGTTTTCTTTCGTCCACTGATCTCATTAATTAACCCCCAGCTTCTTGCATATTGTGCCCTTCTGTCAGATTCTTCTACTTGCATTATATCATATTCGTTAGTTCTTCTTCGAATATCTGACTGTAGATAGTTAGAAGATTACGCTTCTCTTCCTGCTGGATTCTGTGCTTGTCCTCTGATGCATCTGCTTCATAATTTATGAAGGATTCGTTGACTCTCTGCCTAGCAGCAGCTCCTTGAGGATTCCTTGCTGTGTCCTGTCTTTTTACATCCTTTCCAGTCAGCCTACCGCCAGTGCCATAGCACTGAAACTGCCCTACTACACATTCTCAACAATCTCCTCCTTGCAACTGATACTGGCAAAGTCTCTCTCCTCACACTCCTTGATCTGTCTGCAGCCTTCGATACCATTGACCATGGTATTCTCCTTTCTAGACTTCATCATACTTTTGGCATCTCTGACATTGCTCTCTCCTTTTTCACTTCGTATTTATCAAACAGAAAACAAACTGTTCTCATCAATGGCACTTACTCTCAACCTGCATACCTGACCTGTGGTGTTCCACAAGGATCTGTCCTTGGCCCTGTTCTTTTCACTCTTTATACCTCCCCCCTGTCCACCATCATCAACTCCCACTCTATAAAACACCACTTCTATGCTGATGACACCCAACTTCAAGACAGTGACTCACCTGATAATATACAGCGCCTGTTGACTCGCACCACTGAGTGTTACTCGGACATTAAGAACTGGATGACACACAATAGACTTCAGCTTAATGACGACAAGACAGAAGCTATCCTCATTGGCACCCGTCAGAAACTTTCCCAGCTGCCTCCTCTTTCTCTCCCATTATGTAACACATCAGTCCCAATTTCTGATTCAGCTAAAAACCTTGGTGTCTGCATTGACTCTACCCTGTCCATGAACAACTTTGTTTCTCAAACTGCCAGATCTTGCTACTATCATCTCCATCGTATAAGCCTGATCAGGAAGTATCTCTCTGTGGAAACAACTGCAAAACTCGTTCTCTCCTTCATAATGTCTCGCATTGACTATTGCAATTCACTCCTGTCTGGTCTTCCTGCCTCCACCATTCACATCCTACAGCGCATTCAAAACAATGCTGTACGCCTTGTACTCAAAAAGAAAAAAGCTGACCACATATCTCCTCTCCTGGCACAACTTCACTGGCTCCCTGTATCAAAGCGCATACAGTACAAACTAGACACCATGTGCTACAAAAGCCTCAATAACGCAGCCCCCGATTACCTGTCAAGCTTACTTGAGATCTATGTTCCCTCACGTACCCTCCGCTCTGCCTCCGATCCTCTGACTTTTCGCTTTCCACGCACTAAGCTCAATACCTATGGTCCACGAGCCTTCTCTGTTTCTGGTCCACTCTCCTGGAACAAACTTCCTCTCTCAGTCCGTCAGCAACCTACTTTTGCCTCCTTCAAGTCCGTTCTCAAAACTCACCTTTTCTCCTCTGCATAAAATCCTAACCTCACTCAACCCCCCTCTGCAGCCTGTCTCCGCTCGGAGGGGAATCACTTTGTTTTAATATATAATTGTATATGATGTGCTCTCTGTGGTTTTCCATTGGTTTTATTCTTGCTTTTATTGCTTTTATTCTTTTCTCACCATTTGTGGCCATGCATGTGTGTGTGTGTGTGTGTGTGTGTGTGTGTGTGTGTGTGTGTGTGTGTGTGTGTGTGTGTGTGTGTGCGTGCGTGTGTGTGCGTGTGTGTGTGCGTGCGTGTGTGCGTGCGTGCGTGCGTGTGTGTCTGTTTCAGCGCTTAGATTTGATTTTGTCGAGATTTTGCGCTATATAAATATTGTAATTATTATTATTATTATTACATCATTGAACTGAATTGTTTATTAGATAATGTTCATTTTAAAGAATTATTCTCTTTTGTTAAATAAAGATGTGTTTGTTAAATGTGTTTGACTATTGATAAGAGAGAATGACAGTATGCAAATCCATGAGTCAGTGTGATGAAAACAAACATGCAGTTGAACGTATAATAAACATATGAGAGGAGAAGAACGGGGCATAGTATAACAATTACCTGCAAACCCATGCTATTGAAAATCACTGTTTTCGCATTTTCATGATACATCTGATCTCAGATACAGCAAGATGTAAAATGGACACTAAACCAAAAAATGTTGACAGCATATGGCAGTAAAATATGGAAGGCCATTCAAACGCTACTTTAATATGAGGAACAGCGATCTGCCCCACAGAAGCGCCAAGTAGGCCAATCCCTTGTATAAAGCCAGTCACTGTGGATACGACCTCTGCTTCAGCATGACGACTGAGATCTGCAGCAACAGTAGATGAAAAAATGTTAGAAATGCTAATCATGAGACCTCCAAGGCAAAACAGCATGAGAGCATTTGCAACCATATTGTGACCCACATCATCATCATCAGGTGCCCTGCCGCATGGCATTGGCAACCATGGACTTCCAGCCATCTCTATCTCTCGTTGCCCCCAGCATCTCCCCCACCCTCCTCATCCCCAGCCACTCTGCAAGTCCGTCCAGCATTCTCTCCCTGGGTCTACCTGGTGCTCTCTTTCCCTCCAGCTTCCCCATTGTGACCAGGTACTCCAAATCCCCCTTCCTCATAAAATGGCCTATAAATGTTGCTTGTCTTTTCCTAATCTTCCTTATGAGTGATCTACTTGTGTCTGCCTCCATCAAGACTGTCTCGTTTGTTTTCTTTGCTGTCCATGGAACTCTCAACAATCTTCTGAGAAACCACATCTCAGCTGCCTCGATCCTGCTCTGGCTTTGCTTGCTGACTGTCACGCCTCGCATCTGTACAACAGTATTGGTTCTATATAACATTCAAGAACTCTCTTTCTGATGTCAATTGATAGGCATTTGTTGGTAAGAATGCTTGTCATCTTCTCGAATGTTGTTTTGGCTTGGCCGATTCTGCCAGCTGTTTCCGATGTGCATCTGCCGTCTGATGAAATGACCGTAGTCTGTAGTCGCAGTCTTTCCAGTGAGCCCATAGCCCGTTCAACTTTGGGTGGGAGACAGTTGGTGCCCAAAAAATATCCACAATAATCTTTGAAGGGACTGATGGGGAGATAACCCCACAACCTTCCAGCCGGTGTCATCTGCGTACCGAATATTGTTTATCATTTTCCCTCCAACCTTTAATCCAGGGTCTTCTTCTAGATTTCTCATGATGTTTTCGCTGTATAGTGAAAACAGATCTGGTGACAAAACACAATCCTGTCTGACTCCTCTTTTGATGTTTTGAAAAGAGCTTATATTGTTTTCTATTTTCATTGCAGCTGTTTGTTCTCAGTACATATTTCTGATTATTCATAGATCTTTTCCATCAACATTGAGTCTCTCCAGTTGGTTGATCAATTCTTCATGTCGTATAGTCAACAAAGCATAAATACAAATCCTTATTCATCTGTACATACCTTGAGGATCCATTCTGTGTCGTTCTTCTATCTCTTTGCATTTTGTGTTCAGCCAAGCTTCCTTAGCTTCATTGCACCTATGCCTGATTTGTTTGTTTCTTTGTTTATCTTCCAGTATATCTCCTCGTTTCTCTTTGCCTTCCTCCTTTCCTCCATCAGTCCCAAAGTTTCATTAGTAATCCAGCTCTTTTTTGCTTTTCTATCTGCCTCAGGGATTTCTTCACAAGCTTCATTTATAGAACTTCTCAACTTTGTCCATTGTTCCTCACTGTCACCAACGTCTTCCAGAGCACTGAATTTGTTTTGAACATGTACATTACATTTTTGACGTACGATTTCATCTGTCTTTAAGAGTCCAAGGTTTAGTTTGATGTTGCTTTTGGTCTGTTTCCTTTTCCTCAATTTCAGCCTAAACCTTCCCACTATAGGATTGTGGTCACTGTTGCAGTCTGCACCTGGTAGTGTTTTTGCTGACAGTAAAGAATTTCTAAATCGTTTGTTGATCAGGATGTAGTCAATTTGATTTTTGGTATTATCTCCTGGACTCATCCAAGTCCATTTTCTTCTGTTAGGCTGCTCAAACCAGGTGTTTCCTACTATGAACTCATTCATCTGTGCCCATTCTACAAATTTTACCTCTCCTTTCATTTTGTGTACCAAGGCCATGAGGTCCAACTATATCCTCCACCCTATCCTGTCCCACTTTAGCATTAAAATCTCCCATTATGACTGTAACTTCTTGTGATTTACATTGGACCTTGGCCATCTCTAAAACTTCGTAGAAGTTGTCGATGTCTTCCTGAGTACTTGCGGATGTTGGTGCATACACCTGTATGATGTTGATATCAAATGGTTTGCTTCCGAATTTGACCAGTAAAACTCTATCGGACACTGCCCAGTATCCCTTAACTGCTTTTGATTTGTCTTTGACCCACATTATAATAGATATATATCAAGGGAATGGTCACAGCGAGCGTTGGGGCGAATATCAGCGCAGACTTGTTTGATCTACCCATCACGAAGGCCATCACAATGGAACCCACTATGCCACCTACATCAAACCAGAGAGACAACCTGTCAGCTGTGGACCACCGATAGAATGAAGTGAGGAAAAAAGGCAGTCAGGAGAAGAGCAAGCACCTGTTGAAAGTGACAAAGGCATAGCACAGTGAATACGGAATCACACCTGGTAGAAGCACAGCTTCAAAAAAGCTCATTGCTTTTGGTCTCGAGTAGATACCACGTTGACTCCTTTGTTTCACTGTTGTTTGATGTTCTACTGTTGTGTGTTGTTCTACTGTTATGATTTGTTCCCTGGTTGTGCTGAATGTTCTATTGAAAGTTATAGCAGAATGCCTGTCCTTAGTGACGTCTCTCTGGATTAAGTCGTGTGTCTGACTGCTTTCATTCGGCGTTGGCTTCTGTGATATATCGGTAACAGTTCGGTTTTTGACGTCTGGTAATTTTATATCTAGATCTGATTCATTGTCACTATTTGCACTAGAAATGTAGTTCTTGTATCTGTTGTCAACAGTTTGCTGTTCTTCCACATGTATACATTTGTGTGCATGTTCTATGTCCACATCTGTTTCTGCCTGAAAACTGTCTTTACATGATTGCTCAGCATGGATGATTTCAATAATTTGATTGCGAGTTGCTCTGCATTATCTTTGCTCTCTGCTGAGGAACTGAAAACGTCAGAGTTTTCATCAGTTGGCGTGAACTCAGTGGGACACGCCTTGTTAGTGTGATTAGAGAAACTGTGACATGTGTGCTGCAAAAGAATGTTTTCTTTCCAAGGAGGATACTTCTTTCTCCAATGGAGCAAATATCATCTTCGCCACTATCTTTCACATGATTACGATCTGCGTCGTCGTCATCTGGCATCATCAAGCCAACGTCACGTGGTGAAGAGACAAAACCAAAGAAAACCAAAACACCTGAAGCGAACAGGACAGAAGTCACAATAAAAGCATACTCGTAACCATAACCCAGTACAGAAGATACTATCAGCGCTCCCACAATTTCACCAATACAAGAAGTGCTCCAGATACCCAACACATAGGCACTGCTACGTTTGTCTACCCAGTTGGCCATCACTGCTACCACAGATGGCCAACAAGAGCTTTGAAACAGTGCGTTAAAAGTCATTAAAATTATATTGGCAGCTTTAGAATAGCCACCAGTCCACTCCAACACAAACCCAAAGATGGACATGAAGGCAGACAAAGTCATTCCCGCTGTATGTACAAGGCAATGTTCCAGCATATCAGCTATTAGACCACTGATTATATTTTCTGGAACAGAGACAAACAGAAAGATAGCATTGAGGAGACCCATGAAGGCTTCTGCACTCTGCTGGTCCTGGAAAAGGCATAGTCTTGTAAGAGTAGTGTACCTCAGGAAGTGGCCTTCTGCTGTAGGGGTCCATTTATTAATGAGGCTGCTCTGTACAAAACTGGGTGTCTTCCGCACCATAACACAGAAGGCGTTGCTGACGAAGGTCAAAAATATCGCAGCAGGGTGGAAGGATGTCCAATATATCGTTGTGGTTTTGGTCTCTGTAAGAAAATAAGTTCATGTATGTGTGATAAGGAGGAGTTGGTTAAGGTTAGGAGTAGGAAGGATTATAGATGTGCAAGGTCAGCTGTCAGAAGCAAACTTGTAGAGACTCTTCAACAAAAAGTAACAAAAAGAAAACGAAAGGGCTCATCAGCATTGGCACATGGAGTGTTCAGATTATGCTAGAACTGGGAAAGCTTCGTCTCCTCTTACCCGAACTTGATAAAATAGGTATGAACAACACATGATTGTGCAAGAACAGATGGAGTCGTGAGGGAAAGTTCACCATTGGTGAACACACAATCATTTAATCATTTCTTGTGGTGAAAAAAGGACTTATAGGGTTACCATTATGCTAGACAAACAACATGCTACTGCATCGAAAAGCTACAACACAATTAATGACTGATTGATAACAGTTAAACTTTACACACAGCCAGTTGCCTGAAACATCATCCAGGCATATATGCCCCTACATCCACTGGCTCAGATGAAGAGATAGAACAATTTTATAATGATATTCAAACCGCAAAAGATAAAATAGATAAAAGAGAAGTTTGCATAATAATGGGAGACATGAATGCCGACGTGGGCGAAAATGAAGACAGAGAGCTGATAAAACGTAATGAAAGAGGACAGAGGGCTGATAAAACGCAATGAAAGAGGCGATATGTTGGCAACTTTCTGCTGGGCCAACAAATTGAACATCGCTAATACCTTCTTTAAACAGCATTTTCACAGACAATGACGAAAAGAATGAAAAGTGGTAAATGAAAGTGACGTGGAAAATAAAAGTGACGTGGAAAATGAAATGACGTGGAAAATAAAAATGACAGAGCAGTACTGGTGGGGGGTGGGGTTGTCAGCCTGAGAGACTTCAACCCCACCCCCCACCAGTACTGCTCTGTCATTTTTATTTTCCACGTCATTTCATTTTCCACGTTACTTTTATTTTCCACATCACTTTAATTTACCACTTTTCATTCACTTGATAAAGAGCCTGGGGCTTGAAACGTTGTGCTTATGTTACTTCAAAGGATCTTTCACAAACAAACTACTTTTCAATGTTTTATGTTTTATCCTAAAGATCCAGCGGTCATATTTTGTTTTTACCGTCAGAGGATTCTACCAACTTGGACTGCAACCTGTTCTTAGCTTCCTAGCTATGCCTCTTGATTCCACTTTCTGTAGTGCTGCCTTGGCCAGACTGCGGACACTGCCCACTACTCAGCAAAGCGTCAGTATTTCATACCTAAGGTGCACTCTCACCAAGACAAGACTGAACAGCCATGTAGTTTTTCTGTGTTCCTGTATTCAGTCTAGAACTATTCCAAAGAGTTTTCAACTGAAATGCCCCATCAACAAAGAAGATCATTAGCTACATACAAAAGCACAAAGGATTCTCCAGCACACAACATTCAAATTGATGTCGGAGACAATCCGCGCATACATGCACCGCATCAATCAAGCTTCTTACCAAATAGATCACATGAGATTCCAACTTCGCACTTTAACAAACCACCAGACTTCGGACTTCATTATTTCCACCGTCAGAGAAGCCAACAAAAATCTACATGTGACTATGATGCACACAAAACAAAAGAAATTAAGACAACTTCAGACAAAACCGAACCCAACAGCCGAGACAACACCCCCATCTCAGCCCTCAGAGGATTCAAGCCTGGTCGTCACAATCCCACCAGACTTGGAATTACCCGAATATCAGCGCCAATACTGTGTAGAGGACTGAAATTTGTGCCAATCTGACCGACTACCAACAAATCACAGGTTCTTTTCTTGTGTCAGCTGTTCTTCCACAGGCTACGGCTCGCTGCCCACTATGTGCAAGCACAGCCAAAGCCTGGCACAGCCTCAAATGACGACGACCTCGCAAGTCTGTTTCCACGACAACCAGACACATGGATTCCTAGCCCTGGAACTTTCCCGGCTCTGGACTTTTACATAAGGACGTGTAAGAAACAGATTGACCAACTACATCCTTCACCGTTGAAGCATTCCAACCTGTCAACCACTGAACTGAAGGCACTCAGGGACCTTCAAAAGAGAACAGACATTATCATCAAACCAGCTGACAAGGGTGGGGCCATCACAGTATGGAGAAGGGGCCTGTATTTGAAAGAAGCAAACCGACAACTGGCAGACAGTGCTTCCTACAGAGAGATCCCCAAAGCCACTACCACGACAGATAACACGCTCATCAGCAAAACCATCAAATGTGCCATCGTGGATGGTAATCTTCCTCCAGAAGCTTTAAATGCAGTCAACAACGAACCCAAAGAGCCTAATTTTTATCTGCTCCCCAAAATCCATTAAGCCAATACTCCAGGACGACCAATTGTCTCTGCCTGTGCATGTCCATCTGTACTCATTTCTGACACTCTGGACAAAATCTTTCAGCCTTTGGTCGCTCGTCTTCCTACATATACGAAGGACACAAACCATGCCCTCAGGTTGTTGAGAGACTTCAAGTTCACTGACAACAGCACAGAACGCTGCATCTTCACCATGAATATAACGTCCCTGTACACCAGCATTCCTCACCGCGACGGACTGCAAGCAATCAAACATTTCCTGGAGAGAGACAATCGTCAGTTGCACATCCCTACCATTCTCCGCCTGACAGAGTGGTCTTGACGTTGAATTCATTTGGATTCCAAGACCGCCATTTCCTAAAAACTCGGGGAGTTACCATAGGCACTAAGATGGGCCCGAGTTTTGCCTGTCTCTTTGTGGGATATGTGGAAGACCAAGCCCTCAGGGAGTACAAAGGACAGGTCCCTCCTTTCTTCAAACGCTACATTGACGACTGTCTGGGTGCAACAGCTGGCTCAAAACAGGAATTGCTTGACTTCATCCAACACATGTCCACCTTTCACCTTGCCCTTCAATACACGTATGAAATATCTACTTCATCCCTTCCCTTCCTTGATTTCTCCATCACCATCCATCCTGATTCCTCCACCCTGTCCACCACTGTATTCTACAAACCCACAGACTCCCACTCCTATCTACTGTACAGTTCGAGCCACCCTGAATTCACTAGAAACAGCATACCACATTCACAATTTCGGAGACTGAAACTGATCTGCAGCAGTGAAGCTGACTTTGAAAACGAGTCACAGAAGATATCCAGCTTCTTTGCAGCGCGTCAGTATCCCAAGGAGATACTGCAGAAAGCACTTGAGCGTGCACAGTCTATGACATGGGAGGATGCCCTTATGCCTACTACACAAACCAAGAAAGAGGAACGTGTAATCGCAGTCATCCCATTCCATCCCCACAACATTCCTGTGTGCCACGTCCTGAAGAACTTCAACGTCATTCAGCAGGACAGGGAGTTAACAAACATATTTCCCAAACCACCATTGATCGCCTTCAAAAGAGACAAAAATCCTAAAGATCTGCTTGTGAGATCCAAATTAAAAGCAAAACAAATGCCAAATTACCCTAAACCTCTGGGCTGCAAACCCTGTGAGGACAAGAAGTGCAAAACCTGTCCTTTCATCAACGCTTCCATTTCAGTCTCTGGACCATCAGGCAGCTTCGACATCAAATCAAGCTTCAACTGCAAATCAACCAACATTGTTCACATCCTGTCATGCTCAGTGTGCTCCAAATTTTATGTGGGTGAGACATACCGCTCATTGGATGACCGTTTTGTGGAACATTTAAGATCCATGAAACTGAACTACAACAATCCAATAGGCCAACATTTCAATAGCCCTCAACACAGCTACGTCCATGCACAAATTTCAGCAGTGTGGCAAAACACCAGAGACCGACAATATAGAAAATACATGGAAAACTGCATTATCCACCGACTGGGAACAGTCCAGCTGGCGGGCCTGAACACCCGAACTGCCAACACGTAGTGGTGCCTGGGCCCTCTCCTTGTCCTACTAATCCCTACTGTTTCCCCCTCTTCTCCCCCACCCCACCCCCCACCAGTACTGCTCTGTCATTTTTATTTTCCACGTCATTTCATTTTCTACGCTACTGTTATTTTCCACGTCACTTTCATTTACCACGTTTCATTCACTTGATAAAGAGCCTGGGGCTCGAAACGTTGTGCTTATATTACTCCAACGGATCTTTCACAAACAAGCTACTTTTCAATGTTTTATGTTTTACCCTAAAGATCCAGCGGTCATATTTTGTTTTTACCTGCACAGGTATAAAGATAGGAGAAAAAAAATTCAAACCTGCGCTATGCCGATGATACTGCGCTATTAGCAGTCAACATTACCAGCATGAAAAAGATTCTATACAGGGTTTAAACTTAAACGCCAAGAAAATAAAAGTCCATATTTTTAAGGGAAAGACACTGAAAACAATCATGATATATCTTAGTTAAGAGAGTTCCTTTAGAAAATGTTAAAGATTTTAAATATCTTGATTGTATAAAAACTGATAATGGAAACTGCTCTAAAGACATCAAAATAAGAATTGGAATGGCACCAGTTGCTGTGGTGTAGTGGTTAACGCAACGGACTACTGACTGGAAGGTTGTGGGTTCGAATCCCCATCAGTCCCTTCAAAAAGCAGTGTGGGATTTTTCGGCTCCAACCGGCTCCTACCCACAGTTGGCAGTGCTATGGGCTCATTGGGAAGACTGGGACCACACAGTCGAGACTCATCCACTTCATTGAGGGTGTTGCTCAAATCTTCTGACCAGCACCGCTGGTGTTTATATCTCTCTGGCCTGGTTGACGTGGACGTGTGTTGGCGATCTTGCAGTCATTTAGATTAGATCAGCATGAATATCTCAAATACACGCAGTCGATCAGCAAAGTGATAGAATTGTGCTAGGTGCTTACACCATTTAGTCAGGTAAATAGCAAGCCATGATTAGAACGATGGTTAGATTATCTTCGGTACCATACCATATTCAGACCGAAGCAAGGGGAAAAAAGCAAAAGTACTGTGCCTGTTTCAGTCCATTGTGTCGGCTCAGATTAAATAGCACAATAGCCATAACAGATCAGAATATAACTGATAACAATACAACGTCAGGAGCTTTGAAACAAAGAGCTACGGGGCTGCTAGTCAATATTTAACATCTCTCAATTAATTAATACTGTTTAGTTACACTCAAAGTTTTTGCAGCCAAGCTGCACATTGCACAGACTTACTTTCACGCTGCGTGAATACTGGTGTTTGTGGACTTCACAGATCTAGCACAATACTCATAAACATGTGGTAGAATATGTAAGAAAATTGATATAAGTCAATGTTTAGTGCCTGACATTGCAGACAGCGACAGTACAGTACACCAGGCCATCAAGCAGATCATTCTATGTTTACGCTGAAGTTTGAAAATGGCACAAGTCAGCAAGCTTGGAACTTTTGGAAATTTACTGTTTTTCTTTTTCTAAAAGATTCTAAGTACATTACAGAAATACATACAATCATAAAAGACACAATTAAAGAGTACGCCAAACAGTACAACGAGGAAAGAAATTTTGCTCAGACATATTTAAATAAAACAGACTTCACTATTTCATCACAGTTGTTTTTAGATGTGTTACAGATAAAAAAAAATTCGCTCTTAAACTATCGCAAGAAGAAGTAGTAATTTTTTAATCGTCCAGATACCTAATTATGTGTGTGTTTGTGTGTGTGTGTGCATCTGTGTGTGTGCATCTCTGTGTGTGATGTGTGTGTGTGCATCTGTGTGTGTGCATCTGTGTGTGCATGTATGTGTATATATCTCCCTCTCTCTCTCTTTCTCCCCCTTGTGTGTGTGTTCGTTCGTTCTTTGATTTAACGTCTTTTCTCTGGCCTGGTTGATGTCAGGATATATCATGATAGTAGTAAGCGTAGAGTACAGCCCTGTCACGCAGTCTGAATCCTAGATGGAACTCCATAGCATCGTGATTATCATTCTCATCGACATCATCATCATTGCATTGTAAAATAAAGTGTGCCAGCTTCTGTGGCCATTAAGGTGGTGTAGAAAATGGGACGAAAATAAAAAAAAGAATTAGAATGGCAGTGCAAAAATGGTCCAGCTCAACAATGTCTAGAAGGATAGGCATACGATGACAAAGTACACATTTTGTGTACTAACAGTGTCGATATACAAAAATGAATTCTTACAATGTAAGCAAACACCAATAAATATCAGAATATTTCAGTTGTACGTGGTGTCCGAATCTACGTCCAGAATTGTAAATAATAACAAACATTGGACAAATAACTGACACCACAAGCTAGTGATAACGTGTTGACAAGCTGAGGGCAAAATAATGTACAGAATGTTATACTGTTTGGTTGTTATAAGCTGTGTAAGCAGTAGAGTAACAGCAACTTAACGGACAGCATTTGAATGGACAGCTATTAGCTTGTTATAGCATACTAGTTGACTGTGTGAACTATGTCATCACAAGCAAATACCTGTCAACTAATAGTACTGAGAGGATGACACATTGCATCGTCTGTTGGACACAAGCTCCCTGTAGCTACGTGCATATCATGGGCATGAGTGAAATGAAATAGTATTAAGTTGCACAATAATTTCTCGTAGTTATAGTTCTACAATAGAAATAACCCCATCAGAATATTACAAATCCTGTGAAGTGGCACATCAGCAGTAGCGACAGTAGTCTAGTAGAACAGAGGTATTACATCAGCAGCACTGTTTAAACTGTAGAACATTAATCTCAGGATAGATCTTAATGGCTAACATCAATGAATAAACCCCTAAGGCTTTAAATAAGCATGCAAGCAAAATGGAAATTAGTAGGCACAATGTTCTGTTCCATTTGTTGAGGATTAAAGTCTTACCACGCGCAGTGTATGCAAGGACCAGGATATCAAAAATAAGTAGGCATACTAAAATGTGTTCGCCGTTTATTAACCTCCTTTGCTCCAATTCACGATCGGTGTGACTTGGACGTGGCGTGTGTTGGCGATCTTGCAGTCATTTAGATTAGATCAACACGAATATCTCAAATACACGCAGTCGATCAGCAATGTGATAGAATTGTGCTAGGTGCTTACACCATTTAGTCAGGTAAATAGCAAGCCATGATTAGAACGATGGTTAGATTATCTTCGGTACCATACCATATTCAGACACGAAGCAAGGGAAAAAAAGCAAAAGTACTGTGCCTGTTTCAGTCCATTGTGTCGGCTCAGATTAAATAGCACAATAGCCATAACAGATCAGAATATAACTGATAACAATACAACGTCAGGAGCTTTGAAACAAAGAGCTACGTGGCTGCTAGTCAATATTTAACATCTCTCGATTAATTAATACTGTTTAGTTACACTCAAAGTTTTTGCAGCCAAGCTGCACATTGCACAGACTTACTTTCACGCTGCGTGAATACTGGTGTTTGTGGACTTCACAGATCTAGCACGATACTCATAAACATGTGGTAGAATATGTAAGAAAATTGATATAAGTCAATGTTTAGTGCCTGACATTGCAGACAGCGACAGTACAGTACACCAGGCCATCGAGCAGATCATTCTATGTTTACGCTGAAGTTTGAAAATGGCACAAGTCAGCAAGCTTGGAACTTTTGGAAATTTACTGTTTTTCTTTTTCTAAAAGATTCTAAGTACATTACAGAAATACATACAATCATAAAAGACACAATTAAAGAGTACGCCAAACAGTACAACGAGGAAAGAAATTTTGCTCAGACATATTTAAATAAAACAGACTTCACTATTTCATCACAGTTATTTTTAGATGTGTTACAGATAAAAAAAATTCGCTCTTAAACTATCGCAAGAAGAAGAAGTAGTAATTTTTTAATCGTCCAGATACCTAATTATGTGTGTGTGTGTGTGCATCTGTGTGTGTGCATCTCTGTGTGTGATGTGTGTGTGTGCATCTGTGTGTGTGCATCTGTGTGTGCATGTATGTGTATATATCTCCCTCTCTCTCTCTTTCTCCCCCTGTGTGTGTGTTCGTTCGTTCTTTGATTTAACGTCTTTTCACTGTAAGTGATATTAGACGGGGGAGGGTGTGTGTGTGTGTGTGTGTGTGTTTGTTTGTGTGTGTTTGTGTGTGTGTATGTGTGTGCGTGTGTGTGTGTGTGTGTGTGTGTGTGTGTGTGTGTGTGTGTGTGTGTGTGTGTGTGTGTGTGTGTGTGTGGGTGGGTGGGTGGATGGGTGGGTGAGAGAGAGAGAGCAGGAGAAGGAAATATGGGAAAACGGAATGGGATGGAATCTTGTACTACATCTATGTCAAGATGACGATTTTTAAATCAGTCATAATTGCACTTGTGTTCCCCACCCCCATCTCAACCCCACTTTATCAGGTACACTTGTGTTGTGTGCAATTGAAAATTTTCCATTGTCTGTTACTCATGAAATGGATTGTACAGTCTCCTGCAAGAATTCGTGCAAGCTAGAAATCATCTTCTTTCTTTTAAATATCAGAAGTTCTTATCATTAATATGAGATTTGCTTGTGGCAATCTATCATAGCTGGGGTCAGCCAACATATCTCTCGCCAGAGACTTGTTCACCTTTAAGGATATCCTTTGAGATAAGTCCATCTTCCATTCAGCGCACATGGTCCAGCCAGCACAGCCTGCGTTGTCTGAGCAGTGTGTGCATGGTGTGGAGACCAGCACATGCTAGGACATGGGCGTTTGGGATTTTGTTGCTCCACTTAATGCCAAGGATGCAGTGAAGGCAGCACCAGTGAAAGCTGTTCAGTTTTCGCTCTTGTTTGGCATATGTTGTCCATGTTTCACTGCCATACAGTAGAGTGCTGATAATGCAGGTGTTGTATACTGCCATCTTAGTTATTGTCAGCTTTGGGTTCTCCCAGATGGGAGCAGTAAGTTGGCCTGAGGTTGCTGCAGCCATACTAATGCGTTTGTTGATCTCGGCATCGAGGGACAGATTGTTGCTGATGATGGATCCGAGATATATGAACTGGTGGACAACATCAAGTTCGTAGTTGTCAATGGTAATGATAGATGGGTGTGTACACGTCTCGGCTAAACGTGTTCGTCTTTTTCAGGCTGATGGTCAGCCCAAAGTGTTTGCAGGCTTGGGAAAATCTGTCTATGAAGTACTGGAGTTGTTGCTCAGTGTGTGAGATACCAGCATCAGCATCAGTGAAGAGCAGGTCTCTGATAATGTTCTCGTGCACCTTTGTCTTTGTTTTCAGTCTTGCGGTAACGAAGTGTCGCCCCTCAGATCTGGTGTGTAATACACTCCTTCCGTTGAGTCTGAAAAGTATGCTTCAGAAGCATGGACAAGAAGATGCTGAACACAGTCGGAGCAAGAATATTAGCGTTGCTTTACGCCACTTTTGATGTCGAAGAGTCCGGTCATGCTGCACTCGTACTGAATGGTTGCCTTCATGTCGTCGTGGATCTGATCAGGGGGTGCAGCTTTGGAGAGCATCCTATTTTCAGGAGGATTTGAACAGTCCATCCCTGCTGATAGGGTCAAAGGCCTTGGTGAGGTCTATGAAGGCAATTTAGAGGGGCTTCTGCTGTTGTCTGCATTTCTCCTGTAGCTGAAGAAGAGAAAAAATCATGTCCACTGTGAAGCGTTCTAATCGGAAGCCTCACTAGGATTCAGGAAAGACGCTCTCAGCTAGCTTTTGGAGATGTTGGGCATACAGTTTGCCATGACTCGGGCATACAGTTTGCCATGACTCGGGCACACACTTTGCCTACGGTGTTCTGTAGTGAAATGCCCCTGAAAATGTCGCAGTTGCTTCTGTCTCCCTTGTTCTCATAGAGAACTTGGTACTGCTCCTTCTTTCCAACGCTGACAGAGAATATCATGTACGGGCTGCATGAGGGTGTTCTTCCAGTGCCTGACGAGGTCTGGGGGGATTCCATCAGTACCAGGTGCTTTTCCACACGCCAAGCTGTTAATTGCCTTGCAGAATTGTTCTACTTGTTGGTTTAGGATCTAGCTCCTCCATGACAAGCAGAGGTTCGATGGCATCGAGGGCTGAGGTAGTAACAAATTTCTCCCCAGAGTATATCTTTGAGTAGTGTTCCACCTATCTCTCCATCTGCTTCCCTTTGTCAGTGATCACCTCCCTACCAGTGAATTTGAAAGGTGGAGGGGGGGGGGCTGTTCTGCTCTGTGCTGGACCAATAGTAGTAAGAAACAAATGGCAGGGGAAACACTGGGGAGAGCCTGACAGCAGAAGGTCTTCAGAGGAAAAACTCTCGTCAAGCAAGTGTTTCGTCCCTTAACTCCTGACAATCTAAGGGAACTGAGCGGCATCCAGGTCATGAGTCCTGGATGCCCCTCTGCTGTCGCCATTTTTATATGGAAATTTGTCCTCCACCTGGAATCAAACCCCCGCATCTTAGGCAGTCAGGTTTCTCAAGGCAAGGTCACCCTTGTGACGGCTGTCTTAACCACTTGGCTATCGGTCACAAGTTGACTTTTGTTCCTCCTGATCCGTATCCAGCTGGAGCTCTTTTCCGATGCTTCGGCCATTGCCTTTAGGGCTTGATCCCCTCTTTCAAAGAAATCGAGACCTGCTTCATGAGATCATAGGCTGATGTGCCTATCAACCCCCTTGCGCCAATCTCTACGGTGAGGACTGGCTTGAAAGCCAGGTGTCCTCAAGCTGCTGACTAGACTGGCATACTTTTCAGTCTTTTAGATATGGGCTACCTCCATTCTATTTTCGTAGGGTACAGTTAGATCGACGAGAATCACTTGTTTGGGTGAATGGGAATGGAGAACTATGTCCGGTCTCATGCCACTCGCTGATGATTTCTGGATTTTTTATTCATTGTGGGAGAATTCCTATGCACTGTCAGTCGTCTATTTTACCCAGCAGACGTCGCTTCCATGTTCTGGGTATCACATCTTTTACAGGCCACTTTTTCTTGCTTTCTGCCGTGTAGAAGGTTGTTGGAGCTTCTGGCGGCAAGATGTTTCCTCTGACAGAGCTAGTCGCAGTGCTGATCGCTTGTGCGATCTCTTGGTGCATTTGATTGTGTCTCCATGTCTACCTTTCTTGGGTTACCGCTACCTTGCATAATCTCAGGACATGTTCCACTGTCTGTTTGCCCTGGCAGAGTGGGCAAGCAGGTTATCTGATTTCCCCCATTTCACCAGATTAGCATTTGATGGTAAGAGGTCACACATAGATCTGAGGATGAAACTGAGTCTGAGAGGGGCCATATGCCACAAGTCATTCTAGCTTAAACTTCTTTGGAGTCATTTTCCCAAGTCATCCACTGCCCCTGTTGGCTTTGCTGAACTGCCTTCTGAAGTCTTGTGGCATTCTCTTCTTTCTTCATCTCTTGTATCACCATATCTCTTTTTGTCCTACCGTTGGCCTTTGACCACCATTCCAGTTTTGTTTATCCTAGTCCCTGCCTGTTGGTCTTCGTGTGCCCTATTACTTGTCTGACCATGAGGTTTTCTTTTGCTGAGACCAGCACCTCCTGGACTTTCCATTTCCTACCAGTCATCAGCTTGGTCTGGACTGATCTCACAACCCTTATCTCCAGACTCTTCAAGAATGTTAAGAAGCCTGACCTTTCCTCCCTTGAACTCCTCAACAATGTATTTTAGGGGTACCTTCAGCTTTGCCTGGCGATATTACAGCTCAGCGTCAATGAGTCTTGATGGGACACCAGGTTATCTCCTTGAGTATTTGTTGATTACAGCTCAACGTCAGTGAGTCTGGATGGGACACCAGGTTATCTCCTTGAGTATTTGTTGAATTTGGCCTTCATTGATTCCACTGTGCTAGTGCAGACATTGTATATCTACAGAGGCCACACGAGCTTTGGAACCAGCATGAACTGCAGCACCATACTTTGTATTTTCCAAGAAGGCCGCAGTGGTCTATTGCCTGCAAACTTTATTCTGCTATTTGCTTGGTTTCCTTACCCCTGTGGGCATCTTTCAGGAAGTGGTCATACCACCTTCCTACGCTTTTCACTGGTTCTTCTGTCACTGCTGAAATGGACTGATTGGCGACCGTAAACGTATCTGTTTCGTCTACTTTACCTTTCCTCGGTGAGAGGCTCCGTGACTTTTTCGATTTGAAATTCATGCTAGACGAAGAGACGACCTTGTTACATGTAACTGCTTCAGGATCCCATGTGTCTCTTCTTCTTTTATGGAAAGCACTGTCGTGTCGTTCATGACTGCTTTCAGGGGGATCATTTGGTATCCATTTCTGAGGTCTGCTGGACCTCAAGTCCTCACTGCTGCTTTCAAGATGACCTCCATTGCTAATACGAACAGTATTGGAAAACTTGCACAGCCCATGGATACGCCTACTTCCAAATTAATCCTATCAGTAGTACATTCTTAAGAGGAGAACAACATTGAAAAACTATGAAAATACTTCTTCGGCATCTTTCAGATGTTCTTTACGACATGGTACATCTTCAGTGCCAATTGAATCATATGCGGGACTGATTTATACGCATTTGTCAGATCGAGCCACATCTCGTCGACATCTTTCTTCGTTATTTTAGCTCTTACTCCTGGGATGCCTCCTTTTTGGACTGACAAATCCAGGTATTCGTTTACCGTCAGGTATTAAGTCAACTGATCGCCATGACGGAGAAGGTTTCCCTTCAACGTTCAAAAGTGATATTGGCCTGAACTGTCTGATGTCACTTGAGTTCTGTTCTTTTGGAATGTACACTCTTCTTGCTTCTTTGGTCGTGGCAGCTCTGAGTGCTTGCGGGCATTTCTGTCTTGATGAGCGCTTGTATTCAGCAAGAACAGCACACTTTGTTTCATTAACGGGGGTCATCTCACTGGATTTGGCTTGAAACCAGTCGTTGTTCTTGGAGGTCTTCCTCCCAAAAGTAAAATAGGATTGTTTTCTGAATGGTCTCCCAGAGGTGGTCCCATTTTTAGAGGCAGAGTTGTGCAGTTGGTCTGTGGATAGTGCATCTCTGATAGACTTGACAAATTCCTCAAATTTCTCTGGGTACTGCAGCTTGGAGGTATAAGTGCAAGGTTTCCCATCCTGTTTGGCACAGTAGAGTTTCTTAGGTTGTAGCCTAATCTTGCAACACACTAGTGAGTGGTCTGTGTCATAGTCTGCACTATGGCATGTGTGGGTGACAAACACGAACTTGAGTTTTTTTCGTCTGACAAAACCATGTCCACTTGGTGCCAATATTTTGATCGACAACGTCTCCATGACATTTTGTGTCGAGGCTTTAGCTGGAAGTAAGAGTTGGTCACGCGGAGGCCATGATAGGAACAAAGCTCCAAGAGGTGCTGTCCATTTTCACTGATTTTGCCAGCTCCGAAACGTCCATGGCAGGAAGGCTAAAAGTCGTGATCAGCACCCACTCTGGCGTTGAAGTCGCCAAAGACGACAAGGTGTTCTTTGCTAGGGATATTCTTGATAGTGTCACTGTGGTTAGCATAGAACTCGTCCTTTGCCGCTGGTGTAGATTTTAGGATGCTAGCTTGGGCCCTAATAAGAGTGACTGGGCCATCAGATGTATGGAGATGGACATTCAGTGGGCGTTCAGTAACCTTGTCTCCTGGATCAACCACTTTCAGCAGGGTGTTTCTGACTGCAAATCCAACTTCACGTTCTCTATGCTCTTTTGCATTCTCTTCTTGCTGGAAGAAAAGGTAGTCTTTCTATTTAGAGCGTGCCTAAGCCAGCTAGGCGCGTTTCTTGCAAGGCGACTATGTTTAGCTGTGGTCTCAAGAGCTTGTCGTTGATGACAGCTGTCTTTCTTGCATTGCTGATGTCTTGGAAGTTCTCTAACAGCCCTGTTGTCGTTGTACGGACGTTCCAACTTCCTATTTTGAGAGCTGGCCGCTTTTGTTTACATGTATGTTTGCTTTTCTTTCTTTTTTGCCTGGTGCAGGTCTTGCAGTCTGCTTGTTGGTATCTTAATCTCCAAGCTCCCAAATGGAGAAGGCAGATTGTGATGGGACAGCATCTACTTGGCTGAGGACTGCCCAGTTTAGCAAGAATACGACTAAACTGAAACAGACGAAGATATAACACTTGGGGCACATTTTCTCAAGAGAAGGCTTAACAGCCAACCCAAAGAAGCTGAACATGGTCCAACAACTCCCAACCCCAGAAGACAAAGTAGCTGTGCATAGACTACGTGACGTAGTCAGCTATCTTCAGAAATTTCCTCTGAATCTGTATGAAGCAGCAACTCCACTCAGAGAACTTCTCGAAAAGAACATCCCACTTCTTACACAACGTCTCGTTCTCTCGACGATCGACTCCAAAGACAAGTTAAACCGTCGTTACTACTTGCTGTATGATTCAGAACTGATCCGATTTACAAAGAATACAATCAGTTCGCATACACACACACGACTAACATTCTCGTTTGCTAGTAGGTTGATTACTGATTACAATTAACACACGTCACAGACTGTAAGAGCTTGATTCTTTGCTTTGTCAGGGCCTGCAGATTGGTTTTGGTTGAGGTTAACAATGCAGTGGAAACATATTTGAAGTGGAGCCTGATCGTTCCCTGATATCGTTTTCAGTATCTTCTCGTTTGCTCAAAATGTAGTGTTTGCTAACATCCTCAGAATCGCTAACTTGTGCGTATTTTTACAATGTGTGACTTTCAGGTTTGCCTGTTCTCAAAAGTGAGTCCAAGATAGGTTACTTCTTCATCCTTCCTAAGAAGTATTTCTACAAGCTTGACTATGTCAGGCTTCTTCTTGGTCGTGAATAGTGACATAGAGGTCTTCTCCTTGGATTTTTACCTTTTCCTTTTTCAGGAGATCAGAGTTTTTAGTTCTTCACTGCATTGTACAGAGCAGAGTTACCTGCCTCTGTAGATGAGGAGAACGCAAAGTACAGAATGTGAGATTGCAGGCTTTTTGTAATTTACAATGGACATTGTGTGTGTGTGTGTGTGCGTGCGTGTGTATGTTTGTGTGCATATATATGTGTGTGTGTGTGTGTGTGTGTGTGTGTGTGTGTGTGTGTGTGTGTGTGTGTGTGTGTGTGTGTGTGTGTGTGTGTGTGTGTGTGCGTATGTGTGTATGTGTATGCGTGTGCAGCTAAATGTGCCGTGTTATTTTTGTGTTTCATTATTTTCACTAAGATTAAGTTCTGGTCTTCACTTTGATAATGGAGCGCACCAGTTTCCTGCCCATACATTGAGCTGATCTGCTGCTTATAACAATATATCAGTGCCAGTCGTTGCATATGTTCCACCTCACACCTGATCACCAGATTGTCTGCATACAGAGCAGGTTTGATACCTGTGCGTAGCTCAGATATCAAGTCAATGATGAAGAAAAGGAAGTTAGTAAGGGATAGGAAACTTCCTTTGTGAACCCCATGGCGCAGTAGGATTATTTTGCTGTGGTCATGGCTGATGGAGATACTGTCTGCTGTTGGAGAGGCAGGCCTTGATCCACTGGCAAATGGATCTGTAAGTTCCTGCCGTCTAGAATTTGACAATAAGTCCATCAGTCCAGGCCTCGTCGAAAGCTTTTTGTAGATCTATCCAGATTACAAGGATCAGATTTTGTTCCTTGAAAGCACCGTCAATCTCTTGTGATAGATATGTGGTCTGATCTTCCAACTTTTGGATTTGTCTGAACCCATTTTGCTCGACTGCAAGGAGCTGGTTGGTTTTCAGATACAACTGGTGGTGTCATTCTAAGTTCTTTTCATGGTCTTCACCACGCATCTGGTCAGGCTGAATGAATGATGGCAACAAGTCTGCTTTAGCTTCCTTTCACTCTCAAGGATACGTACCACGGTTGCCTCTCTCCATATTTATAGCGATGACCCTTCTTTCCATTTACTGTTGGGGATTTAAGCTTGCATACTGCTGCCCTGCCTAGGTGGATATGCATCTAGTTGCTGATACCATCTGGACCAGAGGACTTCCTTGCTTTCACCTCCCTCACTGAGGAATTGCGTTCAGAGAGAATAGGAGACAGCTTCATGGGTTCCATTGTGTCCTTGTTCGTGGTCCTTCCTCTTTGTTCTCGTCCTGCTTCTCGCTGCTAAGCTCTAATTGGGATGTTGCTCATATTTGCATGATTTTCTTTCTTTTTATTCAAATGGAACAGTTGCTTTTTTCATAATCAGAACCTTCCTATTTTCTTCAGTGAGGACTTTGGCTCCGCTGATGTTCTTGACGCTAATCTACTTGGCAAACTGCCAGGGTTTGTTTGTTTGTTTGTCTGTTCGTTCGTTTCGTTCATTCGTTCGTTCGTTCGTTCGTTCGTTTGTTCGTTCGTTCGTTCGTTCGTTCGTTCGTTCGTTCGTTCGTTTGTTTGTTTGTTCGTTCGTTGGTTGGTCGGTTGGTTGGTTGGTTGGTTGGTTGGTTGGTTGATTGATTGGTTGGTTGGTTCGTTGGTTGGTTGGTTGGTTGGTTGGTTCGTTCCTTCGTTCCTTCGTTCCTTCTTTCGTTTGGTTGGTTGGTTGGTTGGTTGGTTGGTTGGTTGGTTGGTTGGTTGGTTGGTTGAATGGTTGGTTGGTTGGTTGGTTGGTTGGCTGGTTGGCTGGTTGGTTGGTTGGTTGGTTGGTTGATGGCTGGTTGGCTGGTTGGTTGGTTGGTTGGTTGGTTGGTTGGTTGGTTGGTTGGTTGGTTGGTTGGTTGGTTCCTTCCTTCCTTCGTTCGTTCGTTTTGCCAAAATTGTGAAAGCTTGTTTTCTTTCTCTAAAGCCTACCATTTGTTTGCAACTTTGACAGAGAATCCGGCTTTTGCGTGCTATAGTCTTAGGTCATTTTCTTTTGATGGATAAAGTCCCTGCAGTTTGATACTCCAGTGTGGTTGGTACTGCTTCGTGGCACCCATCTCTATGGTTTCATGGGCTGCCTAAAGAATAGTTGCATTAAAATCCTTCGACGCCGTGCTGATATCTATCTCTATCTTGGACTGTGGTGCTTTTGGTGGATTCATTGGTGTAATGTCCAAAGATGGTCCTTTTTCCTACCTTGTAATTCCACCGTGGGAAAGTTGACGCTGAGCATGACTCCACAAAGAATGTCAGGAAGACTGGTCAGTGGTTATCTCCTCCTGATCGTTCCATCACATCTCTGCTGACAGTCTTGTTTGTGTTTTTGGTACAGAATACGAAGTCAGAGATGGAAATAGTCTGCCATTGGCTGGAGTAGAATGTAGTGCAGTAAAAAAAAACTGTTTGAAGGGTGAGTCTATTGTCATCTTCAGTTCTCTACTTCCTCACCTAAACGGTCCATGTGCTCCTACCCCGAGGTCTGTGAGTGGCTGTTGAAGTCACCAGCTGGAGCCCTGTGTGATGATGGTGGCTTCCTTGTTTGCAACATTTCCTGTGTTCCAGCGCATAACTAATAAAAGATCTATGCTGACTGGAATATTTTCATGTATTTATGCAGCTAGTAATCTTCCTTCCATGTGCCCTGACGCGACAAGATGGATAGTAGGGACCTTCAATGGTTCAGGGTAGATCCTGTCCAGGCTCAGAACCCAGGCTGCTCCACGTGAAAGGACTTGAACTGATGAGCAACATATTCGTCTAATGTAAATGGCTTTGTAGATATTTACATCTTATTGCATTAGACCATGGTTTGGTCGAGATCTCTTGCAGGCCCAGTGCTTGCAGGCCTGGTACCTCTGACTTCAACCCTCTAAGTCTTTCCTGCAGAGTATACCCCATCGTTAGCTCACAACCAAAAGACCTACCCGGTAAGCAAAGAAGTTATGGATTTAGGCAGCCCTTATCAGCCAGATGGTTCCATTGTAGTACACATAGGACATAATTCAGGTGTAGCCTCGATAGTGCCACTCCATCTTCTCCTGAGTAAGATCGTATAGACAAGAGCTTCACTTTTTTTAACAGCCACTGCATGCTCAAAACGAAAAAGACATCACAGGAAGGTCATGTGCAGTGCACACACACACACACACACACACACACACACACACACACACACACACACACACACATGCACACACATACACACACACACAAACACACACACGCATGCACACGCATGCACACACACACATATTCTTCGTCTTCTTCACTGCACGTGAACTCTAACCTGCCTTTTGTAAATGGACCACACATTCCTTTCTCGCCGCAACTTGACTTGACCCTTGACCCCTTGATCTTTGACCCCTCAAGCAGCTACAACACTCGCTCCTCTCCATCACATGCTGCTACACGCGTGATCAGTTGTTAGCTGAAAACACCGGTACAGGCGCCCGCCTCGACTCTGCTCTTTCTGCGCACTTGAAGTCCCTTGGAATAGGCTGCCACCTGCCTAGGACGCGATCCAGCCGTGGGGGAGAAGGAAGTGCCGCATGATCGGCGTCGTCTGTGGCACCGCCCATGCCGCCCCTGTTTCTGCAGAGAGAGGACCCGGTCTGCCGACTGCTACATCAGACGACTTTTACCACCCACGTCGTCACGGCACCGACCTCTCCAATCTCATAACCATCCCCCTGCAGGCTTCTGCTGCCCTCCCTGATCAGCTGTCAGTGGGGGTTTTCAACGCCCATTCGGTCGACTGCCAAACAGCGCGACGCTCAGCCATCTCTGATTTCATCGTGGAGCACGACTTGGACATCATGATGCTAACGGAAACGTGGCTCCGCCCCGGTGACGATGCCAAGTGCCAGGACTTGACACCGCCCGGCTACACCATGCTCTCCTTTCCCAGGACTCTCACCTCCTCTGTGCGACGTGGTGGAGGCATCGGCTTTATCCTAAAGGACTGCCTTGCCAAACACTGCACTGCCTCAACTGACTTCCCTTTTCCTCATCTGTCATTTGAAGTCGCCCAAGTCAATCTGACAAAAATCGATCCTCGTTTGTCTTTTGTTCTTGTTTACAGGCCACCTCCCAGCAAACGAAACAAACTGACTCATTCCATGTTTTTTGATGAAGTGCCAGACTTTTTGGAATATTGTTCAAATTGTCATTCGAATGTTGTTCTTTGTGGAGATTTTAATATTCATTTTGATGATTGTGCAAACTCTAACACTAAAAGATTCAGAGAACAGCTTAACTTGTTTAGTCTTATTCAAACAGTCACTGAACCTACCCACTCAGAAGGCCATACGTTAGACCTTGTTATTGTGAAAGACAGTGATAAATTGATTGTGTCCAGTCATATCAACTCTGACCTAACTTCTGACCATTTTTCTGTTTTGTCAAAACTTTCTGTCCCAAAACCAAAACGCTCTGACCAGTTCACAAGCTTTCGTCAGCTAAGGGATATTGACAGTGATCAGTTTTCCATTGATCTCATGACATCTATCAAGCCTGAAACATCCCTCTCTGATCTAAATGAAACTTTGTTAAATACGCTAGATGTTCATGCGCCTATTCGCCGGCGACGCGTCCGCGGCGACAAAACCAGTCCCTGGTACAGCGCTGTGGCTGCCGAGATGCGTGAACTAAAAAGAGAGCGCAGAAAGGCAGAGCGCGCGTGGCGCGCATCGCACTTGACCGTCCACAAACAAATCTACGATGTAGCCAAAGCAAAAGTTATTGACCTTGTTCAACGCGCAAAAACCTCTTTCTATTCTTCTCTTGTGTCCACTGCAACATCTTGTAAACAAATGTTCCAAACCACTTCTTTTCTGCTCGGAAAATCTAAGCCGAAGCTGTTGCCGAACAACGTAACTGATATTTGTTCTCTTCCAAATCTATTTGCAGATTTCTTCAAAAAGAAAATCGTTGATATTCGCAACACTTTTCCTGCACCGACTGCTCACACAAACAGTGGCCCAGCAAACTTTGCGTTTTCTGGCATTCCTTTTTCTGACTTCCGTCCCGTCTCCAAAGACGAAGTACGCAAGGTAATTTTACAGGCAACACCCAAGTCATGCGAGTTGGACCCGTTGCCAACTTCCCTCCTTGTGAAACATATAGACACTCTTTTGCCCACCATCACGAATATTTTCAATCACTCCTTGTCTACCGGTACATTCCCTACTGAATTTAAAACTGCACTTGTGAAACCACTCCTGAAAAAGAATAATCTCGACCCAAATGAGCTAAAGAACTATAGACCTATTTCAAACCTTCCGTTTCTGTCCAAAATCATTGAACGTCTAATCCTTCATCAGCTTTCTTCTCACCTCACTGCTAACAATCTGCTAAGTCCTTTTCAATCAGCCTATAGAGCAGGCCATAGCACCGAAACTGTCCTTCTGCGAGTCGTAAATGATCTTTTGATATCTCTAGATGAAAACAAAATTTCCGTTCTTCTTCTTTTGGATCTTTCAGCCGCATTTGATACTATTGACCATAGTGTCCTCCTCCACCGTCTGGAACACGTCTTTGGTATCAAAGGCTGTGCACTCGACTTGTTCTCGTCCTATCTATCAAATCGAAAACAGTTTGTTGTTGTAAACAACTCCCGTTCACACGAAACAACCCTGGATTTTGGTGTCCCGCAGGGCTCCGTACTGGGCCCTGTTCTTTTCTCACTATACACGACTCCACTTTCAAATCTTATCACTGATCATTCTATTCGTCATCAAATGTTTGCTGATGATACACAGTTAAACAACTCTGAATCCCCTTCAAATTACTCTTCACTTATTCAATCATTGCAAGACTCTGTTTCTGACATAAAAACCTGGATGGACGATAGTCGCCTCAAGCTAAACCAAGGAAAAACCGAAGCAATGCGCTTTTCTCCCAGTCCTGCTATCTCTTCTGACCTTCCCTCTAACATTCGTTTCGAAGATTCTATTGTTGATTTCTCTGAACAGTCACGCTATCTTGGATTCTTTCTTGATTCTCATCTAACTATGAAACATCAGATCATGAAAACGTGTCAGGCCGCATACATCCAACTCCGACAAATCAGTTCCATACGTCATTACCTCACATATGAAGCAACAAAAACACTTGTAACTGCTTGTATTCTGTCCAGATTAGATTATTGCAACTCCTTACTTCTCGGCTGTCCCAAGACTCTTCTCAAACCCCTTCAACAGGTTCAAAACTCTGCAGCCAAATTAATTTTCAAAGCTCGCAAATCACACCATTGCACACCTCTCTTTAAACAACTCCACTGGCTTCCGATCGAACAAAGAATTAAGTACAAATCTGCTTGTATTTCTTTTCATGTCATCTCGGGCACTGCTCCAGCGTATATATCTGATCTATTTCAAGTCTATGTTCCTTCTCGTTCTTTACGTTCCGCTTCTGACGACAGAATATTCCGTGTCCCCGGATTCAATAGAAAGCAACATGGTGGTCGTTCCTTCTCATACTCTGCTGCTGTTGAGTGGAATTCCCTGCCTCACTCTCTCCGCCACAGCCCCTCTCTCTCTTCCTTTAAATCCAACCTGAAAACTCACTTATTCCGCCAGTACTTTTGAAACCTGAATTTTTTTTGTTTTATTGTATGCGTGCGTGGGTGTGTGTGCGTGTGGGTGCGCGCGTGGGTGTTTGTGTGTGGGTGTGTTTGTGTGTGCGTGTGTGTGTCTGCATTCGTTGCTGCACACGCGTGCATGCCTGCATGTATGTGTTTATGTGTATTTTTTGTATTATGTATTTTGTTGAAAATGTGTTCTCCCCTCCCATTTCACCACTTTACTCCTCCTTTTCAAATTTGTGAAGCGCTTTGAGTCCATAGAAAGCGCTATAAAAATCTCCATACTTACTTACTTACTTACACACACACACACACACACACACACACACACACACACACACTAACACATCAAAACGAACGAAGGAAGTTTCAAAATATTTTCATAGGATGCTCCACACCTGCATATGATTGAGGTCTTGAAATCAGGGAAAGAAAAAAACAAACACGCAAGTCTTTCTCTTCCACCAGTAAGAATTGAAGGCGCTGGTTAAGCAGAAAATGAAGCAAAGATCTAGACCTATTCGCAGTATAAGCACAGTGATCACAATATAACAAAAGACAAATAACTGTCTTGTAAGAACACTGACCAGCTCAAATTGCAGAATTGAATGTGCATCAGTTATCACAGTGAGTAATGTAGTCTTTACATGTCAACTCAGATACACTGTAGCTGTACCAATGTCTTCAGAGCCAAACTGTTGCAAGATCAAGCCTAGTAATCTGTAGAGCACACAGTTGTTTTGCTTACAAAGATAAACCTGTCCAAGTGAGAATTATGCCCTTTCCACAAAAAGTTTCAGCCTTCCGTCTGCGTATAGAAAGGTGCTGTAACCATGTCATCCCGATTCAACAATAATGGTTTCGACTTATGGAATTTATATTTTTCCCCAATCAGTCATTGTGGTATAGTGGGCAGCACAATGGACTACTTCTGGAAGATTGTGGGGTTGATTCCCCATCAGTCCCTTCAAAGATCATTGTGGGGTTTTGGGGGCACCAACTGTCTCCCACCCATAGTTGAACGGGCTATGGGCTCAGTGGAAAGACTGGGACTACACAGTCAAGTCTCATCCACTTCATGGATGCGTCATTGAGGGTTTTGCTCTAATATTCTGACCAGTCCCACAGGTGTCTGTATCTCTCAGGCTTCTTTGATGCCAGAACATATTATGAGAGTAAGAGTAGAGTATATCCATGACACGCAGCAACAATGCTAGATAAACCTTCATAACATCATGGTTGTCATCCTCATCGTCATCATCGTCATGAATTGTAAAATCTGTTCCAACTTCCGTGGCCATTAAGATGACGTAAAAATAGTGGGTGGGGAGTGGGGGAAGATGAGCGCAATGGTGATCTCCCTAAGTGCGATGATCCTTATAAAAATCTGTTCTCACCAAGTAAAATAGTGAAGCAGGTTGAACTGTCAGGAATTTAACGGATATTTATGTGTTAGTTTGTGAATGGACAAGATGACCACGGTATATAATTGCATGTGCCTGTGCTTTGATCGTTTTGGTAAAATCGAGGGATTATGCTGTGGAAACATTTGTGGCCTTCTTAGGATACCAAAGTTCCACCCCAATGAACTGATAGTTGAAAAGGCAATCTAGCATGATAGAATCTTAGACATGTCCTCGTAGACCTGAAATAAGCATTTGACAGGGAATTAGAGACTGGCTGTGGAGAGGGCTGTACATTTAGAAACGTCAGTGTCATACATACAAACGACATGAGTGCTGTCCACACACCAGAAGGACTTTTTGACCGGACTTTAAGTCGCATCTAGGCTGAGACAGTGTTTGTGTCCTATCACCTCATTTGTTTACAGTTTATATGGACAAGCCGACAAGAGAACCAAAGTGAGACCCAGATTCTCTAAACAATATGCTGTTTGCAGACGATAAGAGTGTAGGACAGGGAAAATAAGAATGACTGCAGAAACACATAATCAACCTCAACATCGCTTGTAAAACCTACAACATGAAAATCAGATAAGTGAAACTGAGATGATGAAAACCAGCAGAACATTAGTTAACTTTATCATCAACATCAGAGGTATTCAGTTCAAACAAATGCATGAACTGAAACATCATGGTAGCATTCTTACAATAATTGAAAGAGTCAACAGAGAAATCAAAATCAAAGTCCAGAAAGGGAACACCGTCAGTCATCAACTTGTTCTACTCCTGAAACGCCCCAACATTCCTATTGAAACAAAGGCCAAGCTCACCTGTGCCATCTTTGTTCCCATCCTCGCATACTAGTGTCAGACCTGAACACTGACCAAGCCCCTGGAGCACATGAGTACTGTCTGTGAAACGTATTGCTTGAGAAGGGCTGGGAGCGAGACCTGAGAAAGCATGACCAGATTCACCAAGATCAGAAAAGTGGCGTGAGGAACACTAGGCCACCATCATATTCATCAACATAGGCTGAAAAGGTCTAGTCGCCTGACCAGAACATAACCCCACCAGTTGGATCTACAAGAGGAGAAAAAAGATACGATGAATATAAATGGACAGGCAGATCAACGAAAATCCACATCATTGACGTGAAGAAGACTTTGACACCACACAGAAATTCTTCTCTCCAGGCCCTCCAGCTTGCTGCTGACTAACAGTTCTATCTGACTGCGACACCCTATATAGTACACAGTAAACAGGTTAAAGAAGACTGTGGAACTCATTTTCGTCAAACTTAAGGCTTTCTTGTTGACTTAATAAATAGTAATGTTGTTTAGATGGCAGGTGATAGAAACGGACAAGAGCAGTTTTTGAAAAAGCATGGACTGTTTGTTACTTCGAACTTCAAAACTACACTAGAACACAAATCCCCTATTCTAGCGAAGTGACACTGGTTGATTTCTAGATAAATGGAGTGTGTGTGTGTGTGTGGTGTGCGTGTGTGTGTGTGTGATGTGTGTTTGTGTGTGTGTGTGTGTGTGTGTGTGTGTGTGTGTGTGTGTATGTGTGTGTGTGTGTGTGTGTGTGTGTGTGTGTGTGTGTGTGTGTGTGTGTGTGTGTGTGTGTGTGTGAGTGAATGAAGGGGACAAATGGAAACCAGCAGGGTAAGTGCCTTTTCAACTATTCATGTGCGCAAGGAAAATCATGACGATGAACATCGACATATGATGTGACAATGATAATAAATGATAAGCGAATCGTGAAAAAAAAGTTACTGTAACATGACTATCAAAGGGATGGGATAATAAATAGAGACTGACATCAATGCATAGAGGCTAGTTGTATTACAGAACTCAATTTCTTGGTTTATTTGTTAAATAATGCTCATTTTGAAAAATTATCTTTTCTAGAATAAAAAAAAAAGTGCCTGCTGAATGTGTTTGGCTATTGATGCAAGAGAATGAGTGTGCGCAAACCCATGAGTTAGCGTGAAGAAATAAACGTGCAGTTAAACTTCTAATGAACATGTCAGACAAGAAGAACAGTGCATTATGTAACCGTTACCTGTAAACCCTTGCTATTGACAATTACTGTTTTCGCATTTTTTTTCTCTACATTTGATCTCAGACACAGCAAGGTGTAAAATGGAAACTAAACCAAAAAATGTTGACAGCATTAGACAGTAAAATATGGAAGGCCATCCAAACGCTGCTTTAATGTGAGGAACAACGATCTGCCCCACAGAAGCACCAATTAGACCAGTCCCATGTATAAAGCCAGTCACTGTGGATATGGCCTCTGCTTCAGCGTAGCGACTGAGATCTGCAGCAACAGTAGATGAAAGAATGTTGGAAATGCTAGTCATGAGACCTCCAAGGCAAAACAGCATGACAGCATTGGCAACCATGTTGTGACCCACATTAAGAGAATCATAGAGATAGACCAAGGGAATGGTCACAGCAAGCGTTGGAACGAATATCAGAGCAGACGTGTTCGATCTGCCCATCACTAAGGCCATCACAATGGAACCCACTAGGCCACCGACTTCAAACCAGAGAGACAACCTGTCAGCTGTGGACTCTGACCATCCATAGGAAGAGGTGAGGTAAAAAGGCAGCCAGAAGAAAATTACGTATATGTTGAAAGTGACAAAAACAAAGCATAGTGAATACGGTATCACACCTGGCAAAAACACAGCTTTATAAAAGCTCATTGCTTTTGGTCTTGAGTAAATACCACCTTGACTCTTTTGTTTCATTGTTATGTGTTGCTCTACTGTTGTGTGTTGTACCACTGCTGTGATTTCTTCCCTGGTTGTGCTGAATGTGCTACATAAAGTTATATCAGAATGCCTGTACGTAGTGATGTCTCTCTGGATTATGTCATGTGTCTGACTGTTATCGTTCAGTGTTGGCTTCAGTGATATTTCAGTAACATTTAGGGTTTCGTTGTCCGGTAATTTTGAATTAAGATCTGATTCATTGCCACCATTTGCATTAGATATGTACTTCTTGTGTCTGTTGTCAACATGTTGCTGTCCTCCCACATCTATACATTTGGGTGCAGGTTCTATGTCCACATCTGTTTCTACATCAAAACTAGCTTCACACGGTTGCTCAGCGTCAGTATTACAAGTAGATGGTCTGAATGATTTGATAACAAGATGCGCTGTGTTATCTTGGCTCCCTGCTGTGGAACTTACAACATCAGAATTTTCATTGGTTGACGTGAACTGACTTGGATACGCCGTGTTAGTCTGATTAGAGAAACTGTGAAATGTGCGCTGTTCATTTTTCCCATGAAATAGTGTTTTGTTTCCAAGAAGAATATTTCTTTCTCCTGTGGGGCAAACATCCTCGTCATTATCTGTCACATCAGTATGATCATCATCGTCGTCATCTGGCATCATCAAGCCAACCTCTCGAGGTGAGGAGACAAGACCAAAGAAAACCAAAAGACCTGAAGTGAATAGGACCGAAGAAGTCACCAGGAAAGCATACTCATAGCCATAACCCAGTACATAAGATACTATTAGCGCGCCCACAATTTTACCTACACAAGGAGAAGTACTCCAGATACCCAACACATAGGCACTGCTACGTTTGTCAACCCAGTTGGCCATCACTGCTACCACAGATGGCCAACAAGAACATTGGAATAGTGCATTTAAAATCATCAGAATTGTGTAGGCAGCTTTAGAATAGCCACCAGTCCACTCCAACACAGATCCAAAGATGAACATGACGAAAGCAGACAAAGTCATTCCCGCTGTGAGTACAAGGCGATGATCCAGCCTGTCAGCTATTATACCACTGATTATGTTTCCTGGAACACAGATTAAGAGAAAGATAGCATTGAGGAGTCCCATGAAGGCTTCTGCACTCTGCTGGTCCCGGAAAAGGCATGGTCTTGTAAGAGTGGTGTCCCTCAGGAAGTGGCGTCCTGCTGAAGGGGTCCATTCATTGATGAGGCTGCTCTGCACAAAACTGGTTGTCTTTCGCACCATGACGCAGAAGGCATTGCTGATGAAGGTCAAAAATATCACAGCAGGGTGGAAGGTTGTCCAGTATCCCATTGCGGTTTGGATCTCTGTAAGAAAATAACTTCATTGTTGTACCATATATATTTCACATACATTGCGTAAAACTGGCACTTCTTGCTAAACACAAAATTCATGAAAGTATTAGGCTTCCTTTCTGGTCAAATCATTGTGATGTTATTTTTGAAAATTCGGTCGCCAATTTTTTTTTAATTAAATTAGTCTTCAACCAGGGTTTAAACCCGCATCCGATGTGGTCAGGCGTTTCATTGCCACATCAACTTTGTGATGTGCGTCTCGCCCAGTTAGCTATCAGACACCGGTAGCATATAGGGGAATTTTATGCCCAATTGTATTCTTTTTTGTTCCTCATTGGACAAATCCAGCTGCGCTGGAAGTCTTTTCTGTTACCACTGTCTTTAGGGCTCTGGTCCATTATTTCCCAGAAATCGGTTGCTGTTTCATGACGTCATGGGCGATGTGCTTATCACCACCCCCCCCCCCCCACCCCCCACCACCACACCACCTTATTCCAACCTCTTGGCAAGATCTTTGGCTTCAAAGTCAGATTTCCTCAAATTTCTGTTAGAATGACATAGTTTTCTGTTTTGTAGGTATGAACTTCGTGAATTCTACTTTCATACGGCACAGTGAATTCGAGCATAATCATTGAATCTGATGAATTTCCATCTCATGCCACCCTTGCTGATAATTTCTTTGTGTTTTTCCCCATTTCGAAGATCTACTGTGCGTCCCCAGTCGTTCACTCCATCAAGCAGACTTTGCTTCCATGCCCCACATATCACAGCTTTTTTAGGCCACAGTTTGCCGTCTCCGGCTGTGTAGAAGATTGCCAAATTTCTGGTGGCATAGTTTTCTCCCAGGCACTGATCACTTGTGCAATCTCTTGGAGCACTTGATTGTGCCTCCATTTATACTTCCCCTGGATTTGCATGGGCTAAGGACATATTCCACTCTCTCTTTGCTCTGGCAGAGTGAGTATGCAGGATCATCTGATTTCCCACATATCACCTGGTTTGCATTCGATGGCAGGAGGTCATATATAGATCGGAGGATGAAACTGATCCAGAGAGGGGCCATATGCCACATGTCATTCCAGCTTGGATTTCTTTGGAGTGCACTTTCCCACGTTGTCCATGGCCTCTGTCGGTCTTACTCGACAGCCCTGTGAATTCTTACAGCACCCTCTTCATTCTAATCTCTTGAGTTATTATTTTTTGTTATTGCCTTTCTCTTTGCCTTTGACCATCAATCCATTTTTGTTGATTCCAGTCCCTGTCTAATGGTTTGTGTGTGACCTAATATTTCTCTGACCATGAGGCGATTTTTGTGTGTGTTCACTGCCTCCTGGACTCTCCATTTCCTAACAATCCTCAGTTTGGACTGGATTTATAACACAACCTTATCTCCCAAGTCTCCTAAGCATGCTAGGAAGCCTGCGTTTCCCATTTTGTACTCCTCGCCTGGGGGTAGTTTCAGTTTTGCCTCAGATAGAGTGCAATGTCAGGTAAACCTGGTGGGATACCAAGCCATTTCTTTGTGTATTTGTTATTTTGCCTCCACTGATTCCACTGTGCTTAAAGTAATATCGTTAGACGTCAAAGAGAAACTTTGGAATCAGCATGAACTGCAGGCACCTGACTTTGTATTTGCAAAGGAGGCCACACTGGTGAATTATTTTCAGGCATTCTTCTGCCATTTGCTTCGTTTCCTTAAACCTTTTTGTATCTTTTAAGGAGTTATCATACCACATTCCAAGAATTTTGACTGGTGCTCCTGTCGCTGTTGGAATGGTTTGATTGGCGACAATTAACATTACTGTTTTGGCTACTTCACCTTACCTCAGTGAGAGGTTCCGTAACTTTCTTTTTTAGTTTGAAATTCATCCTGCATGAGGCAACTAACCCACCTAACTGCTTTAAGATTTTGTGCATTTCCTCTTCTTTTGTGGAAGGTACGGTTATATCATCCATGAAAGATTTTTGAGGGGCATTTGGTATTTATGGCCAAAATCAGGTGGGCCTGAACTCCTGAATGCTGCTTTCGGGATGACCTCTATATCCAATACAAGCAGTATTGTAGAAATTGCACAGACTATTGCTATGCCCACTTCCAAACTGATCCCGTCTGTCATGTACTGCCATGTTGAAAATTGCATTGAGAAGTTATGATAGTACTTCTCCATCACTTGTCAGATGTTCTTTGGAACATGACATAATTGGAGAGGTAGTCGAATCATCTTGTGCGGGACTGACCTGTACACCTTTGCCAGATTGAGCCACACCACTTCAAGGTTTCTCTTCTCTCCTTTAGCTGTTTGGATTGCTTTGCAAATCATCATTGCATGCTCTACACAGACAGAGACTCCAGGTATGCCTCCTTTCTAGACTGACAAATCCATATACTCATGTTCGAGAATTATACTTTAATTCAGACAATGGTTCAGCCAACACTTGTCAATTGGTCATTCTTATCTCCCTTTTCCTTATTTTCTATTTGTCATTTATTATGTTGTCTGCTTAACTGAAATCTAGGTATTAATTAAAACTTTTTTAAGTAGCAATTCGTCTGTGTAATTAACTATGGACTGTCTTGCAATGAATTCTTTGTAATTTCCTTATAAACAAAGTGTTGTTAAAAGGAATAATTGAGTAGATTTGTGGAAATTTGAGGAAGGAAAATGTCATACAAATGTAAGGAAAATTGTTTGTTTGCAAACATTTTATCTAACATTTCTTTCAGCGTGTGTACCATTCAATGCCACTGGGTTTTTTTCCCTTCGTATTTGAATGCGTCTGAAATTCGCATAACGTTTGGTATAAGTTTGAGAATTTTTAAAGAAAAAATGGAGATAACTCATTTTAATAAAGTTATAAGAACAAATGTTGTTGGTGGCAACATTACCTAATTTTTCCGTTCACTTTGTTTCCATGGATTTTCTAATGCAGCTTCTATAGAAACATTTATGATCTGAGATCAATCCCTATTCTGTTGGGTTGAATGAAATATGTTATTGTAACATTTGCATCATTATTTACGTCAGTCACCATTACATCAGACTCCAAAGCACCAAGCGTGCAAACGTCATGTTGAACCAGCAGTTTTCAGCACACATCTTTGCAGTATTCAAGAAAGAAATTTGTTAAAAATCGAAGAAAGAAATTTCATATATATGTTGAGTAAAGGTTTTTTGTAAGCCCATTACCAAGTGCTTTTCATCAACAAATTTGTTTCCACGCTACCAAAAGTCATTAGATCAAGTCTCTTTGTACTGATCTGATTAATGAAAAGCAATTGATGTTCATCCTGAGCACGGAATATAATTATTCGTTGAAAATTCGAGAAAGCGTTTTTGTTTTGTTTTGTTTTGTTTTGTTATAAACAGACCGATCAAACTGAAAAAAATACCGACATTGCAACATGGAATGTGAGGACATTGCTGCAAAAAGGAAAATTAGTGATGCACAGGCTTACCACTAATACTTTAGGACTAGGGGAAGTGAGATGGAAGGGGGCAAGCATAATAACATCAGGAGAGTATACAATAAAATATTCTGGTGAAACACACATGAAAGAGGAGTAGGCATATAATAGACAGGGATAGATCAAAAGCAGTTAAAGGATACTGGGCAGGGTCAGACCGAGTTTTGCTGGTTAAATTAGATGGCAAGCAATTTGATATCCACATCATCCAGGTGTACGCAGCAACATCCGTAAGTACTCAGGACGAAACTGATAACTTCAACTTCTATGAAGTATTAGATATGACTCAATTTAAATCACAACAAGTTACAATAATAATGGGAGATTTTAATGCTCAAGTGGGACAGTAGAGGGTGGAGGATATAGTTGAATCTCATGGCGTTGGCACACAAAATGAAAGTGGAGAGAAACTTGTGGAATGGACACAGATGAAGGAGTCCATACTAGGAAACACCTTGTTTGAGCAGCCTAACAGAAGAAAATGGACATGAATGAGTCCAGGAGATAATACCAAAAATCAAATTGACTACATCCTGATCAATAAAAGATTTATGAATTCTTTACTGACAGCAAAAACACTACCAGGCAGACTGCAACAGTGATGACTACGATCATGTTATGGGAAGATTTAGGCTGAAACGAAGGAAAAGAAAACAGACCAAAAGTAACATCAAACTAAATTTTGGACTCTTAAAGACAGATGAAGCGACACGTATAAAATTTAACGTCCAGTGCTCTGGAAGACGTTGGTGACAGTGAGGAACAATGAACAACATTGAAAAACTCGATAAATGAAGCTTGTGAAAAAAATCCCTAGAGTAGATAGAAAAGCAAAAAGAACTGGATGACAACAAAAAATATAGGCTTGATGGAAGAATGGAGGAAGGCAAAGGGAAAAGAGGAAAGATACAGAAATATAAACAAGGAAATCAGGAATAGGTGCAATGAAGCTAAGGAAGCTTGGCTGAAAACAAATTGCAAAGAAACAGAAGACTGACACGAAACAGATCGTCAGGGTATGTACAGAAGAACTGAAGAAACTGCCCACAGGAAAATGACATGCACATCAACTTGTAGCTTAAAATCGAAAGATGGTATACTTTTCATGAAAAAGACAAAATATTAGATAGATGGGGAGGGTACATTAAAGACCTTTTTGACGATGACAGAAACAAAGAACACATCCTAAGAAAGAACGTTGAAGGACCACCCATAATGAAAGATGGAGTTAGAGCAGCATTGAAAAAAATTAAACCAGTAAAAGCCCGAGGACCAGACAATATTACTATAGAGATGATTGAAGACCTGGGGTAATTCGGTATTGAAAAAATAAGAGTCCTCGTAAATGAAACTTATGACAACGGAAAAATCCCTAAAGATATGTCAAAATCAATATTCATTGCACTTCCAAAGAAAATAGAGGCTATAGAATGCGAACTCCATCGTACAATTGGCTTGATGAATCATGTAACAAAAATCCTATTAAGAATAATAATAATGAGGACAAGGAACAGAATCAAAAGAGAAATAGCAGAAGAACAGTATAGATTTGTGGAAGGGAAAGGAACTATTAATGCCATATATATCCTAAGAACTATCATAGAAAGGTCAACCGAGTTGGATAAGGATTTATATTTATGCTTTGTTGATTATACCAAGGCTTTCGATCGGGTAAGACATGAAGAATTGACCAACCAACTAGAACAACTCAATATAGATGGAAAAGATCAACGAATAATCAGAAATATGTACTGGGAACAAACAGCAGCAGTGAGAACAGAAAACGATATAAGCTCTTTCCAAAATATCAAAAGAGGAGTCAGACAAGGTTGTGTTCTGTCACCAGATTTGTTTTCACTTTACAGCAAAACCATTATGAGAAACCTAGAAGAATGCCCTCAGGTTGAAGGAAAAATTATTGCTAATTGCAGAAAATAAAAGAGACCTATAAAACCTAGTGAATATAATAGAAATAGAAAGCAAAGATAAAGGGTTGAAGCTAAATAGCAAGAAGATGAAGTCATGATAATCAGTATAAAAAAAAAAAAGAAATCTTCTCATACAAAATAACAGCAAATGGCACAACTTTGAGACAAGTTGATGAATTTAAATATCTGGGAGCGGTCATCGCACCAGACGGCATATAATAATAATAATAATATATTTTATTTATATAGCGCAAAATCTTGATAAAATCAAATCTAAGCGCTGAGCGTATACATGCATACATACCTACATACATATGAGCGTATACATGCATACATACATGCTTACATACTTACATACATAAATCTAAGCTGAGCGTATACATGCATACATACATACATACATAAATCTAAGCGTATACATACATACATACATACATACGTACGCACATGCATACATAATAATTACAATATTTATATAGCGCAAATCTCGACAAAATCAAATCCAAGCGCCGAAAAGACACACACGCACACACGCACGCACAGCACACACACCACACACACACACACACACACACACACACACACACACACACACACACACACACACACACACACACACACACACACATGCATGGCCACAAATGGGGAGAAAAGAATAAAAGCAATAAAAGCAAGAATAAAACCAATGGAAAACCACTGAGAGCACATCATATACAATTATATATTAAAACAAAGTGATTCCCCTCCGAGCGGAGACAGGCTGCAGAGGGGGGTTGAGTGAGGTTAGGATTTTATGCAGAGGAGAAAAGGTGAGTTTTGAGAACGGACTTGAAGGAGGCAAAAGTAGGTTGCTGACGGACTGAGAGAGGAAGTTTGTTCCAGGAGAGTGGACCAGAAACAGAGAAGGCTCGTGGACCATAGGTATTGAGCTTAGTGCGTGGAAAGCGAAAAGTCAGAGGATCGGAGGCAGAGCGGAGGGTACGTGAGGGAACCTAGATCTCAAGTAGGCTTGACAGGTAATCGGGGGCTGCGTTATTGAGGCTTTTGTAGCACATGGTGTCTAGTTTGTACTGTATGCGCTTTGATACAGGGAGCCAGTGAAGTTGTGCCAGGAGAGGAGATATGTGGTCAGCTTTTTTCTTTTTGAGTACAAGGCGTACAGCATTGTTTTGAATGCGCTGTAGGATGTGAATGGTGGAGGCAGGAAGACCAGACAGGAGTGAATTGCAATAGTCAATGCGAGACATTATGAAGGAGAGAACGAGTTTTGCAGTTGTTTCCCACAGAGAGATACTTCCTGATCAGGCTTATACGATGGAGATGATAGTAGCAAGATCTGGCAGTTTGAGAAACAAAGTTGTTCATGGACAGGGTAGAGTCAATGCAGACACTAAGGTTTTTAGCTGAATCAGAAATTGGGACTGATGTGTTACATAATGGGAGAGAAAGAGGAGGCAGCTGGGAAAGTTTCTGACGGGTGCCAATGAGGATAGCTTCTGTCTTGTCGTCATTAAGCTGAAGTCTATTGTGTGTCATCCAGTTCTTAATGTCCGAGTAACACTCAGTGGTGCGAGTCAACAGGCGCTGTATATTATCAGGTGAGTCACTATCTTGAAGTTGGGTGTCATCAGCAAAAAGTGGTGTTTTATAGAGTGGGAGTTGATGATGGTGGACAGGGGGGAGGTATAAAGAGTGAAAAGAACAGGGCCAAGGACAGATCCTTGTGGAACACCACAGGTCAGGTATGCAGATTGAGAGTAAGTGCCATTGATGAGAACAGTTTGTTTTCTGTTTGATAAATACGAAGTGAAAAAGGAGAGAGCAATGTCAGAGATGCCAAAAGTATGATGAAGTCTAGAAAGGAGAATACCATGGTCAATGGTATCGAAGGCTGCAGACAGATCAAGGAGTGTGAGGAGAGAGACTTTGCCAGTATCAGTTGCAAGGAGGAGATTGTTGAGAATGTGCAGTAGGGCAGTTTCAGTGCTATGGCACTGGCGGTAGGCTGACTGGAAAGGGTTGAGGAAATTGTTGGCAGACAGGTGAGAGTTCAGCTGGTTGAGGACGACCTTTTCAAGGAGTTTTGACAAGAAAGAGAGATTAGAGATAGGCCTGTAATTTTTCAATTCATTTGGGTCTAAATTGTGTTTCTTGAGGAGAGGGTGAACAATAGCAGACTTGAAAGAATCTGGGACAGTTCCAGTTTGAAAAGAAGTGTTGATGATGTCAGTGATGAATGGGAGGAGAGTAGGGAGACAATCGGAGTAGAGAGAACCTGGAAGAGGATCCAGTTCGCAGGTTTTGAACGACATGGATCTGATTGTGTTGAAAATTTCTTCTTGTGAGACTGGGGTAAAAGTAGTGAGAGGTGTGCCAGAGAAGGAAGGGTCAGGTGGGCATGGTTGACAGGGTGTCCTGTCAAGCCTGTCACGAAGAGTTTGTATTTTGGTGGTGAAATACTTAGAGAATACAGATGGGAGTTCTTCATTTGTATGTTTTGTTGGGAGAGGTAAGTCTTTTCGTGTGCCAAGGAGATGATTCATGGTTGTAAAGAGTTCTTTTGAAGAAGAGGCATTCAGGATTTTGGTTTGGAAATAGCTTGTTTTGCAGATGCAATGAGGGTGGATACTTTTGTTTTAGAGGTTTGGAAAAGTTGCCTGTGTACAGTGAGTTTGGATTTGCGCCAGCGGCGCTCTGCTCTGCGGCGGGCACGTTTTGCACAGGCTATCTCATGAGTGAGCCAGGGGGTAGGGGGGCGGTCAGGTAAAAGACGGGTTGTGGCTGGAGCATGAGTGTCCAGAAGATGGTGGAGAGTAGTATAGAATTCATCGGCAAGGTTATGTGACTTTTCAGAAAGGAGACGGGAGGCATCAGATGAAAATGTGGAGAGGTCGATAGATTTGAGATTGCGTCGAGTCACTGTGCGCGTGGTACGGGAAGGAGGAGAAATGTCAAGAGAACAGAGAATTGCAGAGTGGTCAGATGGAAGGGCTGAAGTTAGACGGGTAGAAAGAACTAAGCAGTTGTTAGTAGCTGAATTGTGGTGATCACGAGAAATGATCCAGTCAAGAATGTGACCTTTTTGATGGGTTGGTTCAGAAATGTGTTGAGTCATATTGTGATTGGACAGAGAGTTGATGATATGTCCTGTGTCATAACGGTGAGTGTTGTCATAGTGGACATTGATGTCACCTAGAATGATGAGATTTCCAGGTAAGAGGCAGTAGTGGTCAAGCAGTTGGTCAAAGTCAGAGAGAAACGTGGATGTGGTGAGTTTGTTGGCAGAGCTAGGTGGAGGTCGATAGACACAGGAGAAGGTGATGGGGTGAGGGGTGGATTGGAAGGATACTTCAACGTGCTCGAAAGAAGGATGGGAGAAAGGCAGAGACTGCGAGAAAGATAGGCGGGAATGGAGTGAGTCGTTGTAGAGGATGGCGATACCGCCACCTCGAGATGAGCGATGGAAAGAAGCAAGCCTGTAACCACTCAGAGTGAGGCTAGCATGTATAGGTTCATGACCAAGGGGGTTAAGCCATGTCTCTGTGATAAAAGCAATGTCAACGTGCTCATCAGCGATAAAATCGGCAATGACCTCGGCTTTGCCATCTTTGCATATTGATTGAGCGTTAAAAAGGCATAGTTTAAGTTTATCACAGTCATATGGCGGCGGCCGAGGTGGCGAAGAAGGCGGCACCGACGGGACAAAAGACGAAGGCGACACCAGCGGGGCAGAAGACGAAGGCAGCAACGATGGAACAGAAGAAGAAGACAAAGGTAGCACCGGCGGGACAGAAGACGAGGGCAGCGTCTGCGGGACAGAAGACGAAGAAATAACCAGCAGAATCGGCCAAGCGAAAACGGCATTCAAGAAGATGAAAAGCATTCTTACCAACAACTGCCTATCAATTAACATCAGGAAGAGAGTTCTTGAATGTTAATAGAACCAACAATGCTAAACGGTTGTGAGGCGTGGACAGTCAATACGCAAAGCCAGAACAAGATTGAGAAAGCCAAGATGTAGTTTCTTTGAAGAATGTTGAGAGTTGCATGGACAGTAAAGAAAACAAACGAAACAGTCTTGATGGAGGCAGACACAATAACATCATTGACAAGGAAGATTAGGAAAAGACAAGCAACATTATGGGCCATTTTATGAGGAAAGGGGAATTAGTGCATCTGGTCAAAAATGGAAAGCTGGAGGGAAAGAGAACACCAAGTAGACCCAGGGAGAAAGCATTGGACGGACTTGCAGGATGGCTAAGGATACAGAGGGTGGAAAATGTGCTTGCAGCGATAAGGGATAGATGTTTATGGAGGGCCATGATCGCCAACTCCATATGGTAGGGCACATGATGATGATGATAAAGAGACCTCCGAATACGCGTTGATTGGGACAGATTACCCTAACTTTCTCCTAAATGTGTATCTACTAATATGTTAATATGTTAATATTCAGCTTTTCTAAGAAAATGGAAGATGTCCAAAACCACACTTTTTCAAAAATAGATTATATTTTGACGACATTTTCTTGGCTTCTTAGGTAAAAGGATGGTATATAAATAGACATATACTACAAAAATACATGTTATTTCACTAAACATGTGTTATTCTAAAGCTGGCGAAGAAAGCTGATTCCTAGGAGTTTGAATCATTTTTGTTTCATATAGTGTATTAAAAGACAATGGCTGCTAGCCATTGTGCTGCCAGAGTGTGTAGGTGTGTTTTCATAACACCCAAGAGAAGGAAATTAAATGGTAAGAACAAACAGAACACGAAGGGAAATGAATAAAAAAAAAAAAAACTTTTTACTCCACAGAAGAGGCTGGAATTTGTTTTGTTTTACTTTCTTTTGTTTTATTTTTCGATTACAGCTTTGTCTTCCTTAGCAGTTTTTGTTTTGCTTTGTATCTCAAACAGAAATTTTATTCTCAAGAAAGAAATATTTTCACAACTTTATTTCTGTCAAATATAATTCAAATATAATTCAAAGTATTTGTGGAAGGCAATAAATCAATTAAAACAAAAATCATCTCTGATAAATAACATTTGATCCCAAGCATTGTACCACAGTTGCAGACAAACACATTTTCCAAAACCGGTATCAATAAACAATCTGAGGGAAATGAAAAATTTGTGCAGTTGAAGGAAGATAAATTCCAACGTACGTATGACAGTTATGTAATATTCGAATCACTATACTTCTAAAAGCAGACTAAAACTTGATGTCTTGATGGAATCAACGGCAAAATTCTTGAATTGTCAGGTCCAATCATAAGTGAAACGTCTACATCTATAATTTGAGTCTTGATAGGTGCCACACTCCATCCCAGTTCAAAAAGATCACAGTTATACCTTTGTTCAAATCTGGAGACAGTACAGAGTATTCGGGTTATAGTCCTCTCTTTATCATATTTCTTCCGTCCAAGCCACTGTAAAAAGTAGCAAATGTATTATCAACATCTCAAGATACGTGATTTTCTGAACAAAAACCACCAAATGTATTATCACCATCTTATAACATAATTTTTTTAAAAATTAAAAACCAATCTGGCTTCATAAGAAAACACTCTTGTTACATAGCTCTCACTAATTTAGTCGATGAATGGAGAGTAATATAAATGAACACAAATTCTGTGGAGTCCTCTTTACTGACTTAAAAAAAAGCCTTTCATGTCGTCTACCATAAAGTATTGTGCAAAATATTACTTCTTCATGGCATAGCAAATGATAATGTAAGACACATTTCATTGTTTCCTAACAATAGAACACACTGTATGCATAATACTTCTTTTAAGACCTCAGTTGCATGCAGTCCATGGAACACTATTTAATTGTTTTTTATGCAGCTGTATGTCCTTCATTGCCTTTTTTTCTTTTCTTTCTTTTTATGCATAGCATTTTTTTTCAAAACTAGAGGATGTGAAAGAAATATTCTACTTTCCGTAAAACTGTTAGGTGGACAATTTCACATCATCGTTGATAGTTGTTTTGTCTAGGTTTGTTTTGTTTTGTTTTTTTTATGAGAATTCCTGTGTCCTATCATGTGGACACACATGAGTGCCTGTGCATGCACATGTCCGATGCTTGCCTGCGTTTTGAAATAGCATTTATTCGTTGGGTCATTGTACCTCTCTTTCCTCCGCACCTCCCATCCCCCTCTTCTCCTCATCCTCTTCTCCCATCTCGCTCTCTACTGTAAACATGTTTTAGTTCTTGTTAAAGTGTGTATTTAATTTTGACTGGAGTGCCATAATTAAATTTACCAATACACATGTTTGCGAGAATGAGCAAGTGATTCATATATTTATAAGCAGAACACGAGTTCTTTCTTTCTTGGATGTTCTAGAAGAGGAATTTGGGCATTAAGCTTAATTTTCAATTTAAGTCGTTGTTCAATCTTTTGAGAAACACAGTTCCATATACTTGCAACTGCACCCTAATCAAAGAAAAAATGCTCAACGAAATCAATTTCATCTCTCAATACGAATATTTTGTACTGCTGACTTGGCCCAATTTATTTCAGATTATATTTCTAGGGTAAGTATTGTGTAGTATCTTCCAATGTTATTCTCTAAGTCTTGTTTCCACTGTAATTTCTATGTTCAACTCATTAAGCCAGAAATGAAGACAGCATGGAGTTGTGTAGTTCTGGGACATTACATGGAGTCTGAAACGTTTGGCATGGGACAGTTCTTTATCGTTAGATAGTAATAGATTTTCTCTTTCTACTTGAATATTCGTATGATATTTTTTTCATAAAAATGCGAAGACAGCACTTTTTACAACATTGTACTCAAGTAACAAAGATGGAGAGTGACCTATGAAGTTGTAACTTGTCGAAAAGTCAGAATTTCGTTTCTATTCAAGTAGTCATTGACAAATATAAAGCCCTCTTGTGTCCACGATTTGTAAAATGATACTTTGCTTTGATACATAATATATTTATCATTCCAAACACTTGTCATTCGTGGTTTTGTTATGCATATGGTGGTCTTGTTGTTTTCTATCCACAGTCTTAATACTTCCCTTCAAAACGAAGACTTAACTAAGCTGCTGTCCTTGAACATATTCCCACTGGTATTAAATTTAAAACAAGCAAGATCATTTCCAAACTGCGAAAACATAATTTTTGATATTATTGTCCATTTACCTTCATTAGACATCACATACACTTTTCTTAATCATTCAACAAAAAAGATTGTTGCGTAAGTCTAATATCAACCATTTGAATTCCGCTGCTTTCAAATTCATTTTTCACAACGCACCTCTTGACTTTTTCAAAAGCTTTCCTATTTGTACTTTTCTTTTTCCATAGAAAACTATATAAGATGTTTATAATATCAACCAAAGGACATAACTCTTGAGAGTCACGTAGAAATTATCTCCCATGTTGTTGAACCTCTCAAATCAAACATAGTTTCCGCTACCCATTCAGCTAGCATAGAAGCAGATACAAAGTACAAAAACCGTAAGCTCAGAACACTCCTCAAAAAGGAGCGCCCAAGCCTACCTTTATACTCTGCAACTACCCTACACACAACTATGAGAGAGGAGAAAAATAATACAATATATTGGTCTTATGTTCAAGATTGACATAGTCTTTTATTCTTGAACTGACCAAACACACACACATAGACAAGACAGAACATATACAGGGCTGCTTCCAAGGCATATAGGTAATACCAACGAAATAAGAGGGAAGCAGGGAGAATTTTTATAATATCAACCAAAGAACCTAACTCTTGAGAGTCACGTAGAAATTATCTCCCATGTTGTTGAACCTCTCAAATCTAACATAGTTTGCGCTACCCATTCAGCTAGCATAGAAGCAGATACAAAGCACAAAAGCCGTAAGCTCAGAACACTCCTCAAAAAGGAGCGCCCAAGCCTACCTTTATACTCTGCAACTACCCTACACACAACTATGAGAGAGGAGAGAAATAATACAATATATTGGTCTTATGTTCAAGATTGACATAGTCTTTTATTCTTGAACTGACCAAACACACACACATAGACAAGACAGAACATATACAGGGTTGCTTCCAAGGCATATAGGTAATACCAACGAAATAAGAGGGAAGCAGGGAGAATTTTTATAATATCAACCAAAGGACATAACTCTTGAGAGTCACGTAGAAATTATCTCCCATGTTGTTGAACCTCTCAAATCTAACATAGTTTGCGCTACCCATTCAGCTAGCATAGAAGCAGATACAAAGCACAAACGTAAGCTCAGAACACTCCTCAAAAAGGAGCGCCCAAGCCTACCTTTATACTCTGCAACTACCCTACACACAACTATGAGAGAGGAGAGAAATAATACAATATATTGGTCTTATTGTTCAAGATTGTCATAGTCTTTTATTCTTGAACTGACCAAACACACACACATAGACAAGACAGAACATATACAGGGTTGCTTCCAAGGCATATAGGTAATACCAACGAAATAGGAGGGAAGCAGGGAGAATTTTTATAATATCAACCAAAGAACCTAACTCTTGAGAGTCACGTAGAAATTATCTCCCATGTTGTTGAACCTCTCAAATCTAACATAGTTTGCGCTACCCATTCAGCTAGCATAGAAGCAGATACAAAGCACAAAAACCGTAAGCTCAGAACACTCCTCAAAAAGGAGCGCCCAAGCCTACCTTTATACTCTGCAACTACACTACACACAACTATGAGAGAGGAGAGAAATAATACAATATATTGGTCTTATGTTCAAGATTGACATAGTCTTTTATTCTTGAACTGACCAAACACACACACATAGACAAGACAGAACATATACAGGGTTGCTTCCAAGGCATATAGGTAATACCAACGAAATAAGAGGGAAGCAGGGAGAATTTTTATAATATCAACCAAAGGACATAACTCTTGAGAGTCACGTAGAAATTATCTCCCATGTTGTTGAACCTCTCAAATCTAACATAGTTTGCGCTACCCATTCAGCTAGCATAGAAGCAGATACAAAGCACAAAAACCGTAAGCTCAGAACATTCCTCAAAAAGGAGCGCCCAAGCCTACCTTTATACTCTGCAACTATCCTACACACAACTATGAGAGAGGAGAGAAATAATACAATATATTGGTCTTATGTTCAAGATTGACATAGTCTTTTATTCTTGAACTGACCAAACACACACACATAGACAAGACAGAACATATACAGGGTTGCTTCCAAGGCATATAGGTAATACCAACGAAATAAGAGGGAAGCAGGGAGAATTTTTATAATATCAACCAAAGGACATAACTCTTGAGAGTCACGTAGAAATTATCTCCCATGTTGTTGAACCTCTCAAATCTAACATAGTTTGCGCTACCCATTCAGCTAGCATAGAAGCAGATACAAAGCACAAAAACCGTAAGCTCAGAACACTCCTCAAAAAGGAGCGCCCAAGCCTACCTTTATACTCTGCAACTACCCTACACACAACTATGAGAGAGGAGAGAAATAATACAATATATTGTTGTTAGGAATACATTTTCATAGCAAAATACTAACTGGGGGATGATAAAGGGTTTTAGCATAAGTGCTTCAACTCCAGATCCTTTGTTTATTGAAACTGGCATTCCCCAATTAACCAAATCCTATCTCAACAACAGATAGTTTATCTCAAATACATCTCCATTTATGAATACAAATTACGGAGTACCTCAAGATGGATGGATGGATGTACGTATGTATGCATGCATGTATGTATGTACGTATGTATGTATGCCTGTATGTGTATATATATATTTACATACATATATACATATATATGTACACATACAGATAGATAGATAGATAGATAGATAGATAATAGATAGATAGATAGATAGATAGACAGACAGATAGATAGATATAAATAGATAGATAAAAAATAGATAGATAGATAGATAGATAGATAGATAGATAGATAGATAGATAGATAGATAGATAGATAGATAGATAGATAGATAGATAGATAGATAGATAGATAGATAGATAGATAGATAGATAGATAGATAGACATGCATATACGCACATTAACGGTCTTCCTCTCTGTACAAAGGCTACCTTTGATCTACTTGCAAATGATACAACAATCCATAAAACCCAGCCTGATATAATCAAGTTTTTGAAGTATTACAAAACAGTGTGAAAAAGGCTGATTAAGTTGAAAAACTAAATCATTATATGTCACTTCACCCATGAAAATTAAAACCTGTGTTGATGACATAAGACAGAAAAGATAAAACGTATACTACCAATTTATAAAAAAAAAACAGGTTGTGAAGAAAGTTGATTTTTACAAAATCGTTCGCACAACAATAGATAATCATCTTTCCTGGTCAAATCATATAAACGAGCTAGGTAAAAACTATTTCATTAAAAAAAAGTTTCAGTTATCTAAAATAGAACATTTCTTGAACAAGATTCAAGGAAATTTCTCTTCCACGTACATATCTCATTATTAATAGAATTTGCATCTACCCTCTAAGATTAAGCCAGTGGTAATGTTCTCAAACTTCTCTTTAGTCTCCATAAACGAGTTTTATAACTCATTCTCTTGAAAACCTCCAATTAAAAGACTTGTAAAGGATTTAGATATTTTACCGTTCAAATTTGACTTAAGTATAAGAAACAATATTTACGCACAAAATAATGAATGAACATGTACCACATAAAGTAATCGATACCCTTTCTATAAATCTCACAAGCAACAGGAGAAAAGTACATATCTCCACCCATGAACTGACCTTAAATCCAGCCTCTTGTATTTAGGAACTAGCTGCTAGAACACACTTCCAAAAAACATGAGAAAATATCTCCTTTCACAATATCAAGCCAAGTTAGGTAACATATCTTATGAATAGATAAGTCCTTCTGCTACCTAACAATCAGATGAATCATTAACACAGTTTATGGTGATTTAACTGCTTGGTTGAAAAGCTTAAAATCTGTTCATCTATTTCTTTTGACTTGATATTAAGATGTCTGCATTACTGAAATATTGATATTGAATCATATATAATTTACATAAAGCATAGACCGTCTTTGGGCACAGGCTGGATGTGAAAAAGCTTGTGCATTGCTTATTTTACACACTCATAAATATGACTTGTCATTTTTGTTCTTGTTCTTGTTCTTGTTCTTGTTCTTGTTCTTCTTCTTGTTCTTCTTCTTGTTCTTGTTCTTCTTCTTCTTCTTCTTCTGCCGTCTTTGAGGGGGGGGGGGGGAGACCAGCTTGACATCAAAACTGCCTGCATAAGTGTATTCGACTTTTCCGTGGGCAGAAATGTGTATCAAGCCTTTCACGTTCAGAGCTCTCTCTCTCTCTCTCTCTCTCTCTCTCTCTCTCTCTCTCTCTCTCTCTCTCTCTCTTTCTCTCTCTCTCTCTCTCTCTCTTTCTCTCTCTCTCTCTCTCTCTCTTTCTTTCTCTCTCTCTCTCTCTCTCTCTCTCTCTCTCTCTCTCTCTCTCTCTCTTTCTCTCTCTCTCTCTATCGGGGTCAGCGAAACGAAGCGGTCACGTTTTTCAGAGCTCTGCACCCAATTAACCAATTTGCGTTAATTACGGAATACCTCACTAAGTCTGACTTCTGCAAATTGAGGTAAAGTCATCATGCCTCTGGCAGGTGTGGAGTTCAGAGTGCGTTGTGGTTGTTTTCTGGCCACTTATATAAATTTCATGGACAAGCGGACTAAATTTAAGTAAGCCATTACTCTTCGAGTGTTGACAGTTAGGACCCGTGTGACTGGTGTCATATTAGGCTTGGTCCTCACGACATTTTTCTTCAGCGACCTGTTACTTCGTTGTGGCGATGTGGAACAGAACCCCGGGCCTAGGTCCAACCAGAGCAGCACATTGAAACAGTCTCGATTGACTAGTGAAAGTGCCACACGCCATGCCCTTCTCTTCTGGGTCATATTGTGTCCAACGACCCATCACTGAAGGACATTATGACTTCTGTTTCGAGCATGCATACCAAGTTTGACGATATGACAAATGAACTTAAAAATCTACTTGAAACTGTCACTGATCTGAGAAATGAAATGCATGACATCAGGGACTCTGTTCGTAATCTGACTAGGGAAACTGACTCACTTAAAGCAGCGAACACAATACCAAAGGACAGACTTGATCAGATCGAAAGAAAAACTGATGAGCTTGAAGGTCTGTCGAAAAACAACATCAAGTTCTACAGAATTCAAAGACGAGACAATGAAACAAAGAAGGACTGTGACAATTATGTACAGGGTATATTGACAAATAAATTAGAACTTCGAAAACAAGGTAGTCGGTCAGGGGTGTGGTTTGTTTAATTAAACTGATTTTGTCCCATATGTTAAAGAACTTAAGTGCGACCAAGATAATATGTTGTGTTTTTTGCTCAACAAGACTTGGTTTGGATTTGAAAAAGTATACTTTATCTGTGTGTATATATTCCTCCTATTAATTCTCCCTATTATACGACTTTTGATGTTGAAAAAGGTATTGTGTGTTTAGAGGATGTATTAGCGGAAAAACTGATGCCAATTGATAATGTTGATATTCTTCTAAGTGGAGAGTTAAATGCCAGGACATCAAAGGTATTTCCTGTCAGTTGTAGTCAGTTTGATATGCCTATTTTAATAAAGAACATGAAATTGTAAATCTGACAAAACAGTCAGAATATTCAGTGCTTAGTTTGTATGGCAAAATGCTGTTGAATCTATTTGTTGTTTTTGGTTTGTTTATTTTGAATGGAGTATGTAATGAAGCCTTCATGGTCGTTACACATTCATTTCAGACCCAGGCAACAGTGTGAACGATTATTTTTTAGCTTCTGAAAATGTATTTACTACATTACAAAATGCTGTCTATTGGACGTTTCTGAAATGATAGACTCTCAATATCAACCTATAGAATTTTGTTTTGATACCAAGAACTACATAAAGTCTAGCATAGAAGTCGTCAATGACAGTAAGAAAATGTTTGTTGAAAAGAATGTCTGGAATTCTGATTATGCCTAACAATATTATGACAATATTCGTTCTATAGAAACAAAGCAAACCCTTCACCATGCTACTGATTTGATAAATGCTAATGTCAATGAATGCTGGAAATATTCAATTGTTGTACAAGACAGCAAGCTGAATGTATGAAAAAGAAAATGTTTGTCAATCAGAAGAAGTCGAGGTATGGTATGATGATGAATGTAAAGTTCTTAGACGAACAGTCAGAAGATAGTTGAGGGTGTTTAAAAAGTCGTTAAAGTCTGAAGATAGAGCCACATTTTGTAAGGTTAGAAGGGAGTATAAAATTTATTACACAGAAAGAGAAACGAACTTAATAATGTAATTTTGAACAATCTAACAATGTCTGTGGATGGCCAAAAAAGAAAAAATCTGGCGCCACATGTTAAGGTTTCTAGGAAAAAGATATTTCAACCTAACATGATTACCGTCCAAAATCGGTTTCAGCATTTCGAAGGTGCCCTTGATAAAGTGAATTCTCTCTGTGGCAGTGTTATTATTAACAGCAATGTCTCTGGTCATATTTTTAATGACCTTGATTCTGATGATGGTGATAATTGTGGTGGTGATGTTAATGGTGGTGGCGTTGATGATGGTGATGGTAACGATGGTGATGATAGAGGTGTTGTTGATGGTAATGATGATGGTAGTGGTTATGTTTTAAATCGCTCTATTTCGAAAGAAGAAGTGTTATTATCATTAAGAAAATTGAAATGTGGAAAAGCAGCAGGACCAGATTGTATTATTGGGGAGCTTTTGAAAAATGGAGGAGATGAGGTGGTGAATTTCCATTCAATACTGGTCAATATACTGATAACTGGACAGAATCGGTCATTCTTCCTTTATTTAAAAAGGGAAACGCCAGTGATCCTGATAACTACAGAGGTATTTCTTGAGTAACATCAGCAGCAAACTGTGCAGTACTGTTATCATTTCAAGATTACAGGAATGGCTTGACTACAACAGTATCACAGCGAATACCAGGCTGGTTTTAAAAAGAATTATTCAACAATTGATCACATGTTCACGTTACTGGCAATTATCCAGAAACAATTCACCAATAACAGAAAACAATATGTGCCTTTCATTGACTTCGAAAAGGCGTTTGATTCGATTTCAAGAAAACTTCTATGGCCTATATTGTTAAAGAATGGTATTAAAGGTAAGATACATAGATGTATCAAAAGTATGCGTGTTTCTGTGAAAGCAAGTGTGCGATGTGGTACACAGTTTACTAGTTGCATTACTTGTACAAATGGAGTGAAACAAGGTGATGTGTGTAGTTTCATTCTTTTTTCTTTGTTTACAAGTGAATTTGCTCTTGAACTAATAAATAATGGTAGACACGGCGCAAACCTGAATAATGAAGTGATCAAATTATTTATCCTATTGTTTGCTGAAGACATTGTTTTATTATCAGAAACTGAAGTTGGTTTATAGACACAACTAAAATGTCTCTCTAGAGCAGCTTGCAAGTTACAACTTAAAGTAAGCATGGACAAGAGTAACGTAATGCTCTTTAAGAAAGGTGGAGTTTTAGTGAATACTGAAAAATGGTTCTATAAGAGTACAAAGATGGCTGTTGTAAACTCATATCGGTATTTATGAACAATGTTCTACAACACTTAGTTTTAATTTTGCATGTCAAGATTTAGCAAGTAGAGCAAAACGAGCTGTTTTCAATATTCTAAGTAAACTGAAAAAACTAAAGAGCAATTCGTTAAAAATATTTTTGCAATTGTTTGATACTCAAATTCAACCAATTTTACTGTGTGTTTCAGAAATATGGGGTTTAGAGAAAGCGGCTTTGGTTATTGAAAGTGTTCAATTGTTTATAAATAAAAAAGATCAACATTAGAACACCAAACGATTTCATATATGGTGAGTTGGCAAGAATTCCCTAAACTATAAACTCAAGTGTTTGTTGTATTCGAAACTGGCTAAGACTAATGAAAATGAGTGAAGAGAGATTGCCTTATAAGGTATATAAAATGCTATTAAATT
>CM060315.1:63713865-63748865 GCA_030674185.1 Monoplex corrugatus | reverse complement strand
AAAATGGAAATCGAGGAGGCAGTGGACACAGCAGATGACAGCCTCAAGTCAGAGAGATAATAGGTCACACACTACAGGCGGGGACTGGCATTAACAAAACTGGATTGGTGATCATATGAAAAGCAAAGAGACGTGGGGATTTAAGAGCTTTACAAGGGTGAGGACGCCAAAAGAATCCAGACGGCGGTCCAATAAGATCAATAGTGGCAATGGGCATTGTGCGAAAGAGCACTCCAAAGGTCTAAGCTTGAATTATACGTGGCATACGGTCCCTTTCTGGATCAGGTTCATCTTCTGATCTGTAGATGACCTTCTGCCTTCGAATGCGAATCTGGTGAAAGGAGGTGTCACAAGCAGACTGTGACAATGGTATAAGGGTTGCAACTCTTGTACAGCAGGGACTGTTAGGAGTTAATTACCTCCCAATAAGGTGAATAAAGGGGAAGGACGTGTGACGCCTGTGACGTCAAAATCTGCAGATGGAGGAGTCCATCTACCTCATTACCATAGGTATAGATCGACGGTTGAGGTCGATCGTTCTTATGCAGAAAGTCAAGATTTTCCCCTCTTGCTCTAGTGCTTTGGACTAGCAAAAGAACTTTTGGAGGGGGGGGGGATTGTCCTGGTGGGCAGTCTCGCCACAGCCAGTGTGGGGATAGGCAGCTTTAGATTTGAATGTTTAGTACGTATTGTACTGTGTGCTGAATGTGGATTCAGCTAGGGGCAGGGTTCTGCTAAGGAACGGATTCGTTCGACAGGTGTGGTTGTGTGAGTGAACCAGCCTGGGCAAGTTACGACTGGAAGGAACTATATTTTTTTTTGGTGGTGGATTTAATTGTGACTTGGACAATTATTCCTGGAGTAGGAGTCTATGTGAATCCACAGGAGAGATTGGTAAGGAAATTTAGATTTTTTTTGTTATTGTTGATGTTGGTGTGTGGACGTTCTGGTTGAGAGTGTTATAAATATTAAGGTTTAATTTCTTTTTCCCTTATAGGTGTGGTGTAGGCTGAGCTGAGCTTGAGTGGTTAATGCACACATAGAGGGAATACTTTTGTTTATGTAAGCTTGTTATAAGAGTTAATAAATTATTTTGTGTTGTTAAATATTGATTGTTTAGTGTAATGTTGTTGATGGAGGGAACTGGAAGTTCCCTTTCCAATGACTTTGTCTGAGCCACCGACTGGTGATTCAGACAAGGTATGGGGGGAGTGTTGTGTGACAGGGGAGAGTAATTAGAATGCTCTTCCCCAGATCCAGTATTTAATGACCAGTGTCCAGCGGCCAGCCAGCAGAGGGTGCTGAGGCGTACGACCGGAGTGGCACCAGGGGAGGCAGTTTGTAATGGTGGGGATCGCCGGGGTTTCCAGGCAGCAACACAGCTAAGTGAAGCTGACTTTTCTACTCCCCCTCTGTCTGTGTTGTTGGGGGCAATGATGACATTGTAGGGCAATGTTGAACATGTGTGTGATGTAGGGAAACCATCCTTTGAATTTAAATAGACTTTGTGTGTGAGTGTGGAAGAGTGGGTGAAAGGAAAATGTTTGTTCTTTTGCCTTAGTTTTTTGTTTTGTTTTTTTGTTTCTGTTGATTAGAAATAAATGTTGGGACTTGAACATATAGACTGGTCTTTTTGTACAGTTCAGTTATAAGGTGGGTTGATGGGTCTGTTTCGGTAGGTTTGGTTGATGATGTATGGGATGAATGGAAGGTGGTTTGGTTGTGTAATGGTAGTATGGTGTTGGGTTTAGTGTGTGTGAATGATTCCAACCCTGTATGCAAAAAAAACCTAAATGTGAAGTGCTCATACTAAGTTTGTATAGTATGTCCAGCTGCTAGCAATCCCTAGACAGTATTAAGCTGGCCACGGCTGTTTCAGTTACTCCCTTTTTCACCTTTTAGTTTGGTCGGCCAGGGCTAGCACCAGATGTCAGATATCAGACGTCCGCCCTTGCCCGTAGCTATGTTTCCGCATTCCTTAGTCTAGTGGCAAGGGAAACAGAGGATTAATACTGCGCTGTACAGTGATTAAGCCATTTTATCATCAACTTTGGCGTTGTGTAGAACGAAATTGTGCACACTTCGTCAATTCATTTTTTGGAATACTTATTGTTTATTTATCATTTGACCGAGTGCAGCTATAAATTATTCATTTGGTTATATAGTTTGAGTTTGTGCTTCACTTATAGAGTGTAAGTGAGTGTCATCATTTCTCACTGTGGGTGTGGGTGTGTGTGTGGGTGTTTTTGGTGTATTTCATCTGCCTTTCTATACTGGAATTATTTCATGTGAAACGGGAGACAGTACGTGAGTGAAAATATTTTTAAGTTGTTGTTTTCCTGTTGTTGTCTCTTTTGTTTTTGTTGCTGCTTTGTTTAATTTCTTTTGTCACTTTTGTTTTTATTGTGTTTTTTTGTTTGTTTTTTGTTTGTTTGCTTTTTTGTTTGTTTTTTGTGTATGCATGTGTGTGTGTGTGTGTGTGTGTGTGTGTGTGTGTGTGTGTGTGTGTGTGTGTGGAGTGTGTTGTGTTGTGTTGTGTGTTGTGTGTGTGTGTGTGTGTGTGTGTGTGTGTGTGTGTGTGTGTGTGTGTGTGTGTGACTCAGTTTCGTCGTTTTATTTAGATTTTTTTATACTAAAACTTTTTTTTTCCCTGTTATTCGTTGTTGTTGTTGTTCTTGTTCTTGTTCTTGTTGTTAGTGTGTGTATTTGCCGTATTTTAGTAGTTGTGCGTGTGTATCTGTGACTGAAGTGGTAATAAGAACTGGCAAATGGATGTCTGCTGGTTCTGTATTAAAAGACAGTGTTGAGGCTACGTAAGCCTGTATAGTCAGCCTCTGCATTGTGTGAAAGAAGGCTGCTGTCTTAGTACTGTGAGAGAAATCTGTGCCATATCAAAGTGATGGGATACTTACTAAACAAGCTGATAACGATCCTTGCCGACGACCAAACGCTTATTCGTAAGTGTAGTGTTGTCCACACACATGCAGCTAACATCTCTGAAAATATGAATGTTGTAAAAGTGCAGGTGCATGAACAGTTTGTCATTTTTATTGGATTTTTTATTTAACATATGTGGTTTTCTTCTGTCAGTCATCTGATCTTTGCAAGAAAAACAGCTGTTATATCTAATTTTTTTCTGCATGCCTGATATCATTTTCTACATGAGTCATTCCTGCGTTTGATTATGTTATTCATATTTCTCTTGGTGAAACTCAGACTTTGTAATTTAATGTTTTCACAACCTACCCATATACTGCAATGCTATGAAAAGTTAACTGGCCTTGCTACGAGTCTCGTATCACTGACACCTGCGGTTCCCTTTTGACAGCTCAGCGCGTTGCATTCACACACTGCTCTGTGCAGAGCGCTCAGCTGGCTAGCTGCCACTTGAGAGTCCACATCTGCTTATCGTTTATCTCTCCCCTCCCATCCCCTCCCCTCCGCCGCTCCTGCTCTCAAACTAAAATCTTGCTTGGGAACAGCTGTATGGCGGTTTGTGACAAATTGGGGGCTCGTCCGGGTGAAAGAGTTATTATTGTGTTGTAAAAGTATTTTGTTTATTAGTAAGATGGCAGAGAGTGCTTTTCCGACCCCAGATACGACTCCTCGAGTATTGGATCGGGGCAGGAGATTAGATTTGGATTCAGTTCAGCTAGGTGGGACAGAAAGGATTAGTCCTATGTCAGAGTACAGGTTGGAGGGGGAGAAGATGGGGCTGACTGGAAGGGACTTGGTTAGTTTTGTTCAGCAGTGTGCAGACAGGGCTCTCCATGAGCGTGAACATCAAGCTGATATGTTATTGAGAGAGAGAGAGCTGGCACTGAGGCAATCCTCGATTCAGTCTGAGGAGAGGGGGCGGACAGTCGAGAGGGTACATCTGGATATGCCCTTCTTTGAAGATGGGGATAATATTGATAGTTATCTTTGTCAATTCGAGCGGCTTGCAAAACTGCAAGGGGGAAGTCGAGAAACATGGCTATCCGGTTGGGAACCCTTTTGAAAGGGAAAGCACGGGAGGTTTATACCGGGCTTTCTGAGGAGGAAGCAAGCAGTTACGATGACCTCAAAGCAGTTTTGTTATTGAAGTTTGAAGTGTCAGCTAACACCTACAGGGTCAAGTTTTGGACTGCAAAAAGGGAACCAGGCGATTCATATCGACGCCATGTTTCAAACCTCCAGCTTTGGCTAAGTCGTTGGCTAGAGTTATCAGGCAGGAGTGCTACATTCGAGCAGCTTCGGGATTTGCTCCTGATGGAGCAGCTGCTAGCTGGAATGTCTGTAAAGTTAGCTACTTTTATCAGGGAGAGGCGACCAGCCTCGGTCCTGGAGGCGGCTGACTTAGCCCAAGTGTATGAAGAGGCACAGAGAGGGCAGAAGATGTCTAAGCAAGGGGTGGTTCAGAGGGGTGAGCCCAAGGGGTCAATTCCTACTCGGGTGACTGATTTAGTGTGCTTTTTCTGTCAAAAGAAGGGCCACAAGAAGTCTGATTGTCTGCAGTGGAAAAAAGAAAAGGGGAAGAATAATATTAGGGTGGTGGTGACTTCTATTCATCACGAACCAGCTTCAGGACAGGTGGAAGAACTATGTGGCAAATGTTCACCGAAGAAGTTTATAGGGCACTGTGTGGCCAGAGTGGGAACACACTCTGTGCAAGCGTTACGGGATACAGGTGCTGAGCTCTTTGTTGTCCATGAAAGCCTGGTGGCTCCGAACCAGAGAACTGGAGAGTACTCCAAGGTTACCCTGGCAGATTCCAGTGGGAATGAGGAGTTACCCCTAGCTTGGGTGGAAATCCAGTCTCCCTTCTACACCGGTACTACAAAGGCCATTCTAATGAGAGACCCTATTGTTGACTTGCTGATAGGGAATACGGCGGTAGGGAAGGATGGTTTGTGTAGTGACGTTCCGGTCTACAAAGCTGTAGCGTACAGTGAGGTGTCTGTTGTGACGAGGGCTCAACAAGCAAGGGAGAAGAAGTTCAGGCCTCTCAAGCCTACCATGGAAGAGGTAGGTGGAGTCACCCTGAGTGAACTCGGAGCCGCTCAGGTGGAGGATGCAACCCTGGATAGATTTCGCTTGTTAGCCAAGAGGGGGGAATCTCGACAGGCAGGGAAGTCGGGCTGCGTAAGAGCAGAAGGGCATTTTGTACCGTCAGTACGTTGGCAAGGAGGGAACTTACAGGCAGGTGGTAGTCCCGGTAAGGTTCAGGCGGGAACTTTTAAGGCTGTCGCATGAATCCTTGATGGGAAGCCACCTGGGGACCAGGAAGACCCTGGAAAGAATATGGCAACATTTTTTCTGGCCAGGGATTTGTGCTGATGTGCGACGCTTTTGCCTGTCTTGCGATCTGTGCCAGAAAACGACCGCGAGGGGTCGTACCAAGAAGGTTCCGCTGGTGAGGATGTCACTTATCGACACTCCATTCCACTGAGTTGCGATAGATTTGGTGGGTCCAATCCAGCCAGCGTCGGAAAGTGGGAATCGCTATGTATTGACCGTGGTGGATTATGCCACGCGGTACCCTGAAGCAGTACCTCTGAAAAACATTGAAGCAGAGAGTGTGGCGGAGGCGTTGTTTGGGATCTGGTCACGGGTCGGTATTCCTTCCGAGGTGTTGACCGATAGGGGAACCCAATTTACCAGTGACGTCATGGGCCAGGTAAACCGACTGTTGTCGATCAAGGGCCTGACCACCATTCCCTACCACGCTCAATGCAATGGGCTGGTAGAACGCTTCAACGGCACTCTCAAGTCTATGCTGAAGAAGTTGTACCAGGAACAGCCTCGGCATTGGGACCGGTATCTGCCAGCCCTTCTGTTCGCCTATCGTGAGACACCCCAAGAGAGTTTAGGGTTTTCACCCTTCGAACTCCTGTACAGGCGAACGGTTCGGGGACCTCTCACTGTTCTGAGACAGGCATTGACTGATGAGGAGGCTTCAGAGGAGGTAAAGACCACAGCGCAGTATGTGGTTGATCTCCGGAACTGGCTGGAGGAGACTTGTGCCGTGGCGCGGCAAAATCTGGAAAAGGCTTCCTGCCGCTACACCAAATACTTCAATCAAAAGGCGCGGTCTCGCACATTCCAACCAGGGAGCAAGGTTTTGTTGCTGCTGTCCGCCAGACACAACAAGCTTCAAGTGAGCTGGCAAGGGCCGTTCGAAGTGGTTGAAAGGGTTGGTGAAGCTGACTACCGGGTGAATGTGGGTGGTAAACTGAGGCTGTATCATGCCAACCTGTTAAAACTGTACCACGAGAGGGGTGAAGAGGGCCTTAGTCGATGTCCTACCGCTCATGTGGCCGTGGTGATGGGGGAAGGGACTTCCCAGGGAGACAAGCAGATTCCATTATGTCCACTGCGAAAAGAAGAGTCTGTTGCAGATGTGCATCTTGGGCCTGCTCTGTCAAAAGAACAGCATGAGCAGGTTTCACAGATCCTGAAACGCAAGTCGCGGGTAGTGACCGATCTCCCTTTGCGTACGGAGTTGGCAGAATTCGAGTTGACATTGCACGAAGCCACTCCAGTAATGGTCAAGCAATACCCTCTCCCACATGCAAAGCAGACCATAGTGCGGAAAGAGGTGGAGGACATGATTGGGTTGGGTGTCATTGAACCAGCAAAGCTTACCCTACAATTCTCCCATTGTGTTGGTGGCAAAGAAAGACGGGTCAGTTCGATTCTGTGTCGATTACCGGAAAATGAACCTAGTGACCGAATTCGATGCAGAGCCTTTACCTGACATTGAATATCTATTCAGTCGGCTTGGCAAGGCAAAATATCTGTCCAACATAGATCTGTTAAAAGGGTATTGGCAGGTGCCGATCAGAGAGGAAGACAGACCAAAGACTGCTTTTTCTTCCCCTCTTGGACAATTCCAATGGACCGTGATGCCTTTTGGCCTACAAAATGCTGTGGCCGTCTTTAGCCGCATGATGAGGCAGTTGTTGCGGCCATTGGAACGGGAGGACATCCAAAACTTCATGGACGATGTGATCATTGCCACGGAAACGTGGACCCAACATTTGGAGGCACTCGAGGCTTTGTTTGGAAGGCTGGATGAGGTAAACTTGTCGGTCTGGCCTTCAAAGTGTTTCATTGGCTTCAATGAATTGGAGTTCCTGGGTCACTGGGTGGGTGGAGGAAAAATGCGACCTACAGAGGACAAGATAGAGAGGATTCGTGAGGCCCCTAGGCATTCTACGAAGAAAGAAGTACGGTCCTTTCTGGGTTTGGCCGGGTACTTTTCTACCCTGGCTGCTCCCCTGACTGACCTAACTAAGAAGGGTTGTCCCAATCGGGTCACATGGAGTGAGAGCTGTGAGAAAGCCTTTCGGACTCTGAAAGACTGGCTCAGCTGTGAACCAGTGGTCCAACTGCCGGATCCAGAGGCACCTGTCGTGCTACGGACAGACGCATCGACTGAAGGTCTTGGAGCCGTTCTGCTCCAAGAAGGAGAAGGGTTGTGGTGACCCGTACATTATGCCAGTCGGAAGTTTTCCACGGCGGAAAGGAATTATGCCACAGTGGAGTTGGAGTGCCTAGCTGTGGTGTGGGCATTGGGAAAGGTTGAACCTTACCTGTATGGGAGGCATTTCTACCTTCAAACTGACCACCAACCCTTGGCTTTTCTGCAGAAAGCCAAGCACACCAATAGCTGGTTGATGAGGTGGGCATTGTTGTTGTAGCCATATTCCTTCACAGTCCAGGTGATTCCTGGGAAAGAGAATGTAGGAGCCGACTTTTTGAGTCGGGTGAATTAGTCTGAGAACCAGTCATTTGTTGGTTTCTGAATGAAACTGTAGTTTCATCCTGAGTTGGGGGGAGATTGTCACAAGCAGACTGTGACAATGGTATAAGGGTTGCAACTCTTGTACAGCAGGGACTGTTAGGAGTTAATTACCTCCCAATAAGGTGAATAAAGGGGAAGGACGTGTGATGCCTGTGACGTCAAAAAATCTGCAGATAGAGGAGTCCATCTACCTCATTACCATAGGTATAGATCGACGGTTGAGGTCGATCGTTCTTATGCAGAAAGTCAAGATTTTCCCCTCTTGCTCTAGTGCTTTGGACTAGCAAAAGAACTTTTGGAGGGGGGGGGGGATTGTCCTGGTGGGCAGTCTCGCCACAGCCAGTGTGGGGATAGGCAGCTTTAGATTTGAATGTTTAGTACGTATTGTACTGTGTGCTGAATGTGGATTCAGCTAGGGGCAGGGTTCTGCTAAGGAACGGATTCGTTCGACAGGTGTGGTTGTGTGAGTGAACCAGCCTGGGCAAGTTACGACTGGAAGGAACTATATTTTTTTTTGGTGGTGGATTTAATTGTGACTTGGACAATTATTCCCTGGAGTAGGGGTCTGTGTGAATCCACAGGAGAGATTGGTAAGGAAATTTAGATTTTTTTTGTTATTGTTGATGTTGGTGTGTGGACGTTCTGGTTGAGAGTGTTATAAATATTAAGGTTTAATTTCTTTTTTCCCTTATAGGTGTGGTGTAGGCTGAGCTGAGCTTGAGTGGTTAATGCACACATAGAGGGAATACTTTTGTTTATGTAAGCTTGTTATAAGAGTTAATAAATTATTTTGTGTTGTTAAATATTGATTGTTTAGTGTAATGTTGTTGATGGAGGGAACTGGAAGTTCCCTTTCCAATGACTTTGTCTGAGCCACCGACTGGTGATTCAGACAAGGTATGGGGGGAGTGTTGTGTGACAGGGGAGAGTAATTAGAATGCTCTTCCCCAGATCCAGTATTTAATGACCAGTGTCCAGCGGCCAGCCAGCAGAGGGTGCTGAGGCGTACGACTGGAGGGGCACCAGGGGAGGCAGTTTGTAATGGTGGGGATCGCCGGGGTTTCCAGGCAGCAACACAGCTAAGTGAAGCTGACTTTTCTACTCCCCCTCTGTCTGTGTTGTTGGGGGCAATGATGACATTGTAGGGCAATGTTGAACTTGTGTGTGATGTAGGGAAACCATCCTTTGAATTTAAGTAGACTCTGTGTGAGTGTGGAAGAGTGGGTGAAAGGAAAATGTTTGTTCTTTTGCCTTAGTTTTTTGTTTTGTTTTTTTGTTTCTGTTGATTAGATATAAATGTTGGGACTTGAACATATAGACTGGTCTTTTTGTACAGTTCAGTTATAAGGTGGGTTGATGGGTCTGTTTCGGTAGGTTTGGTTGATGGTGTATGGGATGAATGGAAGGTGGTTTGGTTGTGTAATGGTAGTATGGTGTTGGTTTTAGTGTGTGTGAATGATTCCAACCCTGTATGCAAAAAAACCTAAATGTGAAGTGCTCATACTAAGTTTGTATAGTATGTCCAGCTGCTAGCAATCCCTAGACAGTATTAAGCTGGCGGTTTGTGACAGGAGGGAAATCAGATGAACATATGGAACATGTCCTCGGATCATGCAGAATAGCGCTAATCCAAAGATGGTACACATGGAGGCACAATCAAGTGCTTAAAAAATCCCAGAAGTGATCAGTTCTGCTGGGGGAAATTATGCCATCGGCTGTGGCAACCTTCTGCTTGGTAGAAGGTAGCAAACTGTGGGCTGAAAAAGATGTGACATTGGGATCATGAAAGCTGGGATTTTCCGGATGGAAAGGAAGATGTGTCTTACCAACAATGGCATATGGATGCCAAACGTGGTCTCTGACAAAAAAGCAATAGTATAGAAGCTTTAAACAAGCCAAGGAGATACGGTAAGGAAAATGCTAAGCATCGAATTAAAAGATGAAATCCGAAACGCCACCATTACACAGAGAATCAAAATGATAGATATAACTGAACATGTCACAAATGCAAATATAGAAATGAGCTTGGCACATTGCTTGCATGAAAGACGATAGATGGACGATCAGAAGCACAGAATGGCAGAGCATACATATGTACATGTATAGGGCACAAGATCAGTTGGAAGACCGAAACGTTGTTGTAGAGATGACATTAAGTGGCATTAAGGAGCAACATGGTCAAGGACAGAAAAGGACACAAAAGGACAGAGAAAGATGGAAGACTGTGGTAGACGACTATTTCATGTAGTGGAAAGATACAGCCTAGAAAAAAAGAAACAAACAAACCTTGTCTGTAATCACGTACTATATGATCATCTTCGTACAATCTATTTCTGTGACAGACATAGTGATAGGCATACTGTAATGCAACGAGATAGTGGCCGTTTACTGTTGCTATTGTCGCATAAATTCAAAAACATGTGTTTGTTACAATAGCAATTGCAAAAGTGTTCCTCGTAGTTGAGAGGTTAATCTTCTTTTTAAATACAAAGTAAGTTCAAGTTTACCGAAGAGAAAATGTGATTGGTCGGGTAGGCTTTGTGTGGGTGAATGTATGCTTGTGAGTGAAATTGAAGAATTGTAGAATTGGACAGTTGACTGAAAAAGAAAAGAGAAACAGAGGAAGGATTTGAGAGCACTGTGAAAATGTAGACCTATGGGTGTTTGAAGAAACAGAAGGAGAAGAAAAAGGAGAAGGAGAAGAAGTAGGAGAAGAAGAAGGAGGAGGAGGAGAAGGAAAAGAAGAAGAAGGAGAAGAAGGAAAAGAAAGAATGGGAGAAAAAGAAGGAGAAGGAGAAGAAGAAGGAGAAGAAGGAGATGAAGGAAAAGAAGAAGGGGAAGAAAAAGAAGACAGAGAAGGAGAAGGTGGAGAGGAAGAAGAAGAAGAAGAAAGAGAAGAAGAAGAAGATGAAGGAGAAGAAGAAGACGAAGAAGAAGAAGGAGGAGGAGAAGGAGAAGAAGGGGGAGGAAGAGAAGAAGAAGGAGGAGGAGAAGAAAGAGGAGTGAGAAGAGATGAGTTGAAGTGATCCTCAAATCAAATATTTGCATTTTTGTGAACGGCGGGGAGAATGTGGTTGATGAATCAAGAAATCATTTGAGAGGTTGAAATTGATTTTTTTGGAAATGATGCTTGGATCTGATATGTAAATTGTGTGATATTATATGGAGAGAAATCTGAATATCTGTGGGTTTATGGAGGTTTGATTGTTTCTGAGTGTGTGCGTGAATCTAATGATGACTGTCTAATTGGAGAAGATGTAGGAAAATTCATAACTGAGATAATTGCATATGCGCATGCTTACACATACACACACACAAACACACACACACACATATGCAAGCACGCACGCACACACACACACACACACACACACACGCACACACGCACGCGCGCGCACACGCACGCACACACATACCTGAGACAAGGCCTGATACAGTTAAATATGAACAACAGATGTAAAGCTATGTGTTTGTTGTTTGTTTTTGTGTGTGTGTGTGGGTTTGTTGTTGTTGTTGGGTTTTGTTGTTTGTTTGTTTTTTGGTGGGGGTTGTTTTGATTTGTTTTGTTTGTTTGTTCTTTCTTTGTTTGTTGTTGGGGGGGGGGGTCTTATTTGTGTCAGACAAATGCACACACTAGGGATATGAAAAGTTCATACAGCCTACCACTTGTAACAAGATTTCAACTAAGGTTTAACAATACAATCAAAAGACCAAATAAGCTAGATATACCCTTACCTACACTTGAGAAATATGCATAATCAGTCTGTTGCAATACTGAATCAAAGACCCCCAGTTTATCAAACTGAGCCCATCCTCAATCTCATCATGGAAAACATAACAAAACAAAAGAAATCAAAACAAATGCTGTTGCTTAAATACAAACTTCTTTCTATAAAAAATATTGAGATTTAGACTCTTGAAACGGCGCAATGAATCCTCAAAACAACATCACCTTGTGATTCTGTCTTCTTCGAAACTAATACCAAAGATATGGACGATGTTTATACACTAAAAAATTATTTTCACGTCACACACTGCTGAGTCGTCTTCAGGAAGGAAGATCAACAGCAGAGAAAATGAAGATTTGCCTGAATATGGAATAACTTCTTTAGAAATTTGAAGAAGCGCTGTTTTATGTCCGACTTTTCCTTTCAATATGAATTGATCAGTTTTGTAAAGTTCAGCGTCTGCGGAAGATGATGAAAACCACACTTTTGTTGTACCGTGGTGATATTCTTTTTACTGCTGGGCCTACACCGTTACGCATCACTAGACACACATTCAAGAGTAAAACTAGTCGTAAGTATAGAAAAACAATTTTTGCTCTTAAGCTTATTGATAAAGTCCATCCCTTGATTTTTTTTTTTTTAACTTTTTTCCAGACATTAAAATCACAGAGCTATAGATGATCTAAATTAACAGTCACCCTGAACTTGAAGAAGCTTCAACTGAAATAAAACTTGTCATACATCGAGGAAAATGGCTAACTGTTCTATTAGCAAAAACACATTTTAAGTGTTTAAGTTCCTGAGAAAGTGCTCTCCCCATCTCTTGCTCAAGAAGTGTTGATTTTAGGCACTTCTTTGCCCATGTAACCTTCACGCCAACGCCTTACTCTTTCTTGACTCCTGTATTAACTGTCCACATTTTGACTCAAATTTGATAAAAATCCACCCATACAGTGCTGGGAAAATCGTGTCCACACATTTCTGTCACTGGCAGACGCACAGAGAAACATATTAATAATCTCTGGCCTGTGTGAAAACTTTTTTAGGAGTTTGGAAAAAGGGGAACTAAAAATACCACATCACAAAACTGGTTCCACATAATTCATGTTAACAAGGCTTGTACAAACTGGGACGTAAAACATTTTCATTTTACTAGAAAAAAAAAGTCTTCAAAAATGCAACAACAAAACCATTTTGCAAAATGATGACATGACAATTGTTCCCTAACAAAAACGGCGTGGTGGCAGCAAAATAAACGATATAAAGGATAAGATTTCTATGTTGTTTAATACTACGTTAATTAAAATTGTGCCAGCAGCCTCCAGTCTATCAGCTGCCAATGGGTACCTGACCCTGTTTAGGGTTAGAGAAGTTTAAGCTACAAAGAAGAGAAGATGGGTACGACCCTCAAAAAGCCGGTTCCAACAAAAGCTGAAGTATTTAACGTAGATAAAACCTAGTGAATATACTAGAAATAGAAAGCAAAGGTAAGGGGCTGGAACTAAACAGCAGGAAGACTGAAGTCATGGTGATCAGTAAAAAAAAAAAGTTAAATCCCCTCATGCATAATAACAGCAAATGGCACAACCTTGACACAGTTTGATAAATTTAAATACCTGGGAACGATCATTTCATCAGACGGCAGATGCACAAGTAGCCGGCAGAATCGGCCAAGCCAAAACAGCATTCAAGAAGATGACAAACATTCTTACCAACAAATGCTTATCAATTAACATCAGGAAGAGAGTTCTTGAATGTTATATAGAACCAATACTGTTGTACGGATGTGAGGCGTGGACAGTCAACAAGCAAAGCCAGAACAAGATTGAGGCAGCCGAGATGTGGCTTCTCAGAAGAATGTTGAGAGTCCATGGACAGCAAAGAAAACAAACGAGACAGTCTTGATGGAGGCAGACACAAGTAGATCACTCATAAGGAAGATTAGGAAAAGGCAGGCAACATTTATAGGCCATTTTATGAGGAAGGGGGATTTGGAGCACCTGGTCCCAACAGGAAAGCTGGAGGGAAGAGAGCACCAGGTAGACCCAGAGAGAAAATGCTGGACGGACTTTCAGAGTGGCTGGGGATGAAGAGGGTGGGGGAGATGCTAGGGGCAACGAGAGATAGAGACAAATGGAAGTCCATGATCGCCAACGCCATGCGGCAGGGCACCTGATGATGATGATGAATTTAGCTTTCCTTGTGACCTCATTCTCCTTAGATCTCAGGTTTATGAGACAGCATAGACTTTTACCTCAGAACTGGCGTTGTTTGCTTTTAGGCGTATGGAAACATAAAATAGACTGCCTGATACTAACAATGCTAAAATCTATTTCCAGATGACATTCATTTTGCAAATTGCTATTACCTACCATCTGTCAACAACTTATGGGTACTGGCGTAATGTTCTTAGACTTGAAAAAGCTGTTTATCTTGATACATGAATAAAGTACTCACAGCTTGGTGTTTCGCTGTCTTATTCCAAATAATCTGAACTGGTCTCTGCAATGGACAGTGAAAATGTGTACCATACACAAACAGTTTTCCCCAATATTTCTGCCCAAGGCGATATCCTGCATATGCATATTTCCTCGATTGTTTTCTACCAATCACACGCCTTATTGTTTAGCGACACTTGCTATGCTGATGGCATTTCACCGTCTCGTATTTTGTTAGGCCTGCATATTGCATAAATCTATTAAATGTGACTTTTGTGTGAAGTTCAATGGGTGCAATTCTTTTAAGTATCGATTGGTGATACTTCTAAAATGTTATTCAACGTCAACCAATTCATTATGTGTGAAATTCGTGACACAAAACTTACAGGTTTATGGCATGTCAGCACACTCATGACTAACTTATCATCATGTGCCCTGCCGCATGGAGTTGGTGATCATGGCCCTCCATACGAATCTATCCCTTGTTTCTGCAAATACATCTTCCACCCTCTCTGTCCTCAGCCATCCTGAAAGTCTGTCCAATATTTTCTCCCTGGGTCTACCAGGTGTTCTCTTTTCCTCCAGCTTTCCTGTTTTGACCAGGCAATCTAATTCCCTTTCCTCATAAAATGTTTTTTGTCTTTTCCTAATCTTCTTTATCAATAATCTTCTTGTGTCTGCCTCCATCAAGACTGTCTCGTTTGTTTATTTGTTTGTTTGTTTGTTTGTTTGTTTGTTTGTTTGTTTGTTTGTTTGTTTTGGTTTTAGTTTTGCTGTCCATGCAACTCTCAACATTCGTCTTAGAAACCACATGTCAGCTTCCTCTGTTTTATTCTGGCTTTGTGTGTTCACAGTCCACGCCTTACAACCGTATAACGGTATCAGTTCTATATGATATTCAAGAACTCTCTTCCTGATATTCATTGACAGGCATTTGTTCGTAAGAACGCTTTTCATCTTCTTGAATGCTGTTTTAGCTCGGCTGATTATGCTGGCTATTTCTGATGTGCATCTGCCATCTGGTGAGATGGCCAACCACAGCAAAAACGAAATGAGGACCAACTCCTTTCTACTAATTTATCTCCTTTATCTTGCAGTGCAGATTCATGTTTAAGTAAACTAACAATTGGAGATTGTTTATTTGAAATTCGCTTCAGTTCAGTTATTTACAACCTTATTTATCCTCATAGATATTCAGTTGTTGAGTCACATGTTCAAAATAAACACAAACACAAAATCACAGACACACATGATAAGAAATTTAAAGAATTTAAATAAAGATTCACCACATTGCCCATGGACCCACACGAACCATGACATATCACTGTTTCACGCACACACTCCCGCAGACAAGTACTAGGCATCCATCAGTTAGCGTCGACTATGCATGATGTGCCCTCGTGTTGTGCTGAATCGAGTTGACGCCTCTGGAGCACCGTCTGCTGTGGCCAGTGAGGAAAGGCAGTCTCTGCCGCATTGGATGCACGTATGGATGCTGGCCATGGGATTGCTCGCTTTTTGCATAGCTCTCTTTTCCTCAGCTAAGGTCGGGATCTTCTTTTCCCTCAACTTGTTTCCCTCAGCGCCATCTGTTGTGGTCAGCTGCTGTGTCTTCCCAGCTCTCTGTGTTGATGTCCAGAGCTTTCATATCACGCTTGCAGGTGTCTTTGTATCATAGCTGGGGGCAGCCAACACATCTCTTGCCGGAGACTTGTTCACCTTAAAGGATATCCTTTGGGATACGTCCATCTTCCATTCAGCGCACATGGTCAAGCCAGCACAGCCTGCATTGTTTGAGCAGTGTGTGCATGGTGTGGAGACCAGCACATGCTAGGACATGGGCGTTTGGGATTTTGTTGCTCCACTTAATGCCAAGGATGCAGAGAAGGCAGCGCCAGTGAAAGCTGTTCAGTTTTCGTTCTTGTTTGGCATATGTTGTCCATGTTTCACTGCCATACAGTAGAGTGCTGATAATGCAGGTGTTGTATACTGCCATCTTAGTTATTGTCAGCTTTGGGTTCTCCCAGATGCGAGCAGTAAATTGGCCTGAAGTTGCTGCAGTCATACCAATGCGTTTGTTGATCTTGGCATCGAGGGACAGATTGTTGCTGATGATGGATCCGAGATATGTGAACTGGTGGACAACATCAAGTTCGTAGTTGTCAATGGTAATGATAGATGGGTGTGTCCACGTCTCGGCTAAGCGTGTTGATCTTTTTAGGCTGATAGTCAGCCCAAAGTGTTTGCAGGCTTGGGAAAATCTGTCTAAGAAGTACTGGAGTTGTTGCTCAGTGTGTGAGATAACAGCATCAGCATCAGTGAAGAGCAGGTCTCTGATAATGTCCTTGTGCACCTTTGTCTTTGTTTTCAGTCTTGCAGGAATGAAGAGTCGCCCCTCAGTTCTGGTGTGTAGCACACTCCAAGCTTCCATTGAGTCTGAAAAGCATGCTTCAGAAGCATGGACAAGAAAATGCTGAACAGAGTCGGAGCAAGAATATTAGCGATGCTTTACACCACTTTTGATATCAAAGGATCCGGTCACTCTGCACTCGTACTGGATGGTTGCCTTCATGTCGTCGTGAAATGATCTGATCAGGGTGTGCAGCTTTGGAGGGCATCCTATTTTCAGGAGGATGTTGAGCAGTCCATCACTGCTGATCGGGTCAAAGGCCTTGGTGAGGTCGATGAAGGCAATATAGAGAGGGTTCTGTTGTTGTCTGCATTTCTCCTGTAGCTGAAGAAGAGAAAAAATCATGTCCACTGTGAAGCGTTCTAATCGGAAGCCTCACTAGGATTCAGGAAAGATGCGCTCAGCTAGCTTTTGGAGATGTTGGGCATACAATTTACCCTGACTCGGGCATACAGTTTACCATGACTCGGGCACACACTTTGCCTACGGTGTTCAGTAGGGAAATGCCCCTGAAAATGTTGCAGCTGCTTCTGTCTCTCTTGTTCTCATAGAGAATTTGGTACTGCTCCTTCTCTCCAATGCTAACAGAGAATATCATGTACGGGCTGCATGAGGGTGTTCTTCCAGTGCCTGACAAGGTCTGGGGGATGCCATCATTACCAGGTGCTTTTCCACAAGCCAAGCTGCTACTTGCATTGCAGAATTGTTCTACTTGTTGGTTTAGGATCTAGCTCCTCCATGACGTGCAGAGGTTCGATGGCATCAAGGGCTGAGGTAGTAACGAATTTCTCCCCAGAGTATATCTTTGAGTAATGTTCCACCTATCTCTCCGTCTGCTTCCCTTTGTCGGTGATCACCTCTGCACCAGTGAAAGGTGGGGGGGGGGGGCTGTTCTGCTCTGTGCTGGACCAATAGTAGTAAGAAACACTGGGGAGAGCCAGACAGCAGAAAAAGTCTTCAGAGGAAAAACTCTCGTCAAGCAAGTGTTTCGTCCCTTAACTCCTGACAATCTAACGGGACTGAGCCGCATCCAGGTCATGAGTCCTGGATGAGCCGCATCCAGGTCATGAGTCCTGGATGAGCCGCATCCAGGTCATGAGTCCTGGATGCCCCTCTGGAGTCACCATTTTTTTATATGGAAATTTGTCCTCCTGGAATCAACCCCCCACATCTTAGGCAGTCAGGTTTCTCAAGGCAAGGTCACCCTTGTGACGGCTGTCTTAACCATTTGGCTATCGGTCACAAGTTCACTTTTGTTCCTCCTGATCCATATCCAGCTTGAGCTCTTTTCCGGTGCTTCTGCCATTGCCTTTAGGGCTTGATCCCCTCTTTCACAGAAAAAGAGACCTGCTTCATGAGATCATAGGCTGATGTGCCTATCAACCCCCTTGCGCCAATCTCTATGGCGAGGATTGGCTTGAAAGCCAGGTGTCCTCAAGCTGCTGGCTAGACTGGCATACTTTTCAGTCTTTAAGATATGGGCTACCTCCATTCTATTTTCGTATGGTACAGTTAGATCGATGAGAATCACATGTTTGGGTGAATGGGAATGGAGAACTATGTCCGGTCTCATGCCACTTTTGCTGATGATTTCTGGATTTTTTATTCATTGTGGGAGAATTCCTATGTCAGTCGTTTACTTTACCCAGCAGACCCTGCTTCCATGTTCTGGGTATCACATCTTTTTCAGGCCACTTTTTCTTGCCTCCTGCCGTGTAGAAGGTTGTTGGAGCTTCTGGCGGCAGGATGTTTCCTCTGACAGAGCTGGTCGCAGTGCTGATCGCTTATGCGATCTCTTGGAGCATTAGATTGTGTCTCCATGTCTACCTTTCTTGGGTTACCGCTACCTTGCATAATCTCAGGACATGTTCCACTGTCTGTTTGCCCTGGCAGAGCAGGCAAGCAGGTTATCTGATTTCCCCCATTTCACCAGTTTAGCATTTGATGGTAAGAGGTCACACATAGATCTGAGGATGAAACTGAGTCTGAGAGGGGCCATATGCCACAAGTCATTCTAGCTTAAACTTCTTTGGAGTGCATTTTCCCATGTCGTCCACTGCCCCTGTTGGCTTTGTTGAACTGCCTTCTGAAGTCTTGTGGCATCCTCTTCTTTCTTCATCTCTTGTATCACCATATCTCTTTTTGCCCTCCCGTTGGCCTTTGACCACCATTCCAGTTTTGTTTATCCTAGTCCCTGCCTGTTGGTCTTCGTGTGCCCTATTACTTCTCTGATCATGAGGTTTTCTTTTGCTGAGACCAGCACCTCCTGGACTTTCCATTTCCTACCAGTCGTCAGCTTGGTCTGGACTGATCTCACAACCTTATCTCCAGACTCTTCAAGCATGTTATGAAGCCTGACCTTTCCTCCCTTGAACTCCTCAACAATGTATTTTAGGGGTAGCTTCAGCTTTGCCTGGCGACATTACAGCTCATCGTGTATTTGTTGATTTTTGGCCTCCATTGATTCCACTGTGCTAGTGTAGATATTGTACATGTATATCTACAGAGGCCACACGAGCTTTGGAATCAGCATGAACTGCAGCACCATATTTTGTATTTTCCATGAAGGCCGCAGTGGTCTATTGCCTGCAAACTATATTCTGCTATTTGGGTGGACAATTAAATGAAGAAGGGAAGTATGGAATTTCAGCTGATTTGGTTGATATTTAATGCTTGTTGCTAAGGAGTTTCTGACCATACCCTTTCAATTCAGACCTATTCTCTTCAACACTGTCTTTCTCAAAATGGCTGATTTGACCCCTCTCATCTTTGAAAGCCCATAACGTTTTTGTTTTTGTAGCCTGAAACTCAGCTTTAATACCATTTGAAAGCTGAGATTCTAAACTTTATAGTGATACCAAAACCTAAAAATGCCTAAACTGAGACTTATTGTGCCTTTTGTGAGAATGGGTCACATTTGTTTTTCACTGACAGAAATAGAACTGTTTGTTGTGCTTTTTGCTATGATATCGTCTTATTGTCACATTCCGTTGTTGGCTAGCAAATCAGCTGAACTTGTTATTTCATTCCTCTGAAAGATTGGGACTAAACATTATCTTGAAAAGACAAACTTTATGTTTTTTGGGAAAGGTGGCTACTTTTCATCAAAGGAAAGATGGTTTTATGCATGTGAGAAACTAAATGCTGTAAATTTTTATAATTACCTTGTACAACAATGTCAACAAAACAGAATTGTAATGTTGCCATTGACGGTAGGATAACTCGTGCAAAGAAAACTGATGAAGAATTGTTAAAGCTTCTATCAAGGTTGCAGTGTAATTCTGCCAAAGTTTTCTTTGAACTTTTTGGTGCCCAGATTCTACTAATGTTATTGTATGGCTCAGAAATATGGGAAGTATGAATCATCAGGAAAAGTATACCAGTTTGCTTGCAAGAGATTTCTGAAGGTTTCAAATAATTTTATATATGTGGAGTTGGGAAGACATCCACTGTACATAAATTCTGTAGTTATTTGTATTAGATATTGGTTCAGACTACTAAAACAGCACAACAACAAGTACTCAAAATGTGCGTACAACATATTGTTAGGAATTACTTAAGTATGTCATATAATCTGAGTAACTCACGTCCAAAACTTTCTATGCTATAATGGATTTGATCATATTTGGTTGTTTGGAGGTGTTGGAAACGAGAAGGTGTTCTTACAAAATTTTAAACGGAGATTAAGAGATTTGTTTCTGTCTAAAATGCATTTCATATCTTGAAAATCATCAGATGTGTAACCTGTACAGTGAATATAAAAGCTGTCTTGCGAAAGAAAAATATTTTGAATAAATCAATATGATCAACTACATAACAGCCCTCTCACAATTTCGAATCGGAGTCTCGGAAATAAAATGTCAGAGTTTGAAAATGCTGACGAAACATGTCCATTTTGCTTAGGTGTATAAGAAGTCGTGTTCCACGTCATATGTCTCTGTCCTCAATATACTGATCTGAGAACCAAGTTTCTGAATATCAGGCAAACTACACCGTTTCACGTTCAGATAGCTAACCTGTACATTAGTGAAAACAAGGACGTCATTTTCAACTACAGTAAATTCATTTATTTCTTGTTGTGTAAATGGCGTAAGTTACTGCGTGACCTACCTGGCTAAATTGCTGTTTTGCTCTCAGTTGGAAGAAAATAATTGCATGTGTATGAATGATTATGAAAGCTAATTGTGGTATGAGTGTATAGTATGCCCTTGTGCGAGCGTTTAGTCAGTATTAATATAGGCATGATTCAATTCTTTAATGATGTTGGTTTCAATACGACATTTGCCTATGTATGTATATATTTGATATTTGGTGTATTGCGGTAACGTAATCATGATGCGTTTGTAAAAACTACTGTAACCCCTATTGTGAGGGGCCAACAGCCTTATACAATAAATTCCATGTTCGTTTTCATTTGTTCTCTTTCTTTCATTCTTTCTTGAGAGAGCGGGCGCGCATTCCTTTGCTGTTTCTTCTTTGTTGTGGCGTCAGCTAGTCTTTCTGGAGTTCTCTCGGCTTCTGTGGTGGAGTGCCAGTTCCTCCCTCTCTTCCCTGTTGTTTTGACAGTGGGGTGGTTTTCTTGTTTTCAGCTCTGCTGGTCAGGCTCCTGTGTACACTCGGTGTGTTGAAGGTTCGCTTAATTACGTCTTCCTCCTTTTCACGTAACACATGACTGGTATGACGAGTCATCCGGCCATGTAGTTTTGATGATGTGGTAATGGACAATAGTGGTCTGCTGGCGCGCTGGCTTCTTTGGACACAATCTTGTTCTCTCACTCTCTCACTCATCTGTATCCCGTAACCATTCGTTTTTGTTTGTTTATTTTGTTGTTGTTGTTACTGTTGTTGTTGTTTTGTTGTTGTTGGTGGTGGGGTTTTTTTTGTATAGGTTATAGATTCTCTTTGTTATTTGTTTTATCTCTCTCTCTTTCTCTATCTGTCTATCTATCTATCTATCTATCTCCCCCTCTCTCTGTCTCTATATCTCTGTCTGTCTGTATGTCTGTCTGTCTGTCTGTCTCTCTCTCTTTTTCTAATGAGTGATCTGTTTTAATTTTGCACCTGCATGATCGTTTTCATTTGTGTGCGTGTATAATGCATTTCTTATCCAACACTCCAACTACAGTAAACAACGACAAGTGATTTGGAAAAAAAGGAAAAAAAAAAAAAAGGAAAAGAAAAACTATATCATTATCATAATGGGACGGAGTTGGGTTTTTTTTTTCTCATCCCCTCTCTTTTTCATCTTCTCTGCATCCAGATTTGGTTAATTGTGCGTTATACTTATTTAGGCCATAGTGTGTGTGTGTGTGTGTGTGTGTGTGTGTGTGTGTGTGTGTGTGTGTGTGTGTGTGTGTGTGTGTGTGCATGCGTGTGTGTGTTTGTGTTTGTGTGTATATGTCTGTGTGTGCACGCGTGTGTGTGTGTGCTTGCGTATGTGTGTATGTGTATGCGTTCGTTCGTTCTTTGATTTAACGTCTTTTCACTATTAGTGATATTAGTGATTTTAGATATATGCGTGTGAAGCTAAATGTGTGTTATTTTTGTGTTTCATTATTTTCACTAAGATTAAGTTCTGGTCTTCAATTTGATAATGGAGCGCACCAGTTTCCTGCCCATACATTCAGCTGATGTGCTGGTTATTGCAATACATGTATATCAGTGCCAGTTGTTGCATGTGTTCCACCTCACACCTGATCACCAGATTGTCTGCATACAGAGCAGGTTTGATGCCTGTACGTAGCTCAGATATTAAGTCAATGATGAAGAAAAGGAAGTTAGTAAGGGATAAGAAACTTCCTTGGGGAACCCCATGGCGCAGTAGGATTATTTTGCTGTGGTCATGGCTGATGGAGACACTGTCTGCTGTTGGAGAGGCAGGCCTTGATCCACTGACAAAAGCATCTGTAAATTTCTGCCATCTAGAATTTGACAAAAAGTCCATCAGTCCAGGCCTCGTCGAAAGCTTTTTGTAGATCTATCCAGGTTACGAGGATCAGATTTTGTTCCTTGAAAGCACCGTCAATCTCTTGTGATAGATATGTGGTCTGATCTTCCAACTTTTGGATTTGTCTGAACCCATTCTGTTCGACTACAAGGAGCTGGTTGGTTTTCAGATACAACCGGAGGTGTCATTCTAAGTTCTTTTCATGATCTTCACCACGCAGCTGGTCAGGCTGAATAATGATGGCAACAAGTCTGCTTTAGCTTCCTTCCACTCTAAAGGATACGTACCACGGTTGCCTCTCTCCATATTTACAGCGATGTCCCTTCTTTCCATCTACTGTAGGGGATTTAAGCTTGCAAACTGCTGCCCTGCCTAGGTGGATATGCATCTAGTTGCTGATACCATCTGGACCAGAGGACTTCCTTGCCTTCACCTCCCTCACTGATGAATTGCGTTCAAAGAGAATAGGAGACAGCTTCGTAGGTCCCATTGTGTCCTTGTTCATGGTCCTTCCTCTTTGTTCTCGTCCTGCTTCTCGCTGCTAAGCTCTGATTGGGATGTTGCTCACATTTGCATGATTTTCCCTTTTTTTCAAATCGATCAGTTGCTTTTTTTCCTATTTTCTTCAGTGAGGACTTGGCTCTGCTGATGTTCTTGTCGCTAAACTACTTGACAAACTGCCAGGACTTGTTTGTTTGTTTGTTTGTTTGTTTGTTTGTTTGTTTGTTTTGTTTGTTTCGTTTGTTTGTTTGCAAAACTCGTTCTCTCCTTCATAATGTCTCGCACTGACTATTGCAATTCACTCCTGTCTGGTCTTCCTGCCTCCACATTCACATCCTACAGCGCATTCAAAACAATGCTGTACGCCTTGTACTCAAAAAGAAAAAAGCTGACCACATATCTCCTCTCCTGGCACAACTTCACTGGCTCCCTGTATCAAAGCGCATACAGTACAAACTAGACACCATGTGCTACAAAAGCCTCAATAACGCAGCCCCCGATTACCTGTCAAGCCTACTTGAGATCTATCTTCCCTCACATACCCTCCGCTCTGCCTCCGATCCTCTGACTTTTCGCTTTCCACGCACTAAGCTCAATACCTATGGTCCACGAGCCTTCTCTGTTTCTGGTCCACTCTCCTGGAACAAACTTCCTCTCTCAGTCCGTCAGCAACCTACTTTTGTCTCCTTCAAGTCCGCTCTCAAAACTCACCTTTTCTCCTCCGCATAAAATCCTAACCTCACTCAACCCCCCCCCCCCCCCTCTGCAGCCTGTCTCCGCTCGGAGGGGAATCACATGGTTATAATATATAATTGTATATGCTATGCTCTCTATAATTTTCCATTGCTTTTATTCTTGCTTTTATTGCTTTTATTCTTTCTCCCCATTTATAGCCATGCGTCTGTGTGAGTGTGTTGTGTGTGTGTGTGTGTGTGTGTGTGTGTGTGTGTGTGTGTGTGTGTGTGTGTGTGTGTGTGTGTGTGTGCGCGTGCGTGTGTGTGCGTGCGTGCGTGCGTGTGTGTCTGCTTCAGCGCTTAGATTTGATTTTATCAAGATTTTGCGCTATATAAATATTGTAATTATTATTATTATTACCTTTCGTTCATTCGTTTGTTCGTTCATTTGTTTCTTTGTTTGTTCGTTCGTTCGTTCGTTCGTTTGTTCGTTCGTTCGTTCGTTCATTCATTCGTTCTTTGGTTTATGGGTTGATTGGTTGGTTGTTTGTTTGGTTGTTTGGTTGTTTGGTTGGTTGGTTGGTTGGTTGGTTGGTTCGTTGGTTCGTTGGTTCGTTGGTTGGTTGGTTGATGGTTGGTTGGTTGATGGTTGGTTGGTTGATGGTTGGTTTGTTTGTTTATTTGTTTGTTTATTTGTTTCTTTGTTTGTTTGTTTGTTTGTTTGTTTGTTTGTTTGTTTGTTTGTTTGTTGTTTGTTTGTTTATTTGTTTCTTTGTTTGTTTGTTTGTGCCAAAATCGTGAAAGCTTGTTTTTTCTCTCCAAAGCCTGCCATATGATTGCAACTTTGACCGAGAATCCGGCTTTTGTGTGCTACAGTCTTAGGTCATTTTCTTTTGATGGATAAAGTTCCCGCAGTTTGGTACTCCAGTATGGTTTGTACAGCTTCGTGGCACCCATTTCTATGGTTTCATTGACTGCCTAAAGAACAGTTGCATTGAAGTACTTCAAACACCATGCTGATATCTCTCTCTACCCTGGACTGTGGTGCTTTTGGTTGATTCATTGGTGTGTCCAAAGAGGGTCCTTTTTGCCACCTTATAATTCCATCGTGGGAAAGTTGACGCTGAGCATGACTCCACAAAGAATGTCAGGAAGACTGCTCAGTGGTTATCTCCTCCCGGTCATTCCATCACATCGTTGCTGACAGTCTTATTTATGTTTTAGGTACAGAATACGAAGTCAGAGATGGAAGTGGCCATCAGCTGGAGTATAACGTGGTGCAGTAAAAAAAAAACTGTTTGAGGGGATGAATCTGTTGTCATCTTCAGTTCTCTACTTCCTCACCTAAACGGTCCATGTGCTACCCCGAGGTCTGTGAGTGGCTGTTGAGTGATTAGTGTCTCAGTCTTGCCCCACATTTGAGTGATTATTGTTGTCTCAGTCTTGTCCCACAATTGAGTGATTATTGTTATCACAGTCTTGTCCCACAGTTGAGTGATTATTGTTGTCTCAGTCTTGTCCCACAGTTGAGTGATTACTGTTGTCACAGTCTTGTCCCACAGTTGAGTGATTATTGTTGTCTCAGTCTTGTCCCACAGTTGAGTGATTATTGTTGTCTCAGTCTTGTCCCACAATTGAGTGATTTATGTTGTCACAGTCTTGTCCCACAATTGAATGATTATTGTTGTCTCAGTCTTGTCCCACAGTTGAGTGATTACTGTTGTCACAGTCTTGTCCTACAATTGAGTGATTATTGTTGTCACAGTCTTGTCCCACAATTGAGTGATTATTGTTGTCTCAGTCTTGTCCCACAATTGAGTGATTATTGTTGTCTCAGTCTTGTCCCACAATTGAATGATTATTGTTGTCACAGTCTTGTCCCATAGTTGATGATTATTGTTTCTCAGTCTTGTCCCACAGTTGAGTGATTATTGTTGTCACAGTCTTGTCCCACAGTTGAGTGATTACTGTTGTCACAGTCTTGTCCCACAATTGAGTGATTACTGTTGTCACAGTCTTGTCCCACAATTGAATGATTATTGTTGTCTCAGTCTTGTCCCACAGTTGAGTGATTACTGTTGTCACAGTCTTGTCCCACAGTTGAGTGATTACTGTTGTCACAGTCTTGTCCCACAATTGAATGATTATTGTTGTCTCAGTCTTGTCCCACAATTGAATGATTATTGTTGTCTCAGTCTTGTCCCACAGTTGAGTGATTATTGTTGTCACAGTCTTGTCCCACAGTTGAGTGATTATTGTTGTCTCAGTCTTGTCCCACAATTGAGTAATTATTGTTGTCTCAGTCTTGTCCCACATTTGAGTGATTATTGTTGTCTCAGTCTTGTCCCACAGTTGAGTGATTATTGTTGTCACAGTCTTGTCCCACAGTTGAGTGATTATTGTTGTCTCAGTCTTGTCCCACAATTGAGTGATTATTGTTGTCTAAGTCTTGTCCCACAATTGAGTGATTATTGTTGTCTCAGTCTTGTCCCACAGTTGAGTGATTATTGTTGTCTCAGTCTTGTCCCACAATTGAGTGATTATTGTTGTCAGTCTTGTCCCACATTTGAATGATTATTGTTGTCTCAGTCTTGTCCCACATTTGAGTGATTATTGTTGTCTCAGTCTTGTCCCACAGTTGAGTGATTATTGTTGTCTCAGTCTTGTCCCACAGTTGAGTGATTATTGTTGTCTAAGTGTTGTCCCACAATTGAGTGATAAGTGTCTCAGTCTTGTCCCGCATTTGAGTGATTATTGTTGTCTCAGTCTTGTCCCATAATTGAGTGATTATTGTTGTCTCAGTCTTGTCCCACAATTGAGTTATTTTTCTTTGTTTCAACAGTGAAACCATATGAATTTCCAAGTCTGTGACCATAAACACCATTTAATAGTGTGTCGTGTAGAAGGAGAACTGATGGTAGAGCAGTGTTGACTTTTTCTTTTTGTGTATTTTTGGATGTGACGCGAGAGGCAGCTTTTCCGTCCATGTGTTGTTTTGATATCTTTTTCGTCATCGGCTTGACGTCATTTTCCTTGCGCGTGATTTTGTTCCCCATGTCGTTAGATTTGTTTGATCGTTGTTTTGTTGATTTTGATGTTTTTGTAAGGTTTGGTGGAGTTGCAGATGTTGGTGGTGGGGTGACTGATGTTGTAGTCACCCGTTTAGCTGCCTCTGCATAAGAGATGGGCAGCGGTGACGGACGTGGTTTGTCTGTGTGGTTGGGGTCTGTTTGTGTCCCAACAGACACACAGACCAGCGGCATCCTTCCACTTGAAAGTGCCCCACTGCCCATCTCTTGTACATGGTCACTAACAAGTTTCTCTAAGGACAGAATCCGGTCGGACATCGCGAGTACCAACGATTTTAACTCACTGATGGAGTCGCTGCGGAGGTCTGTCCCTGGGCCGCGGTCAGTTCTCCTCTTCGCTACAGGTGAAGCGGTGACAGCCTTCGCAGCGTTGATGGATCTCTTGCTTCCACCAGTGATGTTGTTGGCGTTATCGTCAGTGTGTGTGTGTGTGTGTGTGTGTGTGTGTGTGTGTGTGTGTGTGTGTGCGTGCGTGTGTGTGTGTGTGAGAGAGAGAGAGAGAGAGAAATAGAGACAGACAGATAGATAAACAGTCAGACAGACCGACTGACAAAGAGAGAGAGAGAGACATACAGACAGACAGAGACAGAGAGAGACATACAGACAGAGACAGAAAGACAGAGACAGACAGACCGATGTAGAGAGAGATAGACAGACAGACAAACGGAGACAGAGACAGAAAGACATAGAGAGACAGACAGACAGATAGATAAACAGACAGACAGACACGAAAAGAAGTATTAGAGCGCGTATTTCATACAGCCAGACAAGACAGGCGCACATTTTCGGACAACTGGCCTTTGTCAAGCGTAAGATCGCAAACAAACAAACACCGGATACAAAAATTAGGAGAAAAAGACTGAAACTTCCCTGCTGCTCCGTCCAGAGAGAAAAGGACGGACGCAGCAGCAGGGAAGTTTCAGTCTGAGAAAAAGACGGACAGAACACCAGAGAAGTTTCAGTCTTTTTCTTCTAATTTTTGTATCTGGTGTTTGTTTGTGATCTCACGCTTGACAAAGGCCAGTTGGCCGAAAATGTGCGCCTGTCTTGTCTTGTTGTATTAAATACGCGATCTTCTTCTTTTTTCATGTTTTTTCTGATTCCAAATTCCAATGAATCCGAAACAGTGCACTTGAACTTTTCCTGCAAGAGAGCAAATAATACAATACAAGAACACTCTTTGCAAAAAGTATGTACGCTTCCTATCAAAGTGAAAATTGAGAATAAAACTAACACATTCTGCTTTCAAAATCTAAATTCGAATACCATGCCAATATGTGTCAAAACGCCTTTTGTCCCACAAACCTTCCAAAGCTGTCAGATCTCTGTGATCTTCTTCCTAATCATGTTTGAATTCTCTTTAACTTATTGTGGAAAGAATTCCTTCTTTGTTTTTGGCCCAGCAACAAGGATCTAGTTTCCAGTGTCTTTACGAAGCCTTTCTATGTCCAGTCGTATTGCAGCAAGTATCTGTGTAGGAAGTTAGGAGAAAAACAGGTTCTCTAGGTTTTGTGTGATGGTTGTGTTTTCCTTAGGCCATGGCCATAAGATCCACTCTGTGAGCAAGGGGAGCTAGCGTTTTAGGTGCCCTTATCTGCTTGACGGTTCTGTCCAAGGACACGAAGAATCTGTTTTAGGTGAAGCCTTGCCAAATGCCATCCCGACCCCTATCCTGATAGAAACCGTACAGACAACTAAAAAATTGGAAGAAAAAATTTACAATGATATAAGAGGGAATCAGAGCACCTAGAAATATATGCTGGTGTCAAAAATGATATACCTGTTATCACATCTGAAAAGGACAATTCACGCTTTTAAAAACAATACCAAACGTCCTAGGACGGGCGGCATTACGTCAGAATTTTTCACTTCTTTTGACCACAATTAGGTATATTAGCTGTGAGATCATTAAATGACTGTTTTGAAAAAGGAGAACTCCTCCTCAACGTCAAAACATGAACAATTATCTGTATTCCAAACTGTGATAAATGCAAAGTCTTGATAAGAAAAAACAACAACTGGAGATCAGTTGTATTTAAAATATTATTTACAGGATCGGTTCAGCGTGTGTAATGCTCATAAACTAAAATCCATTTTCAAGTTCCTTGATGAACAATTAACAGACTAGTTTTGTTGCAGGTAGATTTCTGGGTGATGACGTTTGTTTAATTTATGATGTGATCACTACATAAACAATAGAACGAACAGGACTACCTGCAGCACGCGTTTCGGGGATGTAAAATGATGCATTCCTTTGGCAAACACTCGAAAGAATAACGAATAACGTTTGCCCTTAAGTAAATGTTTATTTTCATAAATATTAATGCAAAGATGACGCACCATAGATGAATTAATAAGAAAGTGTTTGAAAACAGCTTACAACAATAAAATAACAGCATTCCTTTAAATGTCATATGACCAGTTTCATAAATAATTGGTGTTCATGCAAAGCATTATGATGAACATGTTTGTAGGGCCTACTTTAAACGCATACATGCAACAAATAAATATTGTATTAACGTGTATCTCAGTCTGTCTGTCTGTCTGTGTCTGTGTTGTGTCTCTCTGTCGTCTGTGTCTCTCTTCTCTGTCTGTGTCTGTCTGTCTGTCTGTCTGTCTGTCTCTCTTCTCTCTCTCTCTCTCTCTCTCTCTCTCTCTCTCTCTCTCTCTCTCCATATACACATATAGATATATATATGTAGATGTATATACAGATACATGCAGATATATATACATACATATATGTATGTATATATATATATTGTGTCTGTGTGTGTGTATGTATGTATTGTGTGTGTATGTATGTTTGTGTGTGTATGTATTATGTAATCTGTCCTATTTACTTTGTACCTTGTAAGGCAATCGCAATATGTATGTAGTGTAAATGAAAGCTGGGTGTTTGGATATTTGTTTGTTTTTTTATGTTTTGCTTTGTTCCCATGCCCATTTCTTAGATATTTTGTTTGGTTTGTTCTGTTTGGTCGAAAAAAATTGTAGATTTTTGTTTCATAAAATGCAAACAAAAAATAAATCTTGCAAAGAATACAACAGATAACAGGTTAACTTTTCCATTCAGCCACTGCATGCTCAAAACAAACAAACAAAAAAACAAACAAAACAAAAAACTAAAACAAACAAGCAATCAAAAACACTAACAGAAGAAGGCCATGTTCAACACACATATACACACGCAGGCACACACACGCAGGCACACACGTGCACGCACGCCGCGCGCGCGTGTGTGCACACACACGCACACACACACACACACACACACACACACACACACACACACACAGAGGCTTGAGTGAGTGAGCACTGTGTCAACCTTTTTCCCTATTGTGAAGTTCAACACATTGGCTGAACATGGTTATTTACTAATTTTATTAATTTTTAATGCGTATAGCGCCCTCGAATTTTGCCTGGCGGTACTATCGTAAAGTTTGTTCACTTTAGCATGTGTGAAATTTGTGCGACCTACGGACTGATAAAATCACGGCTGCTTACTCCATCAGCGTGACAGGTTTACGGCATGTCGTCACACACTTGACCAGCTCCTTTCATCTCTTTATCTCGTTTATGTCGCAAAGTAGGTACAATAACAATGATAATAATAATAATAACAATAATGATAATAATAATAATAATAATTATAATAATAATCACCTCGCCTATCCTCTCTCCCTCGCCAGGATCGGTGGTAGGAGCCACGCTCGACGTCACAAGTCTTCTGCATGTCACACGATTGAGACATCTATGGGCGACCTCCTAGATCCCCAGACCACAGACTTCAACGATGTTGTTGAAATAGGAGGTGTGCGGTCGTCCATTCTTCTCCTCGCCTCAACTTTTCCCTGCAGGACCATTGATATCAACTCTGTTTTGGTGTTTCTGATCGCATGGCCTACATATTTCAGCTTTCTTTTGTTTCAGTTTCATTTCAGTTTCAGTTTCTCAAGATGACGTCTACGCGCTCGGAATGAATTCCATATGCACTAACGTCACAGGTGCCATGTAATGGAAAAGATCCAGAATGATCACGGCACAAGCCTTTGAGCTGGCCAGGTCCTGAGGTCCTACCTAGATAGTTCCATAACCCTGAGGTCATAGGGGACTGAGGTGGCAGAGACCTCAACTTTTTCCTGCGCCAGCACCACGAGGGTGGCGCCCATCCCCTCTCCCTCGCTTCAAATTCATATTTATATTCACTATTTTTTTAACCAAAACCTCAGAAAGGCAAGAAAGTTAATTGATCTTCAAGGGGTGGGACCTGGTAAATCAACCATCTCTCCAATGCTTTTTGTTTGTTTGTTTGTTTGTTTGTTTGTTTGTTTGTTTGTCTGTCTGTTAGTTTCTTTGCTTGTTTTTTAACCAATGCCCTGCTCTTCACGATTTTCAACTGCCGTGGGATCTTTAGCGTGCGCAGCCAGAAGGCACTCAGGTCCGACTCGTTTTTCGTCCCCATCCGAAGGACTACACGTTCAATTCGATTTTCTGGTCAAACTGAGGAGAAAAGTTGAAGCCACAACGGGGAGCGAACCCTGGAACCTCGAGTTTAGTTATTGGCAGGAGAACGTCTGAATCATTCTGCCACTTTTCTCCTCTTTTGATGATCTCTATTAGCAGTTGGCGCTTGACATTCAGTTCCATTAACAAGCTATCGTTTGTTCTTCTGTCTGTCCATTTGACTCTGAGAAGTCGTTTATAGAGCCACATTTCTGCTGCATTGATTTTCTTTTCTTCGTTTTTATTAGTGTTCAGGCTTTGCAGCCATACATTAAAACAGGCCGAATGAAAATGTTTAGGATTCTTGGTTTTGAATCTTTGGGAAGCCCTCTGTCTTTCCATACGTTTTGTTTAGCTGGACCATTTTTTGTTTGTTTTTGTTTTGCCATGCCAATTCTTGTTATTACATCTTTGGTGCAGGAGCCGTTATTTGCTTTTACAGATCCTAGATACTTTAAATGTCTATTTCATTTATTTGAATGTTTGGATGTTCCTGGCCTTCTTTTTTCGCTATGTGCATGACCTTGGGTTTGTTTGTTTGTTTGTTTGTTTGTTTGTTTGTTTTTTTTGTTTGTTGTTGTTTTGTTTGTTTGTTTGCTTGTTTGTTTGTTTGTTTGTTTGTTTGTTTGTTTTAACATTTAGTTTCAATCCTGCCCTGCAACCTGCTGCATCTACTCGGTAGACAATTATCTTTCATGCTTGTGATGTTATATGCCGTTAATACATATTTCAGATTGGTGATGTTTCATCTTCCAATCTTTATTCCTGTCTCTTCCAAGTCTGCCTCTCTAATGACTTGCTTAGTATATAAGTTAAAAAGATGAGGCGAAAGCATTCAGCCCTGCCTGACTCCTTTTTTAATGCCAAAATATTCGCAGTGTGCACCAGTCCATCTGATGGTCGCTCTTTTGGTCTTCATATAATGCTGCTATAAATGACATCAAGTGTTTGGGGAAGTCCATCTTTGCCATTGTGCTATACAGTTGATGATATATGACCTATCAAAGGCCTTGCTGTAATCGATAAAGGTAATGAAAGTTTCTCGGTCGCTGTTCCTTACTTTTTCTATCAAAATATGTAAGACAAATAACATGTCTGTTGTGCCCCTGTTGGATCTTAACCAGTCTTACAGTCAAACAGTTCTTCTTTTATTTTTTGTTTCGTTCTGTTCAGTATGATGATTAGCAGTACTTTACTGGTGTGGCTGATTAGAGCGATGGTTCTATACTTACTGCAGTCCTTGGCATTCCCATTTTTATATAGCATGACAAATTCTGAATAATCACTATCATCATCATCATCATCATCATCATCATCATCATCATCATCATCATTATTTTAAAAAAAATTATCATTATTATTATTATTATTATCATTGTTGTTGTTGTTGTTGTTGTTATCATTATCCACAAGACGAAAGAAAGCTGTACGAAGACATGAATGAGCAACAACACACTGCGCCAGTAGGTAATGCGTCAAGAAAATCAAGGCCAGGAATCAAATCACTACACCAAGGACATCCACGTTGATGATTCAGACAAGAAATTTGTTCAGGCTCTCGATGCCAAGGGTCAAAACCTCAACTTGCTGCCTGCAAATGCGAAAGAAAAATGGGAGAGGCTGGATTAAGTAATAGTCCACAAACTAAATGCACTGATAGAAAAGTACACCCTGGAACACAAACTATCCGCACTTGGAGATATGGGTATATGAAACCAGTAAGGACGCCTATAGAGTAAAACACCCAAAGTTGAAAACACCTTAAAAATCTAGACGTCAACTAGAGATAGAAAACAGTCGAAAAAAAGAAGAATCTATCAAAAAACAAACAGAAGGCTGCTTCAACTATAAAAGGAAAGGCTTCGAGAAATCATGAAAATAGTAAAACAATGTGCCTTCAAATGAGCAGAATCAGCAAAGATATGAAGGAGCAAACAGAACAGTCCCGAAATTGCTTCTTAATAGATCTCTTTCAGTTTGCCATGGAAATTATTTGAATATCATGGTGGACAAAGAAGCTCAGGAACAGCATTATCAGGAGAACACATTCCGACCCAAGCCATCACTGAAGGATGGTACGGTCTGTAGCATCAGCGAAAATGTTTTATGACCAGCCATCAACGCTGAATGAAATAAAGACATTGGTTAAGAAAACCAAAGCCAAACAATCAACTGGGCCTAACGGCATACCCTAGCTGCTGTAAAAGAAATATCTCCATATCCTTGAGTGATTCCACAAACTGATAAAATCAGCATGGAAGAACTTGAAGATCAGCAGCCAGTGGATGAAACCTGACAGAGCTTACATTCCAAGAAAACTGAATTCGAGTGACATCAATCTGTTAAGACTAGTGTCACTTCTGAACGTTGAGGGGGAAATCTCTGTCATGGCAGCAAGGCTGACTAAATAACTCATATAAAATGAGTACATGTACTTGGATGTGTCAGTTCAGAAAAGAAGTATCCTAGGAGTCTCTGGCTGTTTATGAAGCAATACAAAGGGCTACAGTTGTAGAAAAAGGACGTCGATGTGCAGTGGCCACATCTGGCGAATGTGTATGGATCAGTCCCGCACAAGATCATTTAGATAGCTCTTGAGATGTATCATGTTCCAAGGAACATCCAAATAATGGTGAAGATGAATTGCCATGGCTTCTCAATGCGGTTTCCAACAAATGTGGTTCACCACAATAGGCTGTGCAGTTTTTCAGACCTCAGAAATAGATACCAAATACCTCGTCTAAAAGCCTTCGTGGCTTCCAACAGAGACAGACCAGTCAAGAGCCTTGGAAGATAGTATGAAGACTCCTTCAAAAATACAAGAGAGATAAAGAAATCAAACAAGTGGCAGAAGTAAGCCTGCAGGTTACAGACCAGTGTGGCCTCCTCGGTAAATACAAAGTCTGGAGCATGTAGTTCATGCTTATTCCAAATCTTCTCTGGTCTTTACTGATATGCAATTTTAGCACTAGCATAGTGAAATCGATGACAGCCAAAATCAACAAATACACATGAAAATGGCTTTTTGTTCCACCTGGTCTCAATGACATTGCACGTTATCATCGTAAGGCAAAGCTGAAGCTACCCCCTAAGTCCATCGTCGAGGAGTGCAAGGTGTGAAGCTTCTGTGCGTGCTTGAAAATTTGGGAGAAAAGTTTGTCTGTGATATCAGTTCAGCCCAAGCTGAATGCTAGCAGACAATGGAAAGTCCGGGACGCAATGGATGCAACAGAGGAAAGCCTCATGGTCAGAGAAATAACTGGTCATACACAAACCAACAGGCATGAACAGGGATCAACAAAAGTGGGATGGTGGTCAAAGGCTAATCGAAAAACAGAGAGACATGGTAATACAGGAAATTAGGAAAGGAGAGACCAACAGGGGCAATGGCCAACATGCGAAGATGTACTCTAAAGAAGTCTCAGCTGAAATGACATATGGCATAGTTGCATCCTGCTCTCAAATGCAAAATGAAATGGGGGAAATCAGATGACCCTGCTTGTTCACTTTGTTTGGGCAAACAAGCAGTCGAACATGTCTTGAGTTCATACAATGTAGTGCTAACCTGAAGAAGATACATGTGGAGATACAATCAAAGTGTACAAGCGATTGGGGGGGGGGGGGGGGGGGGGGGACCATGCCACCAGAATATCGGGCAACCATCTACACTGCAGGAGGCAGCAAACTGTGGCATGAAAAGGCTGTGACATCTGAAACATGGAACGTGATCTGCTGGATGGAGTGAACGACTAGGAGCTCAAACAGATAGTCCAGAATGAAAAAAATAGAGACTACCCAGAAATCATCAACAAGAGATGCATGAAACCGGATATACTTCTCCATTCTCATTCATCAAAACAAATGATTCTGATGAAATTCACTGTGTCGTTTGAAAGTAGAATGGAGGAATCCCAGATC
>CM060315.1:63603865-63708865 GCA_030674185.1 Monoplex corrugatus | reverse complement strand
ATTATGATTGTAACGTCTTGTGATTTACATTCGACCTTGGCCATCTCTAATACTTCGTAGAAGTTGTCGATGTCTTCCTGAGTACTTGCGGATGTTGGTGCATACACCTGAATGATGTTGATATCAAATGGTTTGCCTCCCAATTTGACCAGCAAAACTCTGTCGGACACAGCCCAGTATCCCTTAACTGCTTTTGATTTGTCTTTGTCCATTATGATGCCTACTCCTCTTTCGTGTGAATTACCACCAGAGTATATCACTGTGTATTCTCCTGATGTTATCATGCCTGCCCCCTTCCAGTGTCCTGATGTTCCATGTTGCTATATTGGTGTTTTTGAGTTTTGAGTTTGGGATTGGGTTTGGTCGCAGTAGCTGGCTGATGGTCTGGTGTCACCTGCGCCACATGACAGTCCCTACCGGACGAAGGTGCTCCACATGAGCACCTATTTACGTCGTTATCTTCAATTTCCTTTTGTTTGTCCATCCATAATTGTCCTGGAGACTACTTACTACATATCAATCAAATATGTAATTTTGGTGTCGCACTAAACAAACACGAGAAACAGGCTGACAAATAAGATGACATTATTGAGGGAAAAGTTCAGTTTTATTCATTTATTTTTGCATGGAGATTGTTGGCATGGCCTGACCATCTCACTTCATTTGATTTAAAATGACAATGACAAAGAACAATTCTCTGTCATGTTTAGTCACACTCCTCACGAGACAGACAACTCATTCAGGCAACAATAAAATCGGCCGTGGGCTATATAAAAAGCCAGCCGTTCTTCTTATTATCTATATTATGCTTTGTTTTCTCTAAACTATATGCAGACATTTGTATTTAATTTTGTATTTTGTTTCAATTTGTTTTTTTCAGATTTGAAGACATGATTCATACGTAGACATGTGACGAGATTAATGAATCAATTTTAATGTTTTAAGGGGCAGTAGGTTTAAACTCCACAAAGTCAAATCAGGACCATTTTAAATTATCACATAGATGATCTGGACAACTTCCAAAAAACACGAAATACTCTTTTTTTTTAAGGTGATGAAAAAAGGAGACGATGATAAAAGTAACCTGAGACCAGATCAAACTTCAAATAGAAAATATGTGGGCACCAGATTAAATACAGTATAGTGTGTGTATGTGTGTGCATGTGTGTGTGTGTGTGTGTGTGCGTGTACGCGCGCGCATTAATGCATGCGTATGTGTGTATGTATGTGTGTGTGTTTGTGTGAATGTGTGTATGTTGCGTGTGTGTGTGTTCGTTCGTTCTTTAATTTAACGTCTTTTCACTATAAGTGATATTAGACGTGTGTGTGTGTGTGTGTGTGTGTGTGTGTGTGTGTGTGTGTGTGTGTGTGTGTGTGTGTGTGTGTGTGTTTGTGTGTGTGTGCGTGTGTGTGTATGTGTGTGCGTGTGTGTGCATGTGTGTGTACGTGTGTGTGCGTGCAAGCGTGCGTGCGCGCGCGTGTGTGTGTGTGTGTGTGTGTGTGTATGTGTGTGTTTGTGTTGCGTGTGTGTGTGTGTGTGTGTGTGTGTGTGTGTATGTGTGTGTATGTATGTGTGTTTGTGTAAATGTGTGTGTGTGTGTGTGTGTGTGTGTGTGCATGTGTGTATACGTGTGTGTGCGTGCAAGCGTGCGTGCGCGCGCGCGTGTGTGTGTGTGTGTGTGTGTGTATGTGTGTGTTTGTGTTGCGTGTGTGTGTGTGTGTGTGTGTGTGTGTGTGTGTGTGTGTGTGTGTGTGTGTGTGTGTGTGTGTGTATGTGGTGGTGGTCTTTGATTTAATGTCTATTCACTAAAGTGATTTTAGACACACACAAAAAACAAAAACAAAAAAAACTTGAGGAGAAAAGAGGATTAACGATTGGAACAGCAAAACTGGCTAACCATAACATTGAACATGAGAAGTAACAGAACGTTAAAGATAATTCGCTATAGGACTTTTTGACAGGCTAACAAAAAATTCATATGTTAAGGATGATGAGGCAAATATGTCAGAAACTGTCTTCGTTAATAGCGTAGGTATATGTCGTTTTGCCCGAACACATGAAAGAATATGACTATGTGTTATCTTCTTTCCACACAGACACACTACATTCCTAGTGTATTTTGTTTTGAATGCATCAAGTTTCCACCTATACATAAGGGATTGTATACTTCTGCTGGCAGGAAGCTGCTTCGGTGTTTTGCTAATTTCAAAGTTCATGTAACATTTTTCATACTTTTTCTGTTTATCTTGAAACTGCTTCCATACATAGGTGTCCACTAAGGTATAACACTCATGCAATGAGAGGGAAAGTTGTATATGATTTGAATCTGGGAAGCTCTTTGCCCCCCGTTTGGCAGCCCTATCAACCATATCATTGTAATAAAAAGAACTATGAGATGGTATCCAGCAGAAAGTAATGTCAGTGCCTCTTAAGGATAAACTATTAATCAAGTGAGTAATTTCCAATATCATTTCAGATCTTGTTTGTAATTTTGATAATTCAAGAGCTTGAAGTACTGATTTTGAATCAACGCAAAAAAGTATCTGGGGAATCGTCCTAAAAAGATTTATCATATAATTCAAAGCCATTAAGATTGCAAAGAGTTCTGCAGTAAAGACAGATTTATTAAGTCCTATATAGAAAGATTTCTCAATTTTGAGAGCAGGTATTAAAAACGCTGAGCCTGCTTGTCTTTCAATTATTGATCCATCAGTGTAAACTTTCAAATGATCGGAATAAAAGTCTTCTATATGACTAACTTGACTTGCCAGTAAGTTGATATCATCTTCTTTTTTTAAGTCAGTGTGGTATATGTCAAATCGTGCTCTTTGAAGTTCCCAACTGGGTACTGGTGAAAACGAAGGTCTTAAAGTTACTGGATTTGTTTCTAGATCAATTCCAGAGCCTTTCATAACATCAGCTGTAAATGTTGCAAGTGTGACCTGCGAGGATATTGATTTAGCTCTTTTCGGAAAGTCGGTGTCTGATCTTACTTTTGTCTCTGTTTCGATACTGTTTTCTATGGTGGTATTTCTTAACAGAAATTTAGAAGAAGCGACTTTCCTTTGTTCATCAAGCGGCAACAATTTGATTGCATTGTATGTGCGAAGGCAAGAGGCATGCATTGGAAGACCCAATGCAAGTTTGAAACCTTTACAATCTATGCTCTGCAGTTTTGTTAGTAAGTGTTTTGGTGCACTGAAGAAGATTTCTTGGGCATAGGTTAATTTAGATCTAATAAGTGATTTACAGAGATGAACAAGTGTTGATGTTTCTTGTCCCCATATCTGTTTGCGAACTATTTTCAAGAAATTTAAAGTTTTTTTAGCTTTGGTTAATAAGTATTCAATATGCTGATTCCAAGATAATTTTGCTGTAAGGAAAACTCCTAAGAATTTAATCGACTCGTTATACTGAAGAAGAGTATCTCCCAGTTTGAATGTGGGAATGTTTGCTGGGTTAGCTCCACTGTTAAACAAAACTATCTTTGTTTTTTCCACGGATAGATGCAGTCCATTTTCTACCATATATCGTGCTATTTTATCAAGCTCTAATTGATAACATTTACGTGTATAATTAAGACAGCGCAAAGGAGTTTTTCTTTTCATATTTACCTGCATCCACATGCATAAATCGTCAGCATATTGAGCTAAAATTACATGTTTAGAAATTTTACTGGGTAAGTCATGCAATAATATCATGAAGAGAAGGGGAGCAATAACGGATCCCTAAGGGATACCCATTTGAAGAAATCGTTTTGTGGAATACACATTTTCGATCCTTGATTGAATTACACGATCTTCTAAGAAGCATTTGACATAATCAAAAATGTGACCTGTTAGCCCAATACTTTTCAATTTGAGTAATAATCGGGAGTGCCATACTTGGTCGTATGCTTTAGTTATATCAAAAAATGTAGCTAAAACACATTGGCGTCTGGCAAATTGTTGTTTGATATTAGTGGTTAGCTTTGTTAGGAGTTCCACTGGTGACCTGCCTTTTCTAAATCCTGCCTGATTCACTGGTAATATGTTATTCTTTTCACAGTAGTGCATCAATCTCTTTAAAATTATTTTCTCCATTAGTTTACATACGTGTGATGTTATTGCAATTGGCCTATAGTTTTTCAAGTCAGTATTACATTTACCTGCTTTTAGTATAGGAACCACTATTGATTGTTTCCAATAGTCAGGCAGTTTGCCGCTGTTCCAGCATTTTTTAAACATACTATGTAGCAAGTTTTAAAAATTTTCTGGTAAATTTTTCAACATCTCATTTGAAATTGCATCAAATCCTACTGATGTCTTTTTATTTGGAATTGATTTAATGGCATCTATTAATTCTTGGAGCGTGATTGGTGTATTTACATAGTGCGTATTATCTGGGGCAGGATCCTTGTATGCGTCGGTCTTTTCTTCCTGTACCCTATAATTTCTACTAGAGGCAGGAAGTCCTTCTATTCGACAGACCTCTGCAAACATGTCTGCAAAAGCTTCTGCTTTCTCCCGTGAGCTAGGTAGAGGGTTGTTTTCTAGCTTTGATGGCAACTTGATCCCATTTTTCATTGTTTTCAGTTTTTCCCAAATCTTTTGCATATCTTTGTGGTCACTTACTTCATATGTACAAAAAGATGTCCAGTATTGTTCTTTCGCTTGTTCTATGACTCTGTTACAGTTTATATTGGCACTTTTCATTGCCGTATGATTTTCAGATGACCTGTTCGCTATATATTGTTTGTATTTTTCTTTCTTTTCGTTGACTGCCTTTTCACAGTCTTTATTCCACCAGACGTTTCCAAGATGTTTTCCTGTTTTTGACACTTTAAGTTCTGGAATTGAAATGTTTGCAGCCCTTAAGAGTGACTTACAGAAATATGTGTACATATCGTTTAAGGTCATTGTTTCAGATAGATCTGTTCTTGTATTTCGTAGGAAAGCTTTAAAACTGGGCCAGTCTGCGAATTTATAGTTAAACTTGGGTAGACTATCTTGTGGTATTGCATCAAACTCAGTGATATGGTTAAGGGTAAGAAGTATGGGGATGTGATCTGATCCCAACAAGTCATCCTCTGTTTGCCATGTGGCATTTGGTGCTAACGATGGTGAGATTAAGGTAAGGTCGATAGCTGTGGGTCTGTGGGTTGGTATATCAGGGACACGGGTAACGTGTCCGTTGTTTAGTAAGTATAAACTGGAATCTATAATATTTTCAATCAACCTGTTGCTAGTTATGTTTTTACAATTCTTGTCCCAAAATGGGGCATGTGCATTAAAATCACCACCAACTATCCACTTGTCACGTTGGTCATGAAAATGTTTCAGCCACTCAATATTCACAGAATCGGGACCTCTCGGTAGATAAACAGAGGCCACATTCAGAACTAATGATGATGAACATTTTATAATAATTGCACACGAAGAAATAGATGAGGACGATTTTGGTACTGACGATCTTTCACTGTAGTTCAGTCCTTCACGAACATATATAGCTGTTTGTATTCGGCCACCGTCATTGATAGAGTCATATACTGGTGGATAATAAAACTCCGATATTTTAGGTATATTAGTCTTGGTGGTATTCAGCGATTGTAGAAGCAAGACTTGGATGTTTCTAGTAGATAGATAGTTACTCAAATAGGAAATGTTTTTACCAATGGAACGTGTGTTCCACTGAACAATGTTGATGTCACTGACTACACATGTGTATGTGTGTGTGTATGTATGTGTGTTTGTGTGAATGTGTGTGTGTGTTTGTGTGTGTGTGTGTATGTGTGTGTGCGTGTGTGTGTGTGTGCGTGTGTGTGTGCACGTGCGTGCGTGCGTGTGTGCAAGCGTACGTGCGTGTGTGTGTGTGTGGGTATGTGTGTGTTTGTGTGTGGGTATGTGTGTGTTTGTGTGTGTGTGTGTGTGTTGCATGCGTGTGAGTGTGTGTGTGTGTGTGTGTGTGTGTGTGGTGTTATGGATGTGTGTGTGTGTATGTGTGTGTAAATGTGTGTATGTGTGTGTATGTGTGTGCATATCTGTGTATGTGTGTGTGTATGTGCGTGAGTGTGTGTGTGTGTATGCTTTGCTCTCATTCATATACAAAGTTTTAATATTAAGCCCGTAGAATAAGGTTCATTTTCCACACAGCAAAGTCATGCTTTATTGCTTTCTTTCATATCTACTGACACTAAACTGGATACCTCTCTGTCTCATCACTTACCACAGAAAATGGAATGAAATCTCAATCAGTGCAATTTCTCTTTATTCAAAAATCACCAAGATATAAACACACAGCACTTTTATGCACAATGCAGCAGGCTGACTTGCAAAATCAGAGATGGCTTCAGACAAAACAGCACATACTAAAAAAAAGAATATACATATGCATACTTTCAGAGATTTATAGAGATGTGCCACTTTCATAAATCTAGTATGGACACAAAACCACACAAGGCACGCAGTCTCTCACTCTCTTTCTTACACACACACACACACACACACTCTCTCTCTCTCTCTCACACACACACACACACAAACACACACTCACTTACACACACACACTCTTTCTCTCTCTCTCTCTCTCTCTCTCTCTCTCTCACACACACACACACACACACACGCACACACACAACATACACACACACACACTCTCTCTCTCTCTCTCTCTCTCTCTCTCTCTCTCACACACACACACACACACACACAACTACACATACAAAGCCTCTTCCTCTAAGTCTCCATCTCTCTGAATATGCCTTTTTGTTCTGTGGACTGCTACACAGAAAACACGATTTTCAGATCACTTATACCACACTCCCCAGAGGTTCAGTCACCACAGGCAACACAGGTAACTTGTCCATCTAAAGACGTGTACAGAGAAACCAGCAACTGTACGCTTTCACTAGTGAATATGGTCTCACTTGATTGATGCCGATGTTCAGCATGTGTGGTACATCTCAAAACTACTCTGTACTAGTATTGTGAGCAATGAGATGTGAACCTCTGAGGCCAGACAGACACAAATGGCATACCACAATGTATCTCTCTCTCTTTCTCTCTCTCTCCATGTCTTTGGTCCATTCCAGTCACCAAAGTTCACTTAGTTAACACAGATTCCATCTCAAACAGTCGGAACAGTTGACATAAAGTCCATCAGCTGATCTCTGCTCATATACTGAGTCTCTCCATTGGCTGTGGAGATCATTTCTACTTGACACGGTTCTGCCAATGCCTAGAAAAAAACACAGAAATCATGTTTGTACATTACAACAGTTACAATGATAATGAGAATATTACTAACACTAACACTAACAGTAATAAACAATAATCAATCAATGCCAAGCGTTGAACACGGAAAGAAAGTGGCAAGTGGTTCGAAATTCAGCCCGGCAGATGTAGTACAGTAAGCATGGTTATCTGCCTTCGACTCATCATCATCATCATCAGGTACCTTGCTGCATGGTATTGGTGATCATGGCCTTTCATCTGTCTCTATCTCTTGTTGTCTCAAGCATCTCTTCCACCCTCTTTGTCTTCAGCCATTCTGCAAGTCCGTCTAATATCTTCTCCATGGATCTTCCTGGTGCTCTCTTTTCCTCCAGCTTTCCCGTTGTGACCAGGTGCTCCAATTCCCTTTTCCTCATAAAATGGCCTATAAATGTTGCCTGTCTTTTCCTAATCTTCCTTATGATCTTCTTGTGTCTGCCTCCATCAAGACTGTCTCATTTGTCTTCTTTGCTGTCCATGGAACTCTCAACATTCTTCTTACAAACCACGTCTCGGCTGCCTCAATCTTGTTCTGGCTTTGCTAGTTGACTGTCCACGCCTCACAACCGCATAACAGTATTGGTTCTATATAACATTCAAGAACTCTCTTCCTGATGTTAATTGATAGGCATTTGTTGGTAAGAATGCTTTTCATCTTCTTGAATGCTGTTTTGGCTTGGCCGATTCTGCTGGCTATTTCTGATGTGCATCTGCCGTCTGGTGAAATGATCGTTCATGCAATAATTCAAAATGAGGGCCTATGAGACACAATTTACCAGCCTCGAATAGTTCTGACAAGTATAAATTCTGAATGCCTTGGGATCATAAAAACAAAATTAGATGGTCAAGCCATCCTAACACTCTCCCTTTTCATATAAAAATTCAAACCAGAAATCCGGATTTTATACTTCTCAAGGTCACTGAGATCTTGAAGAAGCCTCAGTAGAAACAAAACTCGACAGGTAGCCTACTGAGGTTAATGGCAGATTCTTAATATTGACAGAAGATCCTGAGAAAGTGCTGTTCACAACCTTCCTGCAGAGAAAAAAAAAAAAAAAGGGGGGGGGGGGGGGAGGATCTCTGGCACTTTCCCCCTGTCCATGTGACCTTGACCTACGAGCTTTATCTTCAAAACTAATGCTTTCCCCACTTCTCATCAGTCCACAGCTTAAACCAAAACTTAGTAAAAGACCCACCGAACAAAAAATGAGAAAATCTTGTTCACACATTTTCATCACAGCCACACACATACAAACACACACACACACACACACACACACACACACACACACACACACACACACACACACACACTCACTCACACACACCCTCTGTGGATGACATGAAAAGAAAAAAGGGAGGTTGAACCAAAATAAAGACTTTTGACTGACAGATTATGGGTTCAAATCCTCATCAGTCCCTTCAAAAATCATTATGGGATTTTTGGCTCCAACCAGCTCCTATCTAGAGTTGACTGAGCTATGGACTCACTGGGAAGATTGGGACCACTAGTTGAATCTCATCCACATCACAGATGCATCACTGAAGGTGTTGCTCAAATTCTGACCAACACCATAGGTGTCTGTATCTCTGGGACATTGTTAATGCCAGCATACATTATGGCACATAGAGTACAGCCATGTCTTGCAGCCTCAGTTCTAGATGGAACTCAAATTGCATGATGATTATCATCGTCATCATCATCACACTGTAAAAATTGTGTAAGCTTACGTAGACATTAAGGTGGAATAGAAAATGGGGGGGAGGGGGGGGGGGGGGGGGGGAATACAGAGAAAAAGGTAGCACACACAAAATGTCCCTAAGTGCAATGATCCTAAAAAGATAAAAAAAATAATAATAATAAAGACTGAAACAGTCATCTACCTTCCTGTGAGCATACATTCTACATGCCTTAGCACTTTTCTTGAATCAAAATAATGTCATTTAACAGACTGTATCCATCACAACATGGTAAAAACTTCAATATACATTAACTTACAATCCCCTCTTTCAAGCACCATTTTCCATGTTCTGCATACTTGTGACATGAAAATGAATCGATTTCATTCAATTTTGTACGACACCTTGGTAAAAGACTTAACCCTTGACTCCCGCACCCTGTTCACCAGCATCCTGCGCTGTCAACCATGCTGACAAAGCAAAACTTAACCCTCTGATTCCCTCACCCTATCCACCTGCAGGTGGATAAGATGAGGGAGTCAGAGGGTAAAGTTTTTGCAGTAGGAGGATAGGGTGCGGGAGTCAAAGGATTAAGATCTCATATATCTCTTGTTCAATCCCAGACTGCAACATAAAAACTGGCCTGTTGACTGCCCATCGTAGTGCTCCAATCATTCTGGTGGTATCAGCTTAGTGCTTTATAGGTCTATTTCACCTTCCCGATTCTGACACCTTGCCAGGGTACAGGGTTTAACGCAGGCTCAATGACTCTGCCAAATGCCAGATAATGACTGGCGACAACTCCTCTAACTACCAAGCTTCATGAGTGTGAAGAATCTCTCTTGAACAACTTCTAAACTCTGAACTCAATTATGTTCATTCATGACTCCCTTTTACACCCACAGTATGATTAAAAAGTGTTTAATACAAAACAATATCCACTCATACACAGTTGATTAATATTTTCTCCACTCATGAATCCCTTTTACACTAACAGTATGACTAAAATGTATTTAATTTAAGTATCCATCCATAAACAGCTGAGTAACATTAATGGGAACTTGTTTTTTTCTTTATTTCTCCTTGGTCATGCTCAATTAAACTAATGCAAGCAAAACGAGGCTTTTTCTGAGACATACGACCCTATTTTAGTAAAAGCTGATTCTCTCCCATCTACCACCAGTCTCTCACCCCCACTCACCCCATACAAAAAAAGAAATCAATGACAGCACATTCCGATCACACACACACACACACACACACACACACACACACACACACACACGCACATCATTAACTCCTCACTTTTACCTTTTTTCCAAGGACAACAATGTAAGGGTAACCAAGGCGAGAGGCCTCGTAGATCCTGCGACCAATGCTGTACTTGATCCTGTCATCAATGATGACCTCGCCTGCCATGTGAGGCATGCTGCACAGTTGGTCACTTATGTCTTCAGCCAGCTGGAAGTACAGCTCTGCTTGGTACCCCTCCTGTACGGTAAGCATAAAGAGATGAGAATACAATGCTTAAAATCAGTACTAATGGGCGCAATAACTAAATCAGTTAGACATCAGACTTTCAACTGGACAGTCTGAGGTCTGGCTCATGTAAGGTGAGTAAAGAGTGGAGATTATTCCAGACTTCTAACTAGACAGTCTGAGGTCTGGCTCATGTGTCGTGAGTCAAGAGTGGAGATTGTTCCAATCTCCCAGGTCAACATTTGTGCAGTCCCGCAAGTGCCTGAAACCTTTTTATATATAAACACATGCTAAGCATCAAATAAACATTAAAAATCCAGTAAGCCAGATCAATGTTTGGTGGCTAATGGAAACATGAAAACAATCAGCATGCATACCCATCAAACATGGAGTATGCAGACTATTCAGCCAAGAAAAACTATAAAAGAGAAAAAAAAAAGATACAAAGCAGTCTCCTGTAGCGGTGATCTCTCTTGTCATTCAAGTTTTCAGCTGATCTGAAGAAAAGCTCTGCTGGACAAGGAAAGACAAGCAGAGTAGTGAGAGTGTAGAGGCAGTGCACAATCTCTCCTGGTGGGCAGCTTCTCTCATCACTAACATCTTCAGTCAGTACAAAACATAGCTCTCCTTTATATCACTCCTGCAAGAAAAATATAAGCAGACCAAAGTTTGTGACAGCACAGTTTCCTCTAATGGGTAGCCTCCCTAGTCACTCATGTCTTCTGCCATACAAAGTATAACTCTCCTTGACATCACTTGTAAGGAAAGCTAAATCAGAGTCTTGTGACAGTGCTGAGTATTCTCTGAAGGGTGGCCCCTCTCTCCATTCATGTCATCAACCAGTCTGAAGTTTTGCTCTGCGTGATACCCCTCCTGTAGAGAAAGCGTAAGTGAGGGCTGAGAGAGCTCAGTGGCACTGCTATGTCTCGTCTGTGGGAAGGCCTTACAGCAACTTGAAACTGAAAGTTCCAAGGACTTCTTAGCAGGGAGACTGAGAAGGATTACACTTATATTTGTAATATATTGGAGTTAAGGATGAGCAGAGGAGAGAGCGTGCGGATGTGTACAATTGACTTATGTTGGAGCAAACATTGTGTGCATAGCATTGTGGGGTTGTATGTGAGAGAGGGTATAGAGAGGGTGTGTGGGTGCGTGCGTGTGCATGTGTATGTGTATGTGTGTGTGTTGACTCCGCGCACATGCGTGCGCGTGCGTGTGTGTGTGTGTGTGTCTGTGTGTGTCTGTGTGTGTGTCTGTGTGTGTGTGTGCATGCGTGCGTGCGTGCGTGCGTGCGTGTGTGTGTGTGTGTGTGTGTGTGTGTGTGTGTGTGTGTGTGTGTGTGTGTGTGTGTGTGTGTGTGTGTGTGTGTGTGTGGTGGGTGTGTGGGTGGATGGGGGGTCGGCTGTTGCTTGTATATGTGTTTCTGTCGGCTGACTTAAAAAGTTTAACCTTGTCCTCTTAGTCTACAAATCATTTTATTGTATTTACCTCAATTTGATTTTAATGTGCATGTTGCATTGCATCTTTAATCAAATTTTTCTATACCTACCAAAGTTGTTTTTCAATGAGTATTGCCCTTTTTGTCCATTGTTAAAAGTCCTAACCAAGTCATCTGACTTATGATGTGATTTTTTAACCGTACATTTTTAGAATTAGTCATAATCTTTGATATTGTGTTCGACAACGAGGGAGGGGGAGAGAGATGAGGGGAGGGAGAGGGTGAGAGAGGGATGAGAGAGAGAGTGAGAGAGAGTAAGAGTATGTGTGTACATTTGTTTATGAGTTCTTGTTCCTGTATGTATTTTAATGCGAATGCCAAAACAATTTCCCACACGGCGCACAAATCCGTGATACTTGGGTTGGCCGTAGTTCTGGTTCTGCTCTGCCGGCTATAAATAGCGCGCATCTTTCCCGTTCCCTTCCACTCCCCACACCTTTTTCACCCGTCCCGCTGCCGTATAGCGAGGCCACTCACAAAATGTATGTGAGCGAAGCAGGGGCACGCGCGTGTTAGTTACTGCACTGGTCACTAGCACTAAGTTCATGGTATGTGCCTCCAGATTGACCTAGATTCCAGTACTCGGGAAGAGCACAGCAGTTATAACACACACACACACACGATGCATGCAGTAGGCAGAGAGATATGCATCATAACGTATATACTCGCGCGTTCTGCGTGCTTGCGCACACGCACTCACACACACACACACACACACACACACACATGCACACAAACACAGAGTTGATTTATACATATAATATGGCCTGGATTTAACATGCATTTGAACACACACACGCATGCACAGAGAGACAGACAGACACAGAGAGAGAATGTCAAATCAAAACACGCATATCACACACACACACGCACACACACACACACACGCACATATCTGATTCACATAATATGGTATGCATGTAACATGCATTTAACACACACACACGCGCACACACACACACTCACTCTCTCTCTTTCTCTTGCTTTAAGTACTGTTATAATTATGATGTGGTGCATGTGACATGCATTTTGAGAATACATGCTTGAAAACTCTCTCTCTCTCTCTCTCTCTCTCTCTCTCTCTCTCTCTCTCTCTCTCTCTCTCTCTCTCTCTTACATGTACATAGTGTTATGATATGCATGTACCATGCATTTTGAAAATACATGCTTGAAAACACACACACACACACACACACACACACACACACACACTCACACACACACACACACACACACACACACTCACACACACACACACACACACACACACACACACACACACACACACACACACACACACACACAGATGAATGTTAGACGCAACTCCAGAGAGAGACAGACAGACAGAAGGAGAGAGAGAGTGAGAGAGAGAATGTGTCGGAGGTTGCCCTGGATAAAGACGCTTAATTAATACACGCGCGTGGCCTAGTTTATAGCCGGCGCAGCGCGTGCCTTCGTCAGGCAACAGCTAACACCCGATTTTTAGTCAAATGTAAGCCTCTAAAAAAGAATGAAAACAAACAGCTGACAGCGATTTTTTTTTTATTTTAGAAAGTTAAAGCACTGAAGACCACGAATCAGACCTTGCCAAAACTGAGGAATTTATGTAAAGATTGTAAATTGCACTATACTTCCGTCACTACTACGAAAATAATCTCACTTTATACTGAACAAAGAGCAACCTGGAGATGTCAGTCGATCATCACATTAGTAATTTCAACAGATTTCAAAGACAAGGTAATCTGACAAAGTAAAGATCACTTCTTCAGAACAGTGAATATTCACAGCACTGAATGCACACAGGTAAAGTGACGAAAATAATGCAGATCATTACACAAATTCACAATACATACAGAAAACTGCACTCGGCTTCCTTCTTTATCAGTAGTGCCAGAACACAAAGGCGCGCTAGCCAGTGATATGGACTTTGGTCGACCCTGCCTGTACAAAAATAGTACTCGCAGGCGATGCCGGTGCCGGCTCGCAATTAAAAGGTGACGGAATGGCTGGGAAAATGCAGTCGTGCCCACTGTGATGTTCTGGGCTAAATAGAATATTGTATCTTGTATCTTGTATTTTTAGCCAGGCAGGTTTGACCAGAGTCCACCACTCTACAGCAGTGCTTTGTAACTGCTACGATCGTTCGGGAGGGACTGAGTGTAAGAAGTGACTGATACTGGCACAGAGTAGGCCTAGTCGAATCTAGGTCAATCTGTAAGCCTATACTTCAATGTATGCCTGTGGCCCACCACTGGCTGGATGGGTGAGGGTGGTGTGGAGAGGGGAAGGGAAAGACAGATGCGCGCTGTTAAATTAATTAGCTGGCAGGGCTAAGGTGGCTTGGATATGGGCGCCTTGGCGTGAGAGTGTGTGTGTGTGTTGTGTGCGTGTGTTTCTTCGATTCTGTGGATGACCGACGAATTTGTCTTTTATGATGTTGAACATTGTAATTGTTGTGAGGTGTGAATGTGATTGTATGCATAGCCAAAACATTTTCCACGTGTCTGAGCACTGGGCTAAAATAAAATCTTGTTCTTGTTCTTCTCTTGTTTAACCTTGTCCTCTTAGTCTACATACTCATTTTATTGTATTTAACTCATTTTGATTTTAATGTGCATATCGCGTTGCATCTTTAATCAAATTTTTTCTATACCTACCAAAGTTGTTTTTCAATGAGTATTGCCCTTTTTGTCCATTGTTAAAAGTCCTGACCAAGGCATCTGACTCTTATGATGTGCTTTTTTAACCGTACATATTTAGATTTAGTCATTATTTTTTATATTGTTTCGACAAAGAGGGAGGGGTAGAGAGATGAGGGGAGGAAGAGGGTGAGAGAGGGGTGAAAGAGAGAGTGAGAGAGAGTAAGAGTATGTGTGTACATTTGTTTATGCGTTCTTGTGCCTATATGTATTTTAATGCGAATGCCAAAACAATTTCCCATTGTGATGCTTTGGGCTAAATAAAATTCTTGTATCTTCTTGTATCTTGTGGAAATGAATTGAGCTACATCAAGAATCATGATACAGAAGCAGTGTGAAAAATGAGGCTACCAAATGAGCATATGCACACACACACAAACACACACAAACACACACATCCCACTTACGAGCAAAACATTCTACATCTTGCCATATCCACACAACTCTAACCCACCATATTCCATCACCTACTTTCTGTGGTATGATGCACACTTGATAGGGTGCAAGGACAGATGGCCAGCGCAACTGTCTCTCTTTGGACAGCACTTCCACTGATGCCTGCAGTATGCGAGTCACCCCAAGGCCAAAACAGCCCATGTGGATTGGCCTGGAAGATTAAAAACACATCAGCAATCAAAATGTTATTACAGCATGAGGGCTGTTTCTCTGACCCTGCCATTTACAATGCTAAATATTCTCTCACCAGCAACTATCTTATTGTCAGCTTTGGTCTCCTACGATTGCAGACCTTCTTCATGCCGTATGTGGCATTTCAGTACCACTGAAACTGGTATAATTTCCAAATTACAGTATCTGATGTCTATAAATATGTGATGGTTCAACTTCTGCAGGAAGCAGAAGTTATTCAAAATCATGATTTTTCAGTATGAGGATATTCTTCTTGCTCTTCAGATCAATCCACTGGGACTGAAATACACTGACAGAGAATAAAAAGTACCAAAATATAGTTTTTTATTTAAATTCAGAAAAAAACATCAGAGAAGCATTGGAAATTATGGAAGCTAACATCACTCAACAAAGATATCAGATTCAAGATCCCAGCCATCAAATCACATTACATTCCCACCAGTCAAATGTGACAAATGAAAATACAGCCAGCCACAAGGCAAACTATTTGCCTTTACGAAAGTTTCAGGAAAATGCCAAATGCTTTCCAAACACCAAACTGATCCCTTTCTTCACTATGACAGAATCAGGTGTCAAACTACATTCTCATACTTTTACTATATTTAGTTTCCATTTCAGTTTCAGTCTCTCAACATGGCATCTCTGCACTCAGAATAAATTCTGTATGCATTGTGATTCAGATGCCATGTGATTAATATGACCAAAATGATCATGGCAAAAATGTGTAAAACAGCTCATAAGCAAAAATGGCAAGATGTGAACATGAGTTCTATGTCTATCCTCACATGAAACCTGTTATAGAAATAACAGAGAACATCATCCATCATCCATCTCCATCACCGCAGAGAACATACTGTACTGAAATGTATTTCTAAATCCACAATGTCCCATGAAGTTAAAAAACAAAATGTGGTGTTGTCGTTTTTTTTCTAACAGACACATATGTAAACATGGAGCTGACCAATTGGCTGTTCATCTTAATGTCCTTTTCTTTTTAACAGATACATATGTAAATATGGAGCTGACAGGTTGGCTGTCAATCTTAATGCTCCATCATTCTATCATCGCAGGTCACAGAAACCCATCTCTGGACAACACAACACACAGTCCCCACCTGCACTTAAATACGCTTTATCATCCCCATCATCCTAATTCCCTCAGCCCATCATCCAAAAAAAACTCTCTCTCATTCACATCCCTTTTATTTATTCAGTTTTAGTTATTATGATGACGTTAGTGCATATGGAATTTGTTCTGAGCGTGGAAACATCATCTTGAGAAGCTGAAACTAGTTATTATGTTTGAATGCTCAGGTATAAGACAGGATCCTGTAGCCCAATAGAGCAATGGTTGAATGAAAGAAAAAGCTTGTACACTGCTTATCTATCAAGCTTGGGTATAAAGATATACCACAACAAACAAAACTGCATTTTATCTTACCATACCCACCCACCCCCCTCTCTCCTCCCCCCCCCCCCCCCCCCCCCAAAAAAAAAGAAAACAAACTGCAATAGACTTTTTACTCACTTTATGTTTTCAGCATCATCCATGTATGTGGCATTAAATATTGAAGAGTACTTCGTACCCAGGTAGAAACAACATCAGATGTAACATATCAGTCCCAATTTCTGATTCAGCTAAAAACCTTGGTGTCTGCATTGACTCTACCCTCTCCATGAACAACTTTGTTTCTCAAACTGCCAGATCCTGCTACTATCATCTCCATCGTATAAAGCTGATCAGGAAGTATCTCTCTGTCGAAACAACTGCAAAACTCGTTCTCTCCTTCATAATGTCTCGCATTGACTATTGCAATTCACTCCTGTCTGGTCTTCCTGCCTCCACCATTCACATCCTACAGCGCATTCAAAACAATGCTGCACGCCTTGTACTCAAAAAGAAAAAAGCTGACCACATATCTCCTCTCCTGGCACAACTTCACTGGCTCCCTGTATCAAAGCGCATACAGTACAAACTAGACACCATGTGCTACAAAAGCCTCAATAACGCAGCCCCCGATTACCTGTCAAGCCTACTTGAGATCTATGTTCCCTCACGTACCCTCCGCTCTGCCTCCGATCCTCTGACTTTTCGCTTTCCACGCACTAAGCTCAATACCTATGGTCCACGAGCCTTCTCTGTTTCTGGTCCACTCTCCTGGAACAAACTTCCTCTCTCATTCCTCAGCAACCTACTTTTGTCTCCTTCAAGTCCGCTCTCAAAACTCACCTTTTCTCCTCCGCATAAAATCCTAACCTCACTCAACCCCCCCCCCCACCCCCCCCTCTGCAGCCTGTCTCCGCTCGGAGGGAATCACATGGTTATAATATATAATTGTATATGCTATGCTCTCTATAATTTTCCATTGGTTTTATTCTTGCTTTTATTGCTTTTATTCTTTCTCCCCATTTATAGCCATGCGTGTGTGTGTGTGTGTGTGTGTGTGTGTGTGTGTGTGTGTGTGTGTGTGTGTGTGTGTGTGTGTGTGTGTGTGTGTGTGTGTGTGTGTGTGTGTGCGTGCGTGCGTGCGCGTGCGTGCGTGTGCGTGCGTGCGTGCGTGCTTGCGTGTGTGTCTGCTTCAGCGCTTAGATTTGATTTTATCAAGATTTTGCGCTATATAAATATTGTAAATAAAAATAAAAATAAAAAATGCCCAAACTGCACACATTAACTGTCACTCATTTAATTATGCAATTTCAACAGTTCGTGGAATAATTCTGTTGGGCATACTCTATTTTGTTTTGGGCTGTGCTCTAATCTGATTGCTGCTGAATTCTCTTACTGGTACTACTATACTTGAATTAAAACATAGTGGCACATTACAAATTGGAATATTCCAGAACTGAACTGGATATTTATCTCTGGTTAGCATTCAGTTATATAAATTCTTTCGCTCTGTACTTCTGATGTTGAGATTTTCCATTATATAAAAGATTACTCCTTTCATAGATCTATTGTCCTTGCAAATGTATGGAATGAAAATACTTAATATTTATTTGCTGTCTCGTAAGTATCAAACAATAAAAGAAACTTAAGAACAGCCAAGAAAATTCAGTTTTTAGACAAACTGTGGACATAACTATACATAGCAGTATTCTAAACATATTTCATTAACATTAGCACATATTATATGCGCATACTTCACAGGCAGAAAAGCTGTTACAGTGTGTACAGATATAAGCATAGTGTTGTGAAAAAATTCAAACCTGGAGAACGGAGTCCCCCCACCCTTTCATTCTCTCATTCTATCAACCAGCCTGCCAGTATGATGAAGAGAAAGGGTTAAAATCGCTAACACTTACCTCAATCCCTTTGTGTTCAGCCAGCTGGCATTGGTCCCTGGATCCTTGACACACATCCTCCTGGGTTTTGTCTTCTGCAAACAGTAATGAATTTTACTTAAGCAAAATGCAAAACAAAAGAATGCAAAGCAAAAACTGTTCAGGAATCTAGATTTACCACTGAAAAAAGTTCAACTTTATGGATTTCCAAATGACAGCATGTTTGCTTATTTTTCCTGAGAATGATTTTACAAATCCTTCACATATATATGTATAATATTTAGTGCTGTTGAAAGCATAACTAAGCTATCGTTTGTATATCATTTATTGCTGTATGTAATATAACAAAATTATCATTTTTATCATATTATTTATTGCCCTTAATAGCATAGCTACATTGTTATTACATTGTTATTTCTGTTGTGCTACTTATTGCTGTTAACTGTGCAGCTATGTGGGAGGGGGTGGGATCTGCCTACTGTGTGGGGGCTCAGGACAATACTAGTTCTAGCTATCTGATACCTGTTTCAGGCTAAACTGAGATTCCAGTTTTTGCTTGTTTTTGTTTTGCTTGCATGGTGATGGGACTTTATGGACATTACAGATGGAGAGATGCATTTCATTACAATATGGCTGAAGTTGTTTCAATGGCAGACTGCTGCAATGATAAATGTAGAACCTGTATGCTAAGAACCTCAAGACTTTGCCAACGCTTAGGACTTACGTGCAGGTTTATGGCTTATGCCATGACCATTCTGGATTTTGACCATTTGAGGCATAAGTGCATGTGGAATTCATTCCGAGCGTGGAGATGTCTTGAGAAACTGAAAATAATATTGACTATTTTGGTTGACTGAAGTTTTGCCCACCTACAGACCTGGCAGTGAATGTTCACATTTGCTCATTTTGAGGTTGTGGCTGGCTGTGCACTGATTGCTGCTATGTCATTTGTTGAGATTGTTTGCTGATTTCTGTGTTTCTTCATGTTTTGTCATTCACCTTTGGCAAAATATCACAAAGAAATTTGGGGGAAAAATAACACTCATTTTAATTTTAGTAAATATCACCCTGTAATAATGTTTTCTAACTCAGTCGAGCTGAGTCACATTTTTAATGTGACAATCCGATTACAACACACAAAAATATGCATTTTTATCATGCACATGTATACTAATAACAACAAGTGAAATCTGAATTAAAGTTATTGCCAGCATTCAAGAAAATAAGAACCAGAAACACACAAAAATAGGATCAGAACACATATTATTTAACATGAGAGAACAAGACAGATGCAAATTCTCAGCTCAACAAAATGTCAGGGAGGTTAATAGTAAGTACCAGCATTTCACTGAACAACTGTGATGAGTTCCTATTAACTCTAGGAGCCTGTCTGAGCGATAGCAAGTGGTCAAAGGGTGATGAAAAAATACCACACACATGTTTCTAGCTGTGATCTATTACTCCCTGTAAATAAATTTATTGACATTGAAAAGTGCTCCCAGGTTTCCAAGTAAGAATGCATGACAAATAAAAGAATCATAAGCAAACAGGCTGTATACTTTCTATTGTATAGTTTCTTTTTTTTTCTTCGTTTGAGAATTACTTTAATTCATTCGTCTGTTCTCCATACCAATGTAAAATTTCAATGACAGCTGAAGCTGAGTGCATTTACCTTCTATGAAGTAGATACCTTATACTCAATCTTTTCCTTTTGCAATGGTTGCTTTCTTTTAAGAAAAAGAATGCATATTTATTCCAGAAGTTGTTTCCTTAAAAAAAACCATGATAACTGAACACACTGAAAGCAAAAATACACAAGAAAAACAACAAAGACAAAATGAATCAATGCCATCTACCCAGCTGAACAAGAAACTGATATTACTGGAGCAAATCAGCAAAACCACATGTGTAAATGAAAACACACAAATAATACAAAGAAACAACATAAAGTGAAATAAAACAGAAAATGTGCATGTCTTCTAATCAAATATTTCAAGCTTACCTGCCAATTCACTGTTCATCTGTAAACCACACCTGTAAAAAGAAAAGATTTTTAATTAAAAAATTTTTGCTTACACTTAATCATATTCAGTTTTCAGAATTTCATAGCTCATTCAACAGCAAAAATAATATTTCTATCAACATTTCAAAAAGCAGAGTGATGGCCTCATGGCTAAAGTTTCTTTTTTGTTTTTTGTTTTTTAGGATCATCACATTCTGAGAGGTACCTTTGTGCTCACCCTTTTTTTTTTGGTCCCATTTTCTACACCACCTCAATGGCCACAGAAGCTAGCACAGTTTTTACAATGTGATGATGATGATATCGACGAGGATGATAATCATGATGCTATGGAGTTCAATCTAGGATTGACACTATGTGACAAAGCTGTACTCTACACTTACTATCATAAAATATCCTGGCATCAACCAGGCCCAGGAGATACAGACACCTGCTGTGCTGGTCAGAAGAATGGTTAAAGTAATTGTCAAGGAAGCAGCAAGTCCCAAGCTCAACCTCAGGTTGTGTGAGCGTCATGACTGAACCAACAAATTAATTTTTCAATGACCAGATATAACCATTACATTGAATATAAATCACTTAACATCTTCACTGACTTGTTACTGTTAATATTGGAATTTTTAAAGAAGACTAAGTGATCAATATTTATTAAGATATACTCATAGATCTAGATCAGCAGTCTGACAGTATGCCTATTGCACCATGTACCTTCCTTTGATTTAAGTCACATTCATTTCACAATGATCAGTCATGCTTCACTTTCTCACAGAATCTCGTTACTCTTGGAATTGTGGGAAACAGATGTAAAACTTGACTCTGTGTTCCTCTAAAAATCTGTCAATTAAGCCTAAGATAAGAGCTGCCATAATACGTGTGAGTGGAGTTTATTTCATGTAAGTCCTGTTCTATGTCTGTGCCACGAAGGAGTTTCCCCAAAGTGGAACAATAGTATACTTCTGTACTTAATCATCAGCAGCAGCATTATCATCATCATCATCATCATCATGATAATGATAATAGGCCTACTACTACTGCTACTACTACTACTAACAATAATAATAATAACAGTATTACGAAGAAAAAGTATAATAACAACAACAACTACTACTTGAACAGCGCCTCATCTCCCAAGCACTTCACAAAAGCAAGACAAACAGAGGCAGACACACGTAGAGCAAATACATTTCTCTACTTACTTGGGGCACAGAAGCAGCTTGTCTTCTCCAACATCAGCCAAGTAGTGAAACTCATGAGACAGTGATCCACCAATGTTCCCTGTAGCCCCAAAGACTGGAATGGCACAATGAGAAGAGATAATGATTAGACTCCTGATTCTCATCTCAGCAAAGAAAGCTTGTAACAAATCAAAAGAGCAAAGGCAGCAAAACAGAAAAACCTTTGTAAATGTGCATAATCCCATACTAAAAAATTATGTTTTACTCCGAGAGAATAACACTGTCGTGTATAAATGCATATTGCCCAAAACCATTTTAGGATAAACTTAAAAGTCCTGACTTTTTTTTAAGGGCATGCGCCTGTTCTGCCTACACAACACAGGCGGTAAGTTGCTCCACGGTCTGCATACTCTGACTTTTGTGTGAGTGTATGCTGGAAGTTTTCATGTTTCCACATGCCGCTAGACACTGACATGACTTACATGGTCTTTAATAAGCAGTGAAGGACAGGTATGATTGTCATGAATACATGAATATTTTCTCTTTCAAGAGAAAAGTAATTTTAAGTAAAGAAAACAAAAAAGAAAGAAAACAGCACTCCAAGAGATTTTCAGCAAACAAAATACAAAAAGACAACAGGGCAACTTTAATTCTTCATAACTGAGTGAAGTTTCTAAGCTATAAAACAAACTGTTTTGAAACCACCTCTCTGTAATTTTTAACTTTAGAAAACGGTGAATACAGACGCAAGCCATCACATCATATTGCATAATCCGGGGACTTATCTTTTCTAAAAGGAACACCAATTCTATCAAAGACATTGCAGTAAGCGTTGCATATGATGTGATAGGTTTCCATTGCTGTCTTTTCAGTTGTGTCAAAGGTGTACATATCTGAAAAAAAAGTTAATCAAAGATAAGAACAAAGTACGTATGCTAAGGAACCAGAATGAGATGCGTTGATTAGTGCAACTAAAGTGATGCCAAAGCTCAGACAGCAAAAATTTAATAACAAAAAGCCCAAAAGAACACAAAAAAATACATAATTCAACATCTGGTGATGACATAACACTGTAACAATTATAAATGCATTGTATCAGCATATGCATGACTGCTACCACCAGCCTGGTGTGTGGTGGATGTTGATGTGTGAGTTAAAGTGTGTGTACACCTGGCTGCAGAATGCATAGGTAAAGTTCCTGCCTTCTAAATCTGAATGCACCACTTTGATTATGAATTGACAAAATTTTATGCATGCAGTCTCACTTGACAAGAATGTATGGTTGCAATCTCTTGTGCACTTGGCTTTAATGGATATCTGATACTGTTTATCGATGAGAAAGATAAAGCAGTGAAGGAGAGGAGTAAGACCCATCTAGAAAAAAATTACCCATGAATAACAATATCTCTACCACAGTTATAGGACTATTGTTATCTTTCTTATATATGTGTGCTCAAGTCTATATGTACCTATACACGTGTATATCAGTGAATACACACAAATGTGTGTGTATGTGTGTGCGTGTGTGCGTGCGTGTGTGGGTTGGGTGGGGGGTGGGGTGTGTGGGTGTGTGGTATGTGTGGGAGGGTGGGTGGGTGTGTGGGGGTGGGTGTGTGTGTGTAGGGGTGTGTGTGTGTGTGTGTGGGTGGGTGTGTGGGCGTGTATGTGGGCGTGTGTCTGTGTCTGTGTCTGTGTCTGTGTGTATGTGTGAGTGTGTGACTCTACCTTTCATTTCAAATTCTCTGCCTCGAAGAAGTCCATGTTTGGGTGACATTTTATCTCGAAACTTTCTCGTGATCTAATGTGAAGAAAAAAAATTGTCTGTATTTGAACTCCGGTAAACACAATGATAAATTAATATATGACTTCAAGTTAAAGGCAACTAATACCAGAATCAACTGGAAGCCACTAAATGTGCACCTCCAAAATTAGAAAATACATACCACTGACTGATTCTAATGGTATACAATGGACAGAGCTAACTGTTGGAATATAGAGAACATTATTTCCATTAAGGATTCAGATAACTTATTTATTAAGACTAACATCATGAAGGGATGTGAAATACAAAAACAGTTCTAAACCATAAGTTTAGTAAAATCTTGTCAATATTACCCCCTAAAGAAATCTCCATACAAGTTCCAATTTCAGTCACATCAGGAACATCATTAGGTGACATAATAGACGTGCACATCACTAATTTTCTTGGAGTAAAAGACATCAGTTTATCCAACGATATTTGATCGTTCACTTATTTAAGTACTCCCGGTGTTCCTCATGCTTCCCATTAGCACACCTCTTGTTCTTCTGTTTTCGAGCAAGGCAGTCTCAAATATGTGCAGGCACTTTGTGAGTGTAACTATAACAAGTGGAAGGAAATGACCACAAGTTTTCTTTTCATAAAAATCTTCAAATGCATTTTCTAAAATATTGACAATTATTTCATTATACATATATTTTCAGAGATGCTGATTATAATTATTAGAATGATAAATTATCTCATTCAAATGCAGGACTTCTTACCTAATAAAGCAGCTGAGGCAGGTGTTCATAAGGCACAGGACTATGAGAAGCTACATAGCTTGTGATGAGTTCTTCGTGTGTCTGGGAAAAAATCAAGAGAACTCAACATTAAAATATGTGAATTTTTGTTTTTTTAACACACATACACACACATGCACACATACACACACACACACACACACGTGTGCACGCACATGCATGCACACACACACACACACACACACATACATATATATGCTGCTCTCTGTCTTCTCTCTCTATCCCCCTCTCCCTCCTTCTCTCTCTCTACTCTCTCTCTCTCTCTCTAGGTATATAGATATAGATACAGATATAGATATATAGATACAGATATATGGACATATAGATATACAGATATATGGATATATAGATATAGATGTACAAAATATACATGTTCCAATAATCAGTCAACCTGTTTCAGTAAAAAAGCGCTGCACAAAACGTCAAAAACCGGCTGAGATAGCATTCTTTTGAAACCGATCACTAGGTAGTGTATGTTGTCTGTTCGTTCAATCCTGGTTCCTCTGAATGTAACTGATGAGATGTCTTTAATAGCAGCTTTATTGTCAAGAGTTGGGAATAGTACCTGTGCTTTGAAAGGATGGATTATGGACCAGATTCTTTTAACCACAGATAAATAAAAAAAAAACAAGCAAACACAAAAGAAACCAAACAAAAACTGTGGTCTGCCTGAGGATCAAGCTAATTATGGTGCTCAAACAAACTGAGCTTAAATAGGCCATTTTTAAAAGAAAATGTGGCCTGCCTGATGGTCAAACCCACAGGATGCCGAGTGCCAGGTAATGACTGCTGAGTGCATGATGCGCACAAGTCCTCAGTTGATCTGCTCATCTGAAAGATCAGCACCAAGGCTACCACTCAAGGTCTAATGGAGGAGGGGAGTAAAAATCCCTGTCCAACATTTTAATAAGATGAGGGGGAAAAAATCTTCATACTATTGTAATTCCAAAACTATTTTTCTCAAACACAATGCAAACAACATTACTTACACTAGTTACAGGTCCGAGGCAAAAATGGTGTCCTTCTCTGTCTTGAAGCTTGAAAAACTGCTTTCCTGTTATCTCCCATCGTCCTGAAAACAGCCATCAAGTTTAACTGATACAGCACTGCAGAAAACAGAACGAAGCAAACTGTGAGAACAATGAACAATAGAATACTGCACGGAAATAAACTTGCAAACATTAACCCCTGGACTGCTGAGGTTGTCTGAATTAGGTCAATCAAAAAAACAAAACAAAAAATCATGTACACATACATATATACATATCTTACATTCATACTTCATGTCTTGAAGTTTTATGACTATGTCCATTTTCCTGTTAATTTACCTGTCATACTTGGATTGGATATATACGTTAAATTCTAGGCAGATTCAATCATCAAAGCAGGTGACTAGAGTTCACTGATTTTTTACCACAACCATGTCTAATTACAATAATTACCATGCAGCTGTATGAACATCCTTACAGTTAAACTACTCTGTCACAGACTCACTGGTACTAACTTGGAAAACAAACTGGGGCTGACCAACATCCATCTGGAAATGCACAATTCAACAAGAGAAGAAAGAAGCCAGGAAGACACAGAATTAGCTATATTGGCTTGGTCAAGACTGTCACGACTGGAGGACATTAGTTGAAACTTCATCAGTTTACGCTCTACTTGAGGGAAGAGGACTGAGTGAGGGATCGAGTGAATAAACTATTGTACATACCAGTTGTCTTCCAAAATGTGTCTGGAGCAAGCGTTGGCATGGAAATCTTCTGACCACCCACTGGCACGGAAATCTTCTGACCACCCACTAAGTCCATTTCTTGATCAATGAGGCGAATCAGCTTTTCCAATGCTCGATGACCCCAGGGCAGGAGATGAAAAGCACCGGAATAACAGGAACTGATGATCTCATTGTACAACATCAACTGCAATGATACATTTAAAAAAGAAAGAAGAAGGAGAAGAGGAGGAGAAGAAAAGGACACAATAAAACAATTATTAGCGTTCATTACATACACTGACAAGTGGCAAACAAACAAAAGCAACCACATGTGCATACACAAAGAATGATTGTAAATTTATATCAATAAAACAAAATATGAGCATGTAACACACACACACACACACACACACACACACACACACACACACACATACATGCATAAACGCATGAATATGCACATGTATACATACACAAACACACATATGTACATATTCCGATTACATAAAGCACACCCCCCCCCCCCCCCACACACACACACTAAATACACACTCTTTCACACATGACGCACACATTCCCACTTTTTTTCCAGTACATTATTAAGCAGCACAGAGCCTACTGATGTGTTATCAAAGTCTGGAAGGATAAATGCAATGCTTGTTTCACTGATTTTTGTTGGCACACTGAAGGGCGACTTCTTCTTGATATTATATAAGTCGCAGAAACCCTGATTGGCATAAATCTACCAACTACTTACGGAAAAAGGTATTGCACTTTAGTATTAAGTACTATTAGCAGGTCCATGTGTGGAAGCTGTCAAATGATACTGTTGTGACTGCTTCTTCTTTTATGGTATCTACTTCACCCCATTAGTTCAGTTGTTTCAATATAATGCTCATAATGCAGGGGTTGTGGGTTCAACCCTTGAGTGGGCCACAGCTTTCATGCAGCAGGGCTTATAACAGGAGGAGGAAAAAAACCACTGAAACTAGGGGGGTCCACGGGCATGCTCCCCCGAGAAATTTTTTTAAAAACCAAGTGTAAATCTATGCCATTTCACGCTTTCTGGACATAATTTCAAAAGATATCTAAATCTAGTGCATAAAAATTGCTGTAAACACATAATTATTACAGGAAGATATATTTGGGAAAAGGGGAGAAGGGAATAAAAAAAATAATAATAAAATGAACACTCAACCTTTAACTTGAGTGTTTTACAGGTGTTCACCAATTGTAGTCTTTGGATGAAATCTCACTTCTTGGGTTGCTCAATAAGTTTCACTTTTCAGGTTTAAATGATCACACAATATCACGTTTGAAGTTGGAGCACACAAAGTCAATAATTGCATCATTTTGTTTTTTACAAGAAGTCCGACCGGAAACTTCTTCTAAGAAAAATCAGGGGCTATAACTTGCGTGCCGTTGCTATGAACACTTGCAAGTCCATCACATATGCCTTGCTCCTTTCGGTTTTTTGTGTGTGTGTGTGTGTGTGTTTTTTGTTGGGTTTTTTTGTTTTGTTTTGTTTTGTTTTTTGTTTTTTTTATGACAAACCGAAATCACGGAATTCCGCCCAGACGTGGAACGTTTTAAGCCCTGATGCAGGCTGGTTGGTTCGTTTGATACAACTGTAGATTCAAGACTGATATTCATATAAATTTATGAGTTCAATCCCAGCCTGCAACGATAAAAACTGGCCTGTTTGCTGCCCAACTTATCATTTTCCTCATTCTGGTAGTGTCAACTTACAGCCGTTTCCATTGTATGTTTTGAGAGGATGGGTGAACGGACCCAAAACAGAAAATGGATAGTCTGTCATAGTAAACAACTAAAATGGCCCTAGGCATCGCACATATCGGGTTCAACCAAATTGTTCAGAAGAGATTGTGAACTATTCCAAAACAGAGCACACTGTCCATCCAACACTGACAGGTCTGACTGCATTGGTTCAACAATACTCCTCAACCATACCTGTAGGTGACATCGCTTACATGTCAGCTGTTAAGCATTTCATAGGTTCCTTCTCCCTCCCCATCTGAAGACCTTGTCTGCGCATAAGCTTTTCAGCAAGCTATGGAAAGCACATGGTGGAGACAGTATGGTAAAATCTTTATTTTAAAAGGTGAAATGTATGCCCTACTTTTTTTCAATCCTCGAAAGTCAAATGATCGATCGGTCTACCAAAACAGTGAATACTATTTCCACCAACAAACCAGACGAGCATTTCTGATCCATGCATCAACTCTAATCGCTGCATAAAATATCAAAATCAGACGCGGTATCTTCTATCATACAATCTAACAATGATCATACATGTCATGATCATCTTCAGTATGAAACTCAGTGAACTCTCTCTCTCTCTCACACACACACACACATAAGCTCACGCGCGCACGTATAAACTACCTACTTTCTAGCTCCGACATGCACCGAGATCCTGGGGCTGGATTTTTCCAAAGTTCTGATCACTGATGCAACTTGGAAACATAACGTCGCCGTGGTCTTGCCCTAGCTAGAATGGCTGGATGATGATCCGATGCCGTGCGACGATACCTGCTGCCGATCTGCTCCATGCAATGCAGTCTGTGCATCATTTGTAACATCTGTCTGAATTTGTTTCACAAATAAACTCCCCTTTGGTATGATTATGCCGACAGAGAGTAAAAGTCGAATTTTCACGTAACATCAGCATGTTTTCTTTCGATGTGAAAGTAGCATAATAGACCGGAAGTATTAGGTAGATAGAAGAACACGCAGAAGGGAGGTCACTCATCATGCACCTCATAGCAGAAGGCCGTTGTTTTTACGGTTAGACTTTGATCCATCTCTTATTTTAAGGTGTATGTACCACAGGCATCTAAGATATAGACTGCGCACGCCTGTCTGCGAGTGGCCCCATCGCGCCACCATCTGACGAGGACCGGTCTGCTCGTTCTCGGCAGCTGGGTGTAATACAATTTAGTAATGACCGGCTTGTTTATTTGACTGAAAAACGTGTTTCACTGTTAAAAAAATATCGGGAACACCTACCAGTACCGTTTAGCAGAAGGTTTTAGCTAAGGGACAGTCTGTTTGGTTGGTGTAGCTTTACACTTGATGCTTTGACTGATAACGGAATAAAGTGAACCCCCTGACCAGGCAATTCCAATGCCATGAGTTAGGTCTGCACTATCTTCCTTGATAAACTGTCTGCTACAGTGCTAGGTACCAGGCATGGGAATTCACGAGTTATTATAAACTTTACCATCTAAATTGACTGCTCTTTCTCTCTTTCTCTCACACACACACACACACACACACACACACACACACACACACACACTCACTCACTCTCTCTCTCTCGCTCGCTCTGTGTCTGTGTGTGAGAGAGAGAAAGAGAGTGAGAGAGAGAGAAGTTTCAAATGTTCCTTTAGACTTCAGTACAGCACAGTACAGTTACCACTGGGACGTGAGCATGAGTCTGGCATTGTTCTTGTCATAGGGATGCGTATAAGTGTGTAACGTGTATGAGTCCAGACGTGATTCTTTCTTAAGTTAAATAATGGAGTCCACAGACCACAGATTCAATTAGTCATTTTATTTAAACAAGAACAAAAAAGAACAACATCTTAATATTAAAAAACAATGTTATACAGTCTACATTACAAGGACTGTCAATGTCAAGTATGGTCAAGCTACAATCCAGCTGAAGCACAGCAGAAGTAACCCTGGATAAGACAGAGCAAAAACAACAACTAAGGATTTCTTATATACAACATTTTAGTATTCTCCTAAAATGAACAAAATACATCTTTTGTCTTAAATAAGGAACTGTGTGACTTTGGTTAGCCATAAAGTACTAACCTCATTTCTGGTAAACTTATCTAATTTACCATCAAATAAGCTATACAAGACTTTGCTTTGTCCCTTTATGATTCAATGATAGTAGATTTAGTTTGATCCAGGCTTACCAAATGGAGGAAACCCACTAAATTACTCTACATATCATTTATTAAGTTCTTCACAAACTTAACATGTCCTACCAGAGATGCCACATGCTTAGGCCCAAAATCTCTGTTATCTCCTAACAACTTGTTAGAGCCATAGGCCTATATCCATCAATTAAAAGCCCACCAATCCTTCAGGTGTTATCAAAATTAAACAATTCCACCAGTTCTTATAGTGCATACAACAAACAGCAAATATTACCTATTGCAAAATTAGTCACACATCTCTTGTTAAATTCATGTAAATAATAGAACAAAGTAACTTGACACATAGTTTACTATAATGAATTAATAAAGTTATGCAATCCACCAAAACAGTACAAACAATTTATATAACTGGTATAATTGAGTATACTATACAACCAACTAGGATAATAAAATAAACTGGTTTCAAAGACAATTACAAAATCAAACATTAGGTCCAATATCAACACTTATCATTTACTTAAATTTCACAACCTATCATTTGTTATCCTTTACAAGACACACCAAATATTATTAGAACACATTAATCATAGGCTTTCAATGTTTTCTATGCCTTGTCACTCTTCTTCTACCTTCTTTCTTAAGAGGCTGAATAAATCCTTGAAAGCCTTGCAGGAATAAAATAAACGCATCCTTATTTCTGAACATAAAAGTGCTGTCACGCACTTATACGGGTGTTTTCGGTTCTGCTCGATGTAAAGAGACGTAAGACACCCTTACCTACTCGCTTTGACCAGTCCTTCCCCACAAACATGCATTAAATATCCCTGAATGACTGGCGACCATAACCCTGATCACGTGGGTGACGTGGGTGAAAACGTCATCACTGTTTGTGTGTTTTTATTTGAAACCGAAAATAGGAAACACGTGGTAATGTTTACATCTAGATCGAGACCAGTAAACTCCGGAAAATGCCGAAAAAAACGCGGAAAAAGCCAAAAAACGCGAGGTAACCGAAGGGGTAAACAAGTGTTGCACTGCACACATATTTTAGGTCGGTGATTGCACTGACACACGTGGTTGATGTTACTATTTATAGACAATAACTCCCCACTAGTGATGACGTTGTGCCCATGTGATCAGCAACCAAAATGGCGTGCAGGTGACTGCTGGAGCTGTGGTCGCCAGTCATTCAGGGATACCTTGTGCATGTTTGTGGGGAAGGACTGGTCAAAGTGAGTAGGTAAGGGTGTCTTACGTCTCTTTACATCGAGCAGAACCGAAAACACCCGTAAAAGTGCGTGAAATTAGCTCCAATTATTTTCGTATTCTATTGTACAACATTACGGTGATTACCCAAATTTGAACCTATTTATTCACTTCGAATAATAATAATGTCATAAAAATAAAATAACCTGTAAATTTATTAGAATCATATTCCAACATTTTCAACCCAAGGGGAACAACTCTAATATGCTAGCGGACGACACAAAATCATCTAGATCTATGACAGAAATTATAATGCATGAATTTACCCTACCATACTCCAGTTTAATAATACCAAAAATAAAAATGCATTTATTTGGAGGTATAAGTGTTCGAAGTTCTTATTTGAAAATAGTATGCTCGCGAAGATCACGTTTTTAGCTTTCTGGTAATATCAAATACTTTGCCATATGAGGTAAGGAAATGTCTGGAACCTTTTGTGTGGCATGGGGCTGTTCAAACAGAAAAAGAAAAGGGAAATCGTTTCATAGGCAAGTGTGTGTGTGCATACGTGTGTGCATGTGTGTGTGTGTGTGTGTGTGTCTGTGTGTGTGTCTGTGTGTGTCTGTGTGTGTGTGTGTCTGTGTGTGTGAGAGAGAGCTCTACATAAAACATGAAGGAAATACTATCACTGCTGTCATCATTAATTTTGTTGTTAATACGAAGGCAATGTTCACGAAATACAAACACTGACACGAAGAGAGGGACAGAGACTTGGAAACTTTATCATTTAGTGAAAAAGAGGGGGGGGAGAGAGAGAGAGAGAGAGAGAGAGAGAGAGAGAGAGAGATTTATAGTAGCATTATGACCTTATGACAACTGTGAATATGGTTTTGATGATAGACTAAAAAAGCTTTATGTGGTGGAACTAAAAAAGCTCCCTGTGTTATTCCACCACATAAAATGATGACAAACCAGTAAACTAAATATGCCCATGTGCACTACAGAAGTTATGTTTTCAGTTTGTATGGAATGGAAAAAGAGACAAAATCAGCAGAAAGACTGCCACTAAAAATATTAAGCAAGGAGGACTGAATATACCGGATTTAAGAACGCATATATATGCTCTCAAACTTGCATGGATAAGAAAATTGAAAACTTCAAACCATAAATGGAAAAGTCTAGCAGCTGAAATGTATCCATTCCTTAACAACATTAAATGCTACGGACCAGCGGTTGTTTCATATTTCATGAAGAATAATATGTTCTGGGCTGATTCATTTAAGGCATACACGATATTTTGTAATCATATAACACCTAAGAATTCAAGTGAACTGTTAGCTGAACCTGTCTTTTATAACGAAACAATAAAGGTGGATAACAAAATAATCAAGAATAATAAACTAATAGATAAAGGAATATACTGCATCAAACATTTTCTGAAAGAAAATGGCTGTATTTTGACCTATGAAGAATTTGAAAATAACGCTGATTGCCGTATTAATTATGTCACTTATAATGGATGGATATCTTCAATCAAACAATATTTAAGAACAACCAGAATTCAAATGAACAAAAACATGAATAGTATTTTGAATGCGCCAAATACAATAAGATTAATAATGAGTGTACAAAAGGGAACTAGACTTTACTATGAAAAAATTAAATTGGATGATAGCAAACCAAATTGTTGTTCAAGATGGTCAGAGAAATTAAATATTAACATTTCGTGGGAAAAAGTGTTTCTAAAAAATTCATAAATTAAATATCAAATTAAAATGGTTGCAAATAAGAATAGTTCATCGGATTATTGCCACCAATATAATATTAAACACAATGGGTATAGCAACTACGACAAATTTTACATGGTGTAATAATGCAAGAGACTCTATTGAACATTTTCTGTGGAACTGTTACTGTGTCCGTTATTTCTGGAATTTAACATAAAAACTAATCAACATCAGAATCACACGAAATCTGGTATTGTTCGGTGTTGACCAAAACGTAAAAACATAGAGTATTTGATCTTATAATAATGCTTGCAAAATCATTTATATATAAATGCAAAATAGACAAGTGTGTTCCAAATATACATGCACATGCTTTCCAAAGAATGCTAAACCAGAGATTCAAAATTGAACAATATAATGCCAAAATAAACTTTGGCTTGTCCTTTTTTAATGCTCAGTGGAATAACTATAGATTAATGTTCCCTGTGTAAAAAAAAAACAGACTTTCTTCATGACATGTTTCTTAAATATTGATGTACATAATGAAATCATCATTGATTGGAATATTGTTTTATATGTTTTGTAGGCTGTATGTTTTCATTTCTTTTTTATGTAAACAATTATTATGAATTGAATTTTTTTTTCTTGTTCTGTTCTGTTACAACATTGTTTGTTGATATCTATTTTTGTTAAAAATGAATAAAAAAAAAAAAGGTGAAAAAAAAGGCCCATGTGCATCTCTCTCTCTCTCTCTCTCTCTCTCTCTCTCTCTCTCTCTCTCTCTCTCTCTTCCCCTCTCTCTCTCTCTCATGTGAATATTTGTCGTTTATGGAAAACATCACAGAAAGACAAAGTGCAATTCTTGTTGTGTTGTCCAGCTTTAAGAAATTTCAGAGTAAACTACTGAAGAGACAAACGTTTTCAGCCAAAACGTTACATTAATCCATACAGTTTTTACAGTGTCAGATTGAATTTACTCATGTCGTAGAATATGGTGTCTACTGTTTGTAATCTGGCCACATACACCTAAATAGCACTGATGAGAATACATATCATAAATGTGTTACATGTTTAATGTTGATGCTTGCTACGTCAATTTCTTTGATCTGATTTGTTATGATTGTCAGAGTATTTCGTTTATGGGTCAGGACGCTTACCCCACTTTTCTTCGTTCGTTTACATTTGCTGGTAAGCCCATGTTCCCCCTTAAGTAAGAGACTTTGATCTTTTTCAGACTAAATATCATAATACGTGAATCGTGAATCTCTGTTTGTCCGTGTGTGTGTGTGGTGTGTGTGTGTGTGTGTGTGTGTGTGTGTGTGTGTGTGTGTGTGTGTGTGTGTGTGTGTGTGTGTATGTGTGGTGGTCTTTGATTTAATGTCTATTCACTAAAGTGATTTTAGACACAAAAAAAGGGGGGGGTGATAGAGGAGGAGTGAAGAGGATATTTGAAAATTGTCAAGTTTGAATTTGAGAAAAGATGATCCAGAAAACAACTGTTTTGAAGAGGGGAAGGTAAAACTAACAAATAATGTTACCATAATTAACGATTTAAACAAACAAACTAACAAATAAAATTAATAAATATCTGGAAGAAATGAATAAAAAATAAAACTAATAGTTGACTAACCATAACAGTGAACAAGTGAAATATCATTTTAAAGGTAATTCGCTATAGGACTTTTTGACAGGTTAACAAAAAATTCATACAGTAATGATGATGAGGCAAATATGTCAGAAACTGTACTCATAGATAGTGTTGGAATATGTCGTTTTACCTTAACGCAAGAAAGAATATGACTATGTGTTATCTTCTTTCCACAGAGACACACTATGTTCTTGGTGTATTTTGTTTTGAATGCATCAAGTTTCCATCTGTACATAATGATAAAGGATTGTATAATTCTGCTGGCATGAAGCTGCTTAAGTATTTTGCTAACTTCAAAGTTCATGTGACATTTATCATACTTTTTCTGTTTTGATTGGAACTGCTTCCAGACGTAGTTGTCTACTAAAGTGTTATTCTCGTACAACGAGAGAGAAAGGTGGATATTGTTTGAATCTGGTGAGTTATTAGCTCCCCATTTGGCAGCCCTGTCAACTTTATCATTATAACGAAAAGAACTATGAGAAGGTATCCAGCAGAAAGTAATATCGGTGCCTCTTAAGATAAATTATGAATCAAGTGACTAATTTCCAGAATCATTTCTGATCTTGTTTGTAATTTTGATAATTCAAGAACCTGAAGTACTGATTTTGAATCAACGCAAAAAAGTATCTGAAAGATTGTCCTAGGAAGACTTATCATAAAGTTTAAAGCCATTAATATTGCAGAGTTCAGCTGTAAAGACAGATTTATCAAGTCCTATGTAGAAAGATTTTTCAATTATGAGAGCAGGTATTAAAAACGCTGAGCCTGCTTTTCTTTCAATTACTGATCCATCAGTGTACATTTTCAAATGATCGGAGTACATGTATAAGTCGTCTATATGACAACCTGACTTGCCAGTAAGTTTATATTGTCTCTTTTTTTTAAATTAGTGTGGTGTACGTCAAATTGTGCTCTTTGGAGTTCCCAACTGGGTACTGGCGAAAAGGAAGGTCTTATAGATACAGGAGCTACGTGTAGATCAATTCCTGAGCCTTTCATGACGTCAGATGTGTATGTTTCAAGAGTGACATGTGAAGATATTGATTTAGCTCTTTTTGGAAAGTCGGTATCTGATCTCAGTTTAATTTCTGTTTCTGAGATGTTTTCTACGGTGGTGTGTCTTAACAAAAATTTAGTAGAAGCGACTTTCCTTTGCTCATCAAGTGACAACAGTTTGATTTCATTATATGTCCGAAGACAGGAAGCATGCATTGGAAGACCCAGTGCAAGTTTGAAACCTTTACAATCTATGCTCTGCAGTTTTTTTTAGTAAGTGTTTCGGTGCACTGAAGAAGATTTCTTGGGTATATGTTAATTTAGATCTAACAAGCGATTTACAAAGATGAACAAGTGTTGATAAATCTTGACCCCATGTCTGTTTGCGAACTATTTTTGAGAAATTTAAACTTTTTTGAGCTTTGGTTAATAAGTATTGAATATGCTGATTCCAAGATGATTTTGCTGTAAGAAAAACTCATAAGAATTTAATCGACTCGTTAAACTGAAGAAGAGTATCTCCCAGTTTGAAAGTGGGAATATTTACTGGGTTAGCTACATTATTAAATAAAACTATTTTTGTTTTTTCCAGGGATAGATCCAACCCATTTTCTACCATGTATCGTGCTATTTTATCAAGTTCTAATTGGTAGCATTTGCGTGTATAATTGATACAGCGCAAAGGAGTTTTCATTTTCATATTTACCTGCATCCACATGCATAAATCGTCAGCATATTGAGCTAAAACTACATGCTTAGATACTTTACTGGGTAAGTCATGCATTAATATCATGAAAAGAAGGGGAGCTATAACGGATCCCTGAGGGATACCCATTTGAAGAATTCGTTTCGAGGAATATACATTTTCAATCCTCGTTTGAAATACAGTGGAGTCCATTAATAACGACAACTGTAATAACGAGAACACTGTAGTAACGAGACATTTTTCAATCCCCGTTTTTTATCCTTCTTAATCTTTAAGAATAAACCATTGGGTTTAACGAGAGTTAGTGGATAATCATCTCGGTAATAACGAGAGATTTTCTATCCTTCCTGGTCACAAAAGTTCTCGCCACTCGCCCCACCCCCACCTCGTCGTCAAGTTCCCGGTAGGGCACATCTCATGGTGGCCGGTAACAAAGAAAAACAACGAAAGGCGCGTCCTTGTGCGGTGTGTAATCAAGGGACACTATCGATTAATTATGAACACATCGACGGCGCCGGTGCCAAGATTATTTCCCTTTGTTTCCCTTGGTAAATTCGTCATTTGGGAATAACGAGAACTCGGCAATAGCGAGAAAATGTGCCTGGGCCGTCCGCTCTCGCTATAACAGAGTTTCACTGTACTGTTTTCTAAGAAACACTTAACATAGTCAAAAATGTGACCTGTCAGCCCAATACTTTTAAATTTAAATAACAATCGGGAGTGCCACACTTGGTTGTATGCTTTCGTTATATCAAAAAATGTAGCTAAAACACATTGACGTCTTGCAAATTGTTGTTTTATATTAGTAGTTAGCTTTGTTAGGATTTCTACTGGTGAGCTGCCTTTTCGAAATCCTGCCTGATTTACTGGTATTGTTTTATTCTTTTCACAATAATGCATCAGTCTCTTTAAGATTATTTTCTCCATTAGTTTACACACGTGTGATGTTAATGCAATTGGCCTGTAGTTTTTCAAATCGGTATTACATTTACCTGGTTTTAGTACAGGAACCACTATTGTTTCTTTCCAGTTGTTAAGCATTTTCCCACTATTCCAGCATTTTTGAAATATGTCATGTAGCAAGATTATAAAATTTTCTGGTAAATTTTTCAGCATCTCATTGGAAATTGCACACGTCTGCAAATGCATCTGCTTTTTCCAATGAGCTAGGAAAAGGGTTATTTTCTAGCTTTACTGGAATTGATGGCAACTTAATCCCGTTTTTCATTAATTTTAGTTTTTCCCAAATCTTTATCATGTCTTTGTGGTCATTTACTTCACATTTATAAAAAGATGTCTAGTGTTGTTCTTTGGCTTGCTCTATGATTCTGTTACACTTAATGTTGGCACTTTTCATCGCTGTATGATTTTCAGGTGACCTGTTTGCTAAAAAGATTTTGTATTTTTCTTTCTTTTCGTTCACAATCCTCATTCCACCAGATATTTCCATGATGTTTTCCTATTTTCGAGACTTTAAGTTTTGGAATTGAAATGTTAGCAGCTCTTAAGAATGAGTTACAGAAAACTTCGTACATGTCGTTTATGTTCATTGCTTCAGATAGATCTGTTCTTGTCTTTTCAAGGATTGCCTTTAATTAAAACTGATCCAGTCAGCGTTTTTATAATTAAACTTGGGTAAACTATCTTGTGGTATGGCGTCTATTTCAGTAGTATGATTTAGGGTAAGAGGTATGGGGATGTGATCTGATCCCAACAAGTCATCCTCTGTTTGCCACGTGGCGTTTGGGGCTAGGGATGGTGAGATTAAAGTGAGGTCGATAGCTGTGGGTCTGTGGGTTGCTATATCGGGGATCTGGGTAACGTGTCCGTTGTTAAGTAAATATAAATTGGAATCTACAATATTTTCAATCAACCTGTTGCTTGTTATGTTTGTACAATACTTTTCCCAAAATGGGGCATGTGCATTAAAACCACCTCCAATTATCCACTTGTCGTCTTGATCTTGAAAGTGTCTTAGCCATTCAGTGTTCACAGAGCCTGGGCCTCTTGGTAAATATACAGAGACCATATTCACAACTAACGATGAGGAAAATTTTATAATGATTGCACACGATGAAATAAATGCGGTAGATTTTGGTACTGGCGATGTTCGTTCACAATAGTTCAGTCCTTCACGAACATATGTAGCTGTTTGTATACGGCCACCGTCATTTACAGAGTCACATACTGGTGGATAATAAAAGCCGGATATTTTAGGTAATTTGGTTTTGATGGTATTCAGCGACTGTAGAAGCATGACATGGACGTTTTTAGAAAAGAGATAGTTACTCAAATATGAGATGTTTTTAACAATGGAACGTGTGTTCCACTGAAAAATGTTGATATCACTTGCTACACACGTCTTCATGAGGAACAGTTGATAAACTTTAGAACAATATGGTAGTAGGCCGCCCTCGTCATGGCTGACCATGGACAAAGTACATCCGTTGTAATGTCTAGATGGGCTGTCTGCTTGGTCCAAGCAGTGTCGCCTGTGACTGTAGAGACCAATGCGAGAGAGGCAGTCTCTGTCACAGCGGTCGCATGTGTATGCTGATGCTGGTCTGTTGGCTGTCATCCCTTTTCTGCGAACTCACTTTTCTGCTGCAGCAGCTGACAGTTTGTCCTCACCAATCCGCAGCTGTTTCTTGAGAGTGGTTCTCCAGCTGTTGCGGTCGCCTGCGAGGTCCTCCCAGGACTCAGTGTTGATCTCAAGTGCCTTCATGCCACGTTTGCAAACGTCTTTGTATCTCAGCGGTGGGCGGCCAGTGTTTCTCTGCCCTGTGGCAAGCTCACCATAAAGGCTGTCTTTTGGGATGCGACCATCTTCCATGAGGCGAACATGGCCCAACCAGCATGGTATGCATGGTTGGGAGGCCAGCGCGGGTCAGGACTTCAGTGTTGGTCACCTTGTCTTGCCAGGAAATGCCGTGTATGCGCCATAGGCTTCTCAGGTGGAAGGTATTGAGCCTTTTCTCCTGACGAGCTTGCGTGGTCCACGCCTCGCTGCCATACAGCAAGGTGCTGAGGACACAGGCGTTGTATACAGCCATCTTTGTCTTCGTGGTCAGCTTGGGATTTGTCCACACCCTTTGTGTGAGGCGGGCTAGTGTTGTGGCTGCCTTCCCGATCCTCTTGTCAATCTCTGTGTCAAGGGAGAGGTTATCAGTGATGGTGGACCCAAGATACGTGAATTGATGGATGGCTTCAAGCTCGTAGTCATCAATGGTGATGGCTGGTGGAGATGGCGTGTCTTGGCCCAGGACGTTTGTCTTCTTAAGACTGATGGTCAGACTAAAATCTTTGCAGGCCTGGGAGAAGCGATCCATTAGTGACTGCAAGTCCCGTTGAACTGCACCGTCCCTTTCATGTTGGAGTGGAAGGACTCAATTAAGCTGTGCAGTTTGGGGGGGGGGGGGGGGGCAGCCGATTTTTTGGAGAGCCCTGAAAAGGCCATCTCTGCTGACTAGGTCAAAGGCCTTGGTGAGGTCAATGAATGCCACATACAGGGGCATCCACTGCTCTCTGCACTTCTCCTGGATTTGGCGAAGGGAAAAGACCATGTCTACCATGGACCTCTCTGCTCGAAAACCACACTGTGATTCCGGGTAGACGCATTCAGCCAGTTTCTGCAGGCGGATTAGAAAGACCAGAGCATAGACTTTGCCAACAATACTGAGGAGCGAGATACCTCTGTAGTTGTTGCAGTCGCTCCTTTCGTCCTTGTTTTTGTACAGGTTGACGATCTTGGCGTCCCTCATGTCCTGCGGTACAGCTCCCTCATTCCAACACTGACAGAGGACTGCAGAAGAGAAGTCTTGCAGTGCTTGATGAGGTCTGGGGGAATTCCGTCGTTGCCAGGTGCCTTGCCTGATGCCAAGGCGGTCTTGCTCTGTGTTGGTCCCAGTGCCTTCTTGATGCCATCATATATTACTCGGATGTTGCCTCTTTCAGCAGCACTCTGTATCTCTTCGCTGAGCTCTGTCCAGTACTCGTTTGCGCAGCGCCTGGCGTTAAGCTGAACCTTGCTCCTGGCAGCCCTGAGGATTTGGAGGTTCTTCTCACTGGATGACCGCTTATACTCGGTGAGTGCAGCGCGCTTGGCCTCAACAGTGGGAGTCATCTCTGATGATTTGGCCTCAAACCAGTCACGGGTCTTCACAGTTTTCTTCCCAAAGGTGGCCATAGCAATGCGATGCATGGTATCTCGTAACATTTCCCATCTCTCTGTGGCAGAGTATCTGGGCTGCAATGCATCGTATTCTCTCTCAAAGGCCTCTGCGAACTGTTCTACAAGATCTGGCTGAGACATCTTGCTGACGTCAATGCGAGGGTTCCCTTGTTTCTTTGAGCAGTGGAACTTCTTTGGTTGCAGCCTGATCTTGCAACATACCAGAGAGTGGTCTGTGTCGCAGTCTGCGCTGTGATAAGAGCGAGTGTGGAGAACGTTTTTGATAGCGGCACGTCTTACTAGGATCAAATCCAGTTGGTGCCAATGTTTTGAGTGCGGGTGCCTCCAGGAGACTTTGTGTTGAGGCTTCGTCTTGAAGAAGGAGTTGGCGATGCACAGTTCATGGCAGGCGCAAAACTCAAGCAGTCGCTGTCCATTCTCATTTATTTTCCCCACTCCAAAGGAACCGAGGCAGGAGGGCCACGAGTCATTGTCTGCACCCACTCTGGCGTTGAAGTCGCCCAGAAGAACAAGTTGTTCTGTTCTGGGGATGTTCCTTATGTTTGATGCAAGATTTTCGTAGAACTCATCCTTGGCATCTGGACAGGCCGACAGAGTTGGGGCATAAACGCTGATGAGAGTGACATAGCCTTCGGTGGTGTTGAGGCGGAGAGTCGAGAGTCGCTCTGAACCGCCGCTGCCTGGTTCAATCATGTTCAGCAGGCTGTTCCTTACTGCAAAGCCTTCTCCGTACTCTCTTGGGGCATCAGAACTCTTTCCTTGCCAGAAGAAGGTGTAGTCCCTTTCCTTTAGTGTACCTGAGTTTCCGGCAGAGTGGCAATGTCCACATTGAACCTCTTTAGCTCGCTGATTATGATGGCGGTCTTTCTGGCATCGCTGATGTCTTGCAGATCTTGGGAGAGCCCAGGCATCATTGTTCGGACATCCCAACAACCCAGTTTCACTACTGATCCTTTTCCTGATCCGTTTCTTGAATTTGAATTTTTCTTTTTGCCTGGTGCGTTAGTTAACGACCTGCTTGTCAGATTTTCTCCTAATCTTCATGCACCCAATGAATAAGGCAGGTCGTGGCGGGACAGCACCTGACTGGCTGGGGGTTGCCCAGCTTAGGCGGGCGGTAGCTGTCCAGTAAGACACGAAGGTCTCTCCCACCGTCAAAAGCATCTCTGCATGAAGAGGACATACAATGATACATGCTTGTCATGCTGACCTGGTCCAGGATGTTGCTTGGCACATGGTCCCTACAGGAAATTCCGTGGATCTAGTACTAGCATCACAGGTGGAAGCAGTTGAGGCAGTGCTCTTGCTTATTGGTGCACACTGGTTGTCCAGCTCTGGCTGCCATAGAAGGGTACTCAATATTTAGGCTCTGTATGCTCCAGTCTTGGTCAGTTTGGTGGCTGTTGTGAGCTTCTTATTTTCCCCTACTCTCTTGGATATATTGGCCATGGCAACGGCAGGTTTCCCTATCCACCTTTTGAGCTCTACGTCGAGGGACACGTTACTGGAAACTGTCAATAATAAGGTGAATTCATTTACCATTGCAGGGTGTGCCAATGTTTTTTGCTGACATTGTGCCCCATGATCTCTGTCTTCATCAGACTGAGGATGATGCCAAACACTGTGCAAGCATACACTAGGGAGCTATACAGCCTCTGGAGGCCTAGCTGTGTTTGAGATGTCAAGGTATGATCATCAGCAAAGAATATCTCTGGATCAGGATCTGGAGTACTTTGGTTTTTGCTCTTCGGAATAAACAATATTAATATGGCATGACCACTTTTCAAATTGCAGAATTCATCTCACTTCGCTCTGACATCATATTTACTCAAAAACACATTATGATGTCATTTTAGTCAGTTTATTCCTTTTCTCACACTGGACAGAACAGCAGGGAACTTTCAGTATTTCTTTCCTAATTTTTGTATCTGGTGTTTGTTTGTGATCTTACGATTGACACAGGCCAGTTGGCCAAAAATTTGTGCCTGTCTTGTCTTGTTGTATTAAATACGCATTCTTATTCTTTTTTCGTGTTTTTTTCTGGTTCATGCATATGTAATTGTTACAGTCACAGCGTGACAATGCTTGCATCTCACAGATCTGGGGGGATCTGGTCTTTCCTCCCGGCACTGGCAAGGATAGCTTGTGAAGGTGACTAAGGGAAACTGGGATGCTGTCTTTGCCTGGTGTCCTGCCATGACCTTATGTAGTAGTAGTTGGCCTCCATCAGTCGGCGCCAACCATGGATGATGTGCCCTAGTGTTGAGATGAGTTGACCAACATTGGCTGTGGTTGTTAAGACCAATAAGTGAAAGGCAGTTTCTGTCACACTGAATGAAAGTATGGTTGTCTTCACAGGAGCTTGCTTTCCACCTAGCTGTCTTTTCTTCAGTTGGATCTTCTTTTCCCCTGACCTGAGTTGTTTCTGGAGCATAGTGTGCCATCTATTGTGGTCGGTTGCTGTGTCTTCCCAGCTCTCTGTGTTGATGTCCAGAGCTTTCATGTTGTGCTTGCAGACGTCGTTGTAGAGCTGGGGGCAGCCAACAGATCTCTTGCTGGAGACTAGTTCACCACAAAAGATATACTTTGGGATACAGCCATCTTACATCTGGCGCACATGGCCAAACCAGCGCAGAGTTTGTTGTCTGAGCAGTATGTGCATGGTGGGGTGACCAGCACATGCAAGGACCTGGGCATTTGGTATTTTGTTGCTATACTTGGGATGCGGCGAAGGCAGTGCAAGTGAAAGTTGTTCAGCTTTGGCATATGTTCTCCATGTTTCACTGCCGTATATTAGGGTGCTGATGATGCAGGTGTTGTATACTGCCATCTTAGTTGGAGTTGTCAGAAATCACAAGGTGCATAAACATGACGGAAAAGAGTGTTGTGGTTGGTGCGGAAGCAGTTGGTTACTGGTAATTGTCGGATTGCCGTGTGCTGGGAGGAATTACCTAGAAGTGTCCATAGGCAGGCTAGTAGGTCGAAGAGACGTTATTTCCCCCGTCTTCCGTAATCGGCGGTCTCCTCAATTCTCATTGGCTGATATGAAATGTATGACAACAGGGACCATAACTCTACAGTAATGTTTGTGCTTCTTCTTCAAGATATTTCCAGGACTTTTTGTCTTTTTTTTTTTGGGGGGGGGGGAATCTTTTGAAATAGCCTGTTTGTTCAGAGCTAAGCACTTGTATTTGTTGCATATTTTGTGATTTCACAGAGGAAAATACCAACATCCCAATAAACGTCAAGTGCCAGTATCCAGGCTTAACATGTTTCATCTATGCCTTATTAGTCTGACAGCACACTCTAAACCACTCTTCCTACTAAGGTCTAATCAAAACTCAGAAACTGTCAAGACAGACCTCTTACATTTCACAAATGCATTAAAATCATCATACACAGCAACCATACAGTATTGCATTTTATGGAATAATCTGTTAAGAAATTTTGACTTAAACTGTATTCAATAGTTATCACTTGTAACGGATTCTATTCTTTGTTGTCACTATCTTATGTATTCTTGGAAATTATGTTTGCATTAATAACAGAATCAATATAGTGGTGATGGTTCCTACGTGTTATATCCTCTCTCTCTCTCTCTCTCTCTCTCTCTCTCTCTCTCTCTCTCTCTCTCTCTCTCTCTCTCTCCCTCCCTCCCTCCCTCTCTGTTTTGGATTATTGATGCCATTGCCAGTGTAGTAGACCTTCCTTGAGTGAAGGCTATATAGTAGATAAATGTAAAACAGCATTGGTTTGTTTATTTTGCTTCCCTTGATTTGTTCTTGTTTCATATTTTAGTTTTCTTTTTTCTTTTCTTCCAGGAGAACCATGATGGTATCAGTTGTGACTGAATCTGTAGACCACCATCCTTTGTAACATCATGCAGTCTGCTTGTGTATTATTTTGTGTTCTTTATGATGCTGCAATCAGCATGGGCACAAAAATAAATCGGAACACTTCTTGAGCCAGCATGCATAGAATTGCAAGATAATGCTTTGAAAGAGTTTCCAAAAGAAAAACTTGAGAGGCACAGACAATGAATGAACAGTGATTCAAAGACGAAGTATTGAATCCAGAATAGCTTCTTGATTCAGATTGCCATGGATATGGATGTGTGCCTGCTATAGACCGGCGGAAAGTATGGAGAATTTGCCAGAAAAGCCAGAGAAGCTTCTTGATTCTGACTGCTGTGGAAGTGGATGTGTGCCATGTGTTTCGGATATCTATGCTGAGGAGTTGGCCATTAGGGAGAGAGAATGTGCACTGATCCAAGCTGGAAAAACTGTAGAATCTCGAGATGAGGCAACGGATCACTCTGTGGTAAGAATGAGAGGTAACCATCACTGTAATTGTTGATTTTAATTTACATCATCGTATAGTCAAGATGACTTCTGTTGTTTCGTATTGATTAAAATTGAATGCGGTGGAGGTTGGTTGGTATAGTTAATATTGAATTAGGATTGGACATCTTTCCTCGTGTTGGTTTGTATGTTAGAGTACTGTAGGCAGATAGTTGAGAATAGTACAAACATCACAAATTTTGCTTGCGCCAGCAGTCAATTCTGGCCTTGCAGTTCATTTCTTGTCACATCTTCAACTTTATGATATCTTCATGATGATATATGTTGTGCAGATTCTGGTCTGACACAGATAAAATCTGGTTACACGACAACAAACTAGTACACTCTGTTAGTCAAACCTGCTATGCAACTGCAAGTCACTATAATCACATATACTATAGCTGTATGTTGAGCCACACACATGGCCAGAACATCAACAATGCAGGTAGGCAGTAGTCTGGCAAACTCACTTCACAGGGTGTACACATACACATTGTGTTTGTCAGTGCAACAGTGTGAAAATCATATTCATGGACTCTTTCTTGAGAACTTTTTGCCTTCCTGACTTGCCTTTGTGTGAAAATTGTGAAAATGATATTGTAAGATGTGCATGGAAAGAAAGCTGTGTAATTTGTAGACATTGCTTCTGTGAGTCAAACTGATTATCTACTTCTTACTGGATATGTCTCCAGAAATGTTCTGAAGATAACAGCTGGAACAGGTAAAAAGTAAATGCATGAAACAAAATCTCTAATAATTCTCAAGATATAAACACAAATCTTACATTGATTTCAGTCTCTATATTGAGCAGAGTGGTAAAGCTGCCACTGGTTCAGATCTAGTTTCATATGATATGGTCAGACATTTTCCAGAGAATTAATTTGTTTAAAAGTCTTTTCTTGAAACATGAAACTCATACATGCAGGCACACAACCAGTATGATCATTGGCATACTGATGAGATGCACTGGCAGGAGGGTCCTCCATCTCTGCCTCTAGTGTGCAGCAGCAAGTGGGTCAGGCATGCTGAAAAGGGTCCAGTCTTCGATATTTGCCATGCATTTCTTTCTCTGTCGTTCTTGGTGCCAACTTTCATTCAGGATACCCCAAAGAATGATCTTGATTAATGTTTTGTGTCATGTAACATGACAAAACTAAGCACTAGTCTTAAGGCATAAGGCTTTTTATGTTTTAATGCCACTTACTTACTGCCCGTTATGTTGTTGGTATGTAGGACAGAAATTTAAAAGTCTGCTCTTTTGTCTGTTCTGTGCCAGTATCTGTATAGTTCCCCAGGTGTGCTTCAGGGCCTTGAGGTCTTCTTCTATTGTTCATTGCCTTTTGTTCTTCAGTCTTCCTCTCTCTTTTACATTTTCCTTCTGATGTCCAGTGAAGGGCAGCCCAGGCGATGTTATCCTGTTCACTTCAGATGATGTGCCAGGCAATGTTCTCTTGTTCACTTCAGCTGATGTACCCAATCCATCTCTATAGTCTTTTCATGATAATAGTACCTATGCTTCCTTGATTGCACTGGGCGAGTGAGTTGTTAGCTAGAGATAGTGTTTGGCTAGAAGATTAATGCCACAGTGACCCCTTAAAACATATGATTATGAAATTACTGAGATATGAAAGTGAAGGACACAAATGGTATAGATTTTCCAATTGTATTGCAGAGCCCGGAATTGTCCAGCACCGTGTACCATCAGTATCAAATACAGTCTGTCACTCAAGAGACCTGGGACACATGGAGGTTCACTTGTCAGCTAGGGCGTGATCAATGTTTAGGTATGGTACCAGGACAACATGTTGTCATTAGGTGAGTGGTTTAGAATGTTTCATTACTTCTTGAAGATAAATCTCAATGTCGAATGCGATGAATTGTTTGGATAAAAGACTTTATAATGATCATTCAAACTTGGACTGAATTTGTAAACTGTGTCAGATTCTTGTTATGTTGTCTCTCTCTCACACAACACACACACACACACACACACACACACACACACACACAACACACACACACACACACACACACACACACACACACACACACACACACACACACACACTGCCCGACTATTAGAAACAATCAGTAGTGGTTCCTGTACTAAAAGCAGGTAAATGTAATATTGACTTGAAAAACTATAGGCCAATTGCAATAACATCGCACGTATGTAAACTAATGGAAAAAAATAATTTTAAAGAGATTGATGCACTACTGTGAAAAGAATAACATATTACCAGTGAATCAGACAGGATTTAGAAAAGGCAGGTCACTAGTGGAACTCCTAACAAAGCTAACCAATAATATCAAACAACAATTTGCCAGACGCCAATGTGTTTTAGCTACATTCTTTTTTATATAACTAAAGCATACGACCAAGTATGGCACTCCCGATTATTACTCAAATTGAAAAGTATTGGGCTAACAGGTCACATTTTTGATTATGTTAAATGCTTCTTAGAAGACCGTGTAATTCAAACGAGGATCGAAAATGTGTATTCTTCAAAACGATTTCGTCAAATGGGTATCCCTCAGGGATCCGTTATTGCTCCCCTTCTCTTCATGATATTATTGCATGACTTACCCAGTAAAATTTCTAAACATGTAACTTTAGCTCAATATGCTGACGATTTATGCATGTGGATGCAGGTGAATATGAAAAGAAAAACTCCTTAACGCTGTCTTAATTTAATTATACGCGTGAATGTTATCAATTAGAGCTCGATAAAATAGCACGATATATGGTAGAAAATGGACTGCATCTATCTGCGGAAAAAAAACAATGATAGTTTTGTTTAACAGTGGAGCTAACCCAGCAAATGTTCCCACGTTCAAACTGGGAGATACTCTTCTTCAGTATAATGAGTCGATTAAATTCTTAGGAGTTTTCTTTACAGCCAAATTATCTTGGAACCAGCATATTGAATACTTATTAACAAAAGCTCAAAAAAGTTTAAATTTCTTGAAAATAGTTCGGAAACAGATATGGGGACAAGATGCATCAACACTTGTTCATCTCTGTAAATCGCTTATTAGATCTAAATTAACATATGCCCAAGAAATATTCTTCAGTGCACCAAAACACTTACTCACAAAATTGCAGAGCACAGATTGTAAAGGTTTCAAACTTGCGCTGGGTCTTCCAATGCATGCCTGTTGCCTTCGCACATACAATGCAATCAAATTGATGTCACTTGATGAACAAAGGAAAGTCGCTTCTACTAAATTTCTGTTAAGAAACACTACCATAGAAAACAGAATCAAAACAGAGACAAAAGTAAGATCAGACACCGACTTTCCTAAAAGAGCTAAATCAATATCCTCACAGGTCACACTTGCAACATTTACAGCTGATGTTATGAAAGGCTCTGGAATTGATCTAGAAACAGATCCTGTAACTTTAAGACCTTCGTTTTCACCAGTACCCAGTTGGGAACTCCAAAGAGCACGATTTGACATACACCACACTGACTTAGAAAAAGAAGATAATATCAACTTACTGGCAAGTCACGTTATGTCATATAGAAGACTTTTATTCTGATCACTTGAAAGTTTACACTGATGGTTCAATAATTGAAAGACAAGCAGGCTCAGCGTTTTTAATACCTGCTCTCAAAATTGAGAAATCTTTCTATATAGGACTTAATAAATCTGTCTTTACTGCAGAAATCTTTGCAATCTTAATGGCTTTGAATTATATGATAAATCTTCCTAGGACAATTCCCCAGATGCTTTTTTGCGTTGATTCAAAATCTGTACTTCAAGCTCTTGAATTATCAAAACTACAAACAAGATCTGAAATGATATTGGAAATTACTCCTTGATAACTAGTTTATCCTTAATAGGCGGTTTCCTGCCAGCAGAAGTATACAATCCCTTTTGTATAGGTGGAAACTTGATGCATTCAAAACAAAATACACCAGGAATGTAGTGTGTCTGTGTGGAAAGAAGATAACACATAGTCATATTCTTTCATGCATTCGGGTAAAACGACATATACCTACGTTATCAACGAAGACAGTTTCTGACATATTTACCTCACCATCCTTAACATATGAATTTTTTGTTAGCCTGTCAAAAAGTCCTATAGCGAATTATCTTTAACGCGCCGTTACTTCTAATGTTCAGTGTTATGGTTAGCTAATTTTACTGTTTCAATCGTTAATTATGATAACGTCATTTGTGAATTTTTCTTTCTCGTCTTGTTTTTCTGGTTCATTTCTTTTCCTGAAGATTAACCATTTCCAAGTTTCCTCTTTTCTTCTCATGTATATATATGTATTTTTTTTGTCTAAAATCACTTTAGTGAATAGACATTAAATCAAAGACCACCACACACATTTTAGTCTGAGAAGACCCACTTTAATTCAGTTTAGTAAAGATATTCGATGTGTTTGTTTTGGTTTGTTTTGTTCTTTCATTTTCCCATAAAAGACAAGTATCAGTTAAGAAACAGGCATGTCATTACTATATGTTAAAATACAGAACAGTAACTATCATTTGGTAATTTCTGATTAGGTAGGTCTATGACTAAAAGTTGACAGAGTCCAAGTACCAGCCAGGATTTTGTACTTGGGTTAGTCCATTCACACTCTACTCCTCATGTTTATATAAAAGTGCAAACAGTATCACAGGTCCATTAGTTTATTTGTCTCATAGTTTTTTTTAAAGGAAACTGAAAACAACATTGCAGTTGTCTTGTATGGATGGCCAAGTGTCTGTGTTTTTTGTTTCCAGAGGTTGCTCTGAAGGTAAGAGTTTCACTCGCCAGTACACACCTATGTTAGATGTAACTTTGAAAGGGGCTTTTCAGCTTCTAATCAAGGTGAGTACTGTCTGTTGTCCTCATAAAATGCTGCAAGTTGAAACATCACAGCATGAATGTTGTTTCCTGACTTTGTCATTCACACCAGTTAAAATATTTCTATCTTTTCTGTTCACACCAATCAAAATATCTCTATGTTTGCCATTCAGACCTGTGAAAATATAGCCACCTTTGTCATCAAGATCAACCAAAATATATGTATATCTTTGCCATTAAAACCAATCAGAATATCTCTATCTTTGTCATTAAAATCATTCAAAATATTTTTACCAGCAAAATGTAGCAAGGTGACTACCCATGAGCTTTGGGATGTCACACAGAATACTCATTCCACCCAACAGCAATAGTATCATGATGAGACTGAAACGTCATGAAGATACAGCTTGCTACATAGTGCACATGCAGTTGTTGTTTTTTTTATCGAGTTAAAACATATTCAGTATTTCTGCTTTGCAATGAACACAGATGCTGATGGTAGTGTTTTGATATTAGATTACTTGCTCAGTTAATGGAGCTTAAATTGATATCTTGAGTTCAGTCCCAGCCCACACTAATGTTTTGTATCCTTTTCAAATCTTGGCTGTGTTTTCTTTTTCCAAGTCCCTGGATGTCACCAAATTTATATGGAGCACATAATTATGGGTGATTAGTTTAGTAAATCTGTCCTCCTAAATGAAATTTACGACACTGGAAAAATCCCCAAAGATATGTCAAAATCAATTTTCATTGCACTTCCAAAGAAGACAGGGGCTATAGAATGCGAAGTCCATCGAACAATCAGTTCGATCAGTCATGTAACCAAGATCCTTTTAAGAATAATCATGATGAGGACAAGGAATAGAATCAAAAGAGAAATAGTAGAGGAACAGTGTGGATTTGTGGAAAGGAAAGGAACTATTCATGCCATATACATCCTAAGAACTATCATAGAGAGGTCAATCGAGGTGAACAAGGATTTATATTTATGCTTTGTTGACTATACCAAGGTTTCGATCAGGTAAGACATGAAGAATTCATAAACCAACTAGAAAGACTCAATATTGATGGAAAAGATCTATGAATAATCAGAAATATGTATTGGGAACAAACAGCTGCAATGAGAATAGAAAACGATATAAGCTCTTTCCAAAACATCAAAAGAGGAGTCAGACAGGGTTGTGTTTGTCACCAGATCTGTTTTCACTTTACAGCGAAAACATCATGAGAAACCTAGAGGAAGACCCTGGATTAAAGGTTGGAGGAAAAATGATAAACAACATTCGATACGCAGATGACACCGTGCTATTTGCAGAAAGTGAAACTAATATCAGTCACTGTGACCTTTAGTGACTCTGGAAGTAATTAAATTTGATATGCAATGAGGGCAATTGATACAGTAAACAACTGTGAGAAGATAATTGACATACTGTCAGAGGTTCCTGAGGAAGTGCCGTTTGTAACACCTTTATAATTTATAAAGTACTGATGTTAGACACTTTCTTTTGATTCAAAGTTATCCTTTCATGACTGAGTGTCTGCAGTTAGTATGCCATACACAGGAGATGCCGTTTATGATTTTATAGCTGCAACAAAAAGTTGCATCCACTGATCCAGCATCAAGGTAAAGGTTGTTTGCAGAGGTACTTTCATTTCATCCTTTAAGATGGTGACAAGGGCGTATGCCACAGTGTCTATCAGCAACACACTACGACACGAATCGATTCTAACAAGGCCAATGCTCCGTTTGCCTGTTCTCTTCCCCAACACAGTGTTGTATACAAAAGATGTTCATTCTACAACTATACACACATCAACAAACTGTGACAAATGATTGTACATGTATTCTCTTTCAAAAAGAGAAAAAACAATCAGTTTACTTAAATATCAAATGGACTTTCAGAACATGTTGAAAACATTCAATCAAAAGGTAACAAAAATTAACTGTCACATTATACAAACGAAATGTATTCTTTTGAACAAAACGGGAAAATCATAAACAACTTCCACCTTTCGTCAATTGAAGCCAATCAAATATCATCAACACATTACATTCAGGTAAAAAGTCGTTCAGCACTGTCAATTAAACATGTCCAACTCTTCAACATCAGAAAACTAGAAACAAATTCAATATCCATTCCACGGCGTGTGACCGCTATGCATCACCCAAAAAGAACTTCCGCATTTCTCGAAGAAAAAGAAATCTGCCCTTACAGCAAAAAGCATATTTTAAAAGACACTCTCAGATTTATGAATGCCTTGTAAATGTTGACTAAAGAAATGAAAATGATGTGAAGTTGTTCAGAAACACTTCCTGTGCACAATTGCTGGACCAGACTCGTCATATTCCTGCTTGGAGATCCACATCTGCTGGAAGGATGATGGAGAGGCCAGGATGGAGCCACCAATCCATACAGAGTACTTGCGTTCTGGGGGTGCAATGATCTTGATTTTCATAGCTGCTGGAGCTAAGGCAGCAGTTTCTTTTTGCTTTCTGTCAGCAATTCCTGGAAACATAGTAGATCCTCCAGAGAGCACAGTGTTAGCGTATAAGTCCTTGCGAATGTCGACATCACACTTCATGATGGAGTTGTAGATGGTTTCATGAACACCAGCAGATTCCATTCCCAAGAAAGATGGCTGTAGAACAGCCTCAGGGCAACGGAAGCGTTCGTTGCCAATGGTGATGACCTGACCGTCAGGAAGCTCGTAGCTCTTCTCCACAGAGGAAGACGAGGCAGCAGTTTGCATCTCCTGCTCAAAGTCCAAAGCCACATAGCACAGCTTCTCCTTGATGTCACGCACAATTTCTCTTTCAGCTGTGGTGGTGAAGCTGTAGCCACGCTCTGTCAGGATTTTCATCAGGTACTCTGTGAGGTCACGACCAGCCAGATCCAATCTCATGATAGCGTGGGGCAGAGCATAACCTTCATAGATGGGCACTGTATGGGTCCACACCATCACCAGAGTCCAAAACGATACCTGTGGTACGACCAGAGGCATATAGCGACAACACAGCTTGGATGGCTACGTACATAGCTGGAGAGTTGAAGGTCTCGAACATGATCTGGATCATCTTGTCATGGTTGGCCTTGGGGTTGAGGGAAGCCTCCGTCAGCAGAATAGGGTGCTCTTCAGGGGCCACACGCAGCTCATTGTAGAAGGTGTGATGCCAGATCTTCTCCATGTCATCCCAGTTGGTGACAATGCCGTGTTCAGTGGGGTACTTGAGGGTCAGGATACCATGCTTGCTCTGTGCCTCGTCTCCAACATAGCTGTCCTTCTGGCCCATACCCACCATCACACCCTGAAAACAGAAGACATCAAAATTAGGTTTACATCTCGCATCTAAACTAAAAGGGAGAGGGGGTTATTTTACTTTTCCTGATTTCACAAAATTGACATTTCACAGTAGAACACTGCCACTTCAAAATTCACAACTGGGATAAACTGGTCTGCATTGCTCTGAAAATAAATATCCCAGCAATAAAATCCATTATGTTAAAAAAATCGTGATGGCAAAATGACCCACCAAACACAGTGGTCAATAATGCTTGTTAACTAGAAGACCTGAGGCAAGCTTACTTTTTATGGGAGTAGGAAATTACACAGTAGGTAATACATAGTCGGATAAAGTTATCAGTTCGCTATACAAAGGGTCAAGATCACAGGTTTAGTCCATACTGCAAAATGGGAGTGGCTAGTGGAGAAAACTGTTCCATGAGTCATATGATAATACAATGGACAGGTCTATATAGGCCTATGTTCAAAAGTACTATTCAAATCAACAGGTTATATATAGAATATATTAGAATAATACAATATAATGAGGGATATCAGGAAAGATGTGTGGTCGTAAGGCACGTCACATGTTTGGTAAATAGAGCATTGATGAAGCAAGTTATTACGGCTGTGTTTATTTTGATGACTTAAGTGCAGGAAAAAGGTAAAAAGCTATCGATGGTAAAATGCAACACTCGCCACTTCTTCTACCAAAATGCCTGACCGTAGAGACAGACAATAATAATAATAATAAAAATAATAATTACAATATTTATATAGCGCAAAATCTTGATAAAATCAAATCTAAGCGCTGAAACAGACACACACGCACGCATGCACACACACGCACGCACACACACACACACACACACACACACACACACACACACACACACACACACACACACACACACACACACACACACACACACACACGCATGGCTATAAATGGGGAGAAAGAATAAAAGCAGTGTAAAATTATAGAGAGCATATTATATACAATTATATATTACAATGTGATTCCCCTCCGAGTGGAGACAGGCTGCAGAGGGGGTTGAGTGAGGTCAGGATTTTATGCAGAGGAGAAAAGGTGAGTTTTGAGAGCGGACTTGAAGGAGACAAAGTAGGTTGCTGACGGACTGAGAGAGGAAGTTTGTTCCAGGAGAGTGGACCAGAAACAGAGAAGGCTCGTGGACCATAGGTATTGAGCTTAGTGCGTGGAAAGCGAAAAGTCAGAGGATCAGAGGCAGAGCGGAGGGTACTGAGGGAACATAGATCTCAAGTAAGCTTGACAGGTAATCGGGGGCTGCGTTATTGAGGCTTTTGTAGCACATGGTGTCTAGTTTGTACTGCATGCGCTTTGATACAGGGAGCCAGTGAAGTTGTGCCAGGAGACGAGATATGTGGTCAGCTTTTTTCTTTTTGAGTACAAGGCGTGCAGCATTGTTTTGAATGCGCTGTAATGTGAATGGTGGAGGCAGGAAGACCAGACAGGAGTGAATTGCAATAGTCATGCGAGACATTATGAAGGAGAGAACGAGTTTTGAAGTTGTTTCGACAGAGAGAGACTTCCTGATCAGGCTTATACGATGGAGGTGATAGTAGCAAGATCTGGCAGTTTGAGAAACAAAGTTGTTCATGGAGAGGGTAGAGTCAACGCAGATACCAAGGTTTTTAGCTGAATCAGAAATTGGGACTGATGTGTTACATAATGGGAGAGAAAGAGGAGGCAGCTGAGAAAGTTTCTGACGGGTGCCAATGAGGATAGCTTCTGTCTTGTCGTCATTAAGCTGAAGATAAAATTGTATGTCATCCAGTTCTTAATGTCCGAGTAACACTCAGTGGTGCGAATCAAGAGGCGCTGTATATTGTCAGGTGAGTCACTGTCTTGAAGTTGGGTGTCATCAGCATAGAAGTGATGTTTTATAGAGTGGAAGTTGATGATGGTGGACAGGGGGGAGGTGTAAAGAGTGAAAAGAACAGGGCCAAGGACAGATCCTTGTGGAACACCACAGGTCAGGTATGCAGGTTGAGAGTAAGTGCCATTGATGAGAACAGTTTGTTTTCTGTTTGATAGATATGAAGTGAACCAGGAGAGAGCAATGTCAGAGATGCCAAAAGTATGATGGATTCTAGAGAGGAGAATACCATGCAGACAGATCAAGGAGTGTGAGAGAGAGAGACTTTGCTAGTATCAGTTGCAAGGAGGAGATTGTTGAGAATGTGTAGTAGGGCAGTTTCAGTGCTATGGCACTGGCGGTAGGCTGACTGGAAAGGATTGAGGAGATTGTTGGCAGACAGGTGAGAGTTCAGCTGTTGACAACTTTTTCAAGGAGTTTTGACAAGAAAGAGAGATTAGAGATAGGCGATAATTTTTCAGTTCATTTGGGTCTAAATTGTATTTTTGAGGAGAGGGTGAACAATAGCAGACTTGAAAGAATCTGGACAGTTCCAGTTTGAAGAGAAGCGTTGATGATGTCATGATGAATGGGAGGAGAGTAAGGGAGACAGTCGGAGTAGAGAGAACCTGGAAGAGGGTCCAGTTCGCAGGTTTTGAACGACATGGATCTGATTGTTTTGAGAATTTCTTCTTGTGAGACTGGGTTAAAAGTAGTAAGAGGTGTGCCCGAGAAGGAAGGGTCAGGTGAGCATGGTTGACAGGGTATCCTGTCAAGCTGTCACGAAGAGTTTGTATTTTGGTGGTGAAATACTTGGAGAATACAGATGGGAGTTCTTCATTTGTGTGTTTTGTTGGAGAGGTAAATCTTTTTGTGTCCAAGGAGATGATTCATGGTTGTAAAGAAATAGTCATGTAAAAACACGCTCAAAGAACCAAAACATCATATTTTTTGCATGACACCCGGCATTTGATAAACACACGCACACCATCCAACTCGATTCCAAAGCAGAAACTTCAATGGTCAGATATGAAACGTTCAGCAGTTTCTTTGAGAAATGCATGACAAAATACCGTTACAAACAGAAAAGTGGACAGCAGGTCGAACAAAAAGATAAATCAAGAGAGAGAGAGAGAGAGAGGGGGGGGGGGGGGGGGTGTCCAAATTTTATCGTATATCAGCTTCTGGCTCTTATACATAAACAAGGGTTGCAGGTGTGGTGATAACATTTCATGCTGCAGCAAGTCATAAAAGCATGGTATTTCCCAATCATGTATATGGATCTTGGATGATGTGCATTCAAGACCATATACATAACGCACAAAAAGAATACGGCTGTCTTGTAGCAATCAATACACACAATGAACATTTTTACTAGAGGATCAGCTAGATCTATAAAAAAATCTTTTCATTTAACTTGAAGTTCCAGGAAATCAAATCACTAAGAGTCTCAGAAATCTACTGAAATAAATGTAGTACCCTTTTGATCTCTCTTGGATTCGCATAAAAAATTAAGAGGTGGCTGATCATTATTTTTTGTGTAACGTAGTTATGCATTTCTTCGTGTTATTTACTAGTAGCCATAGTACCTTCCATGAAACGTTTCCTTAGGTTGATGATATGGAAGATGAATCTGGACAAGATCTTGTGTCGCTCGTCATGTGAGGGGAGCAGCTATTCCATAAGTATGTTTGCCCTAAAAATGTCCTATGCTGCCCTGGCATAAAAAATATTGATGAGAGATATTTATTTCCCAGCCCCCCCCCCCCCACACACACCCTTACCTCCCGAGCCCATTTAGCCTATTTACTTCTCTGACATCTTGGCAAAAATGTTGCGTTGGAACAGTGTGTGTGTGTGTGTGTGTGTGTGTGTGTGGAGAGAGGAGGAGAGATGATGTGGAGAGAGAGAGAGAGAGAGAGAGAGAGAGAATATGGCAACTTGGGTAGGTCATTCGCCAAACAGGTTTTAGTGTACCCTAGCTCAGTATCTTTTGTGTGTGTGTGTGTGCGCTCGCGCGCGTGTGTATGTGTGTGTTTGTGACTGAGGGTCAGTGATGAGTTGGGTCACCGGTCATATACCTTGCTCTCCTCCTGTCTCTCTCCTCCTTCCTCCCTCCGTTTGCCACTTTGCGTGTGCTTTGTGCTCTGGAGGTTTCATCGTTGTTGGTGACTGCCTTGGTTAATGATGAGAGTGCACGCCTTGGTTTGACTCTTGAATCAAGATTTGGCGCCTTATAAATGTCATTATTATTATCATTACTATCATGTTGTTGAATGTACATTGAAATAGAAGATGGTGTTCATTTTTGCTGACAAGATCTATAGAATACACACAATTGTTTTCATTATTCGGTTCACTATATATCTGATTATGTTGTTACTGACAGGCAATACATTAAGTCTGCACTGAGCAGAAGGTTCCCTAAAGTTTATGTCTGGCTTTGACTTTCTTTTTTGGAAAATGGTTTTACAGGAGGTATGAAATGCATATCTTTTGTCCACAATTCAACTGTTCCATTCTTGAATGAACATACCAATCAGCCCGTGTTTAATTGTCCCTAGGACCATTGCTATTTTATATTGCCAACAGCTCTTAGTCATCATCATTATCAGGTGCCCTGCCGCATGGCGTTGGCGATCATGGACTTCCATCTGTCTCTACCTCTTGTTGCCTCAAGCATCTCTTCCACCCTCCTTGTCTTCAGCCACTCTGCAAGTCCGTCTAGTATTTTCTCCCTGGGTCTACCTGGAGACCTCCTAGATCTAGTAGCAGGCATAAAAACATGTCAAGATCAGATAAGAGTGGGGAAAAGGCGGAGTTTGCAGGCCATAGCACGTCGCCAATGCGGTCCAGGGGCAATGCCCCAGGTGGGAGTCGGGAACCTAGCTCGACGGGTTGCGGTGTTTTATAATGTCTAATTTCTGAATGTGCAACAAGTGTTTCACAGCGTTATAAAACATTAAAGTTTAAACTCTGTGAAACACTTGTAGCACACACAAAAATTAAAACTTTTTATGACATGATTAGTGACAACTGATTTCAAACATTAGACACGAAAACGCGAAACCAAAAAAGAGGGAATAAACTTCAAAAGCTGTATAGAAAAATTATCAAAGCCAGGGAATAATTTAAAAGAATATCACAGGAATTTTCGCCTAGAAGAGGAAGTTTTCGTGTCTTGTTAAATCCTGCTTTACATAACATCGTTCTAATGTGTGTTACCCAACAGAAGGTATTCACAGCATCTGATTCTCCCCTATGGGGATGCTGGGGGCTCTTTCAGTATAAATGGTATCCCCACCTTCTGGAAATTATGTGCTAGAAATTTCCTCTTTTTTGTCACTCTCTTTGTTTCTCCCTTATTCCTTTGCTTTCTGTCATTTCTACTTATCATTTTCTTCCTTGCTGGTCCATTCACCTGTACGTGTTCGATAAAGTCTTACGTATATTTTCTTGGGATGGGTACATGTAATGATGTATTGAGCGCATTTTTGGCTCAGAGGAAATGAAATTATCAGCAGCAATTTTAGGTAAATTAGGCCCATTTTTACATATGTTTTAATGTCCTTAGTTAAACATTTCAGGTGGTGTGTTGTTTAAATCCCTGTGCGACAAATTCAACGCCAGGGGCATCTCATTTGATCACATGAGCGAATGCATTGACACGTGTACTTAAATTATCTCCCCCCCCCTCCCCATTTTTTTCTGTTGAAGTAGTGTATATGTTTTGAAACGGTTATAGCTCTGATAAAGGTCCACGCAGTCAGCTGGGCTTTAAACAAAACAGTAACTGCATATGAATTTCTCGTCCTTCTGCTTGTATGCCCTATCATCCTATGTGTTAAGTTTTCTGTTTTTTAATTTTTTTTTTATCTACGTTCTAACTGGGACTAGTGCGTACTTCGCGAGATTAACTGGCAGCTTGGTTACTAGTACCGTTCACATGTGTTGACGTGCTACGACTGTCCTGACCCCATCTGTCCCTCACTCACATCCACACAGTCAGGTGTCAAGCAAGTACCCTTCCTTCACCCCCATCCCCGTCTTTTTTCTCTTTGTTTTTTTTTTTTTTTGGGGGGGGGTTACTGTAAGGAGGATGAGGGGGGATGGGGCAAGGGAGTGAGGTGAAAAAGGCGTGCTGATTGAATTTACGCTACATGAGACAGGCATCGTCTCGCCTGGAAGGGATATGAGGAGTGGAGAAGATATGCAGATTACATAAGTCGTGACTACACATCGTCTCGCCTTGCAAGTTATAGCATACCTTAAGAATAAGAGAACATGGGTCACAGTTCATTTACCGTTGCTTGAAGTGGTTAGAAAAAATACAGACTATTGTTCTTTTGGAAAAAGGCGAGAGGAGCGTGCGTTACTGAATGTGTACACTAGATACATCAGTAAACATTTATGTATGGTACTGAATTTGGTATAGAAAGCAACTGCAAATTCATGCCACGTTAAGATTCAATGATATGCTGGCTGCACGTTCTCATATTAACAATAATGTGTCTAAAAGTAAAACAAGATCTTTCTTTTTTCTGTGATGAGTGACTTTTCCCCCTGTACTATATGTGACTGCTAGTATTGCTAGTTTTACTGAAAATCTTAGCCTAACTTGGATATCCCACTGCATGAAACTTAAACCACGCAGATCGCACTACTTATTGTTTTTGCAAAACACTTCTTCATCGCTTTTGTCGCCTAAACAATATCTAAATTCGACTGTGACCAAAACTGAAAAAGCAATAAGTTAATTAAACAGGAACGTGTCCAAGTGTGCTGCTATTTATGAAACTTAAAAAAATCAGCTCAATAATTCATGTGACGAAGATTACTAAGAATAATCATGATGAGGACAAGGAACAGAATCAAAACGAGAAACAGCAGAACAGTGTGGATTTGTTGACGAGAAAGAAATGCCATGTACATCCTAACAACTCTCATAAAAAGATCAGTTGAGTTGAATAAGGATTTATGTTTTGTTGATTATACCAAGGCTGTTGATCGGGTAGGATGCGAAGAACTTATCAACTGACTGGAAACACTCAATATTGATGGAAAAGATCTAAGAATAATAAGGAATATATAATGGGAACAAAAAGCAGCAATGAGAGTAGAAAATGATACAAGATCTTTTCAAAATATCAAAAGAGAGTTTAGACAGGGATGTGTTCTTTCACAAGATTTTTTTTTCACTTTAAAGTAGGTAGGTCCAGCCATTTTTGTAATTTGAAAAATATTCAGCATTTTCACATTTTCTAAAAGGTAACAATAAAGTTAATATAAATGCAAAATATCTCGCTCATAGCTCTAACGAGTTTTGAGATACTGCTGTTTGAAATACCGCAAAAATGGGCGTTTTTCGCAGTTTGGTGAATTGGCCATATTTGTACCACATTTCTTCAGAAGTATGCATCTCGTATGTATAAAAGTTGATACAGTTATTGTATTCTATACGTAAATTAAGCCCATTTTTTTAGAACTCTAGAATTATTTTCCTCTGTGCTATTTGTCTTCAAAAATGGCAAAAATGCCAATTTGTCCACTTGTCATTCTGTGGCAAACACATGTTAACGCTGCGTAATGGTTCGTAACTCAGGGACTAGCCATGCTACATCCAAAATGCAGATTTCAAACGATTCAGCATTAAATATGAAAACAAAACTTGTGAAAAAGAAATGTTCAACCTTATTTTTATATACATAATTAGATTAAACTAAATAAAATCTGACACATTTTATCATTATTTGGAGAGGAAAATTAAAATGCTTTGACATCTCCTCAGGGAAATGATTTCCAAATTAAATTCATATCCAGAAGTAATTAATCAGTCCTAATTTCCTATGATCTTTACACATGTTTTGAAATTCACCCTGTTCCCCTGTCCCACTCTAAGTTGCTATATTATTATTTGTACTGTGATTGGAGACGCAATAAAGAGCACCCACGTCTTTTGTCTGCCAGTATTGTTTTCTGCATTTTTCACATGACTGATTTTCTCAAACCTGCATGAAGCTTGAAAATTGTTTGTGTTTCTTCAGTAATATGCTTCTCTAAAGCAAAAACCTTCTTTTTTCTCTGTGACAGCTAAGGGCTTCTGTGTTCTCTATATTCATTTCTGCTTCCAGCTGAAATTGATACACTTCATTGATTTGACTATGCTGTAACACTGACACTCAGCTTGGTCAGGTATAGGAAGACATGACTGTAAAGAATTCAGTAGAGGTGATGGTGCTGCTGACTGTATAAATGATGGGACAGGAATGTCAAATCTTTCTGGATAGTGGGATAGCTGATGAGAGGGAACCTGTTTTGAATTGTTTTGAATTCATGGGGGAGCATCTGTGTATATTTGTACCATGGTCTCACCATCCTGTTTTCTTTCATTTGATCTGTTTCTTCTTTACTTCATCACCATATTAATCAACCTGGGCAGCTGTAATAAAGTTGAGATGTTTGCACAAATATCTGACCCAAAGACACAGTTTTTTGGTTTCCAGTTTTTGCTGGATGTGAAATATACATAATTTCAGGAGTAACCATACAGGAATGTTGTCAAGCTCTCCACGCAACATGGTGTGTCTGAAGAAGTGCTTTGGACACCTGGTGCTGTTTAGAAAATGGGCCAATCCATTCAGTGTTCTTGTCAACATTGAGAAATTTTTGTAGATGTAATGATGTTTTGGAAAATCGATGAAAACATGTGCGGACCAGCACTCGCAGCAGCTCTACATTACGAGGAGACACAGGTTCTGTCTGGTGTCTGCAGATGTCAGTGAAGAGAGTCTGGACTCAATCTATGTGCCTCCTCATGTCTTCAGCCTGTAGGCCTAGAGTTGAAGCGATAACTGTTTGTCCACATACATGTTTGGCAAATATGGGTCGACCCTTCTTCTTTGGTCCAATTCTTTTAACAAGCAGTTGGAACTGGTCATCCTCTGAAATTTTCACACACACACACACACACACACACACACACACACACACACACACACACACACAAACACACACACACACAACACACACACACACACACACACACACACACACACACACACACACACACACACACACACACACACACACACACACACACACACACACACACACACAGTTCAACCAAACCTCTAGCACACAGAAATCTACCAAATTTGAAACGATCACTAGTTAGATCTGATGTGTTGGCGAAACATGTGTCAAGACTGTACTTTACCCCTTACCAGAGCAAAAAAGTTGTTAATATGCACTGATTGAACTGATAACTATACTTTGTCCGATGACAACATTTAGATTAAAACATTTTTTTTCCAGTTTTATTCTTTATGTATATTTGGTCCTGAAAAGAGTTCGAAAAACATTTCTACTTTCGCTTGTATGCAGTTCTCATACTCGAGTTATCGTCCTTGTTGAAGCGTTTTTGCCGAATTTCTAATGCTTATTCATCATATTCTTTATTGAAAAAAAACATGAACCCTTCAAAGAATTTTTATACAAAAAAATACAAGCAATTTTCATTTCTCTGATTGGTATCAGAAAGATATATATCTTTCTTTAATTTATTTTTCTCTCTATCAAGGGAGATAACAAACTATTCTAGACAGAGCACACGCCTGGTAAGAAAATATATATTAAAAAATTTGTATTAATGATTTATGAAACATCAGTTCCATTGAAAAAAAATAGCAAAAAGATTAGACTAACGGTCGCTTACATACTTACCAAGACCACGTTCAAGATATTTTAGATCTATCGAGTCAAAGTCGTTCCTCCATTCAGAAATTGCATCAGTTTCGGACGACGTCGTTGAACCGGGTCCTCTGTGTCGGTACCTTTCGTATTGGCTTTCGGAACTTTTACAAGCGGCAGCCTGAGTTATATTATTTGCACGATCTTAAGATCTATTGAATTCTCAACAAAATGAGTGGTAATACAACACTGTGCGTGTAGAATTGTTGACTTTACGATGCCTTTTAAAAATACGTTTGTTTTTCGGAACTGAAAAAACAGTATTCAGTTAAAGGAATTATGACGAAATTTATTACACTGGATTCTTCAGGCTGTCCCCATTAATTTATACCAAAATCACCGCTGTGCGTATCGTTTGTAAAAGTTCCGACAGCATTTCTGACAACTGGTGTTGATCGTCCTGGGAAAACCGCGTGAGGAAACTTTGCACGTCGCCGCCAACGTTGTGTTCGGTATGTGTATTTAGATCGCTCAGGGTCAAAGCACACTTCTTTCACACCACAAATAAAGACACAGGTTTTATGCCTAAAGCTCATTTAATGTGTCGACATAATTTTTTGTCTTCCAATCGTGAATAGTAGACGAGCTGAAGCAATTTAAAATCGGCAATTTTTACCAGTTGTGCTGCATGTTAGCCATTAGCGTAAGAGTGGCTGGACCTACCTGCTTTAAAGCGAAACCATCATGAGAAATTTAGAATTCTCTGGGACAAAGTTTGGAGGAAAAATAATATTCGTTATGCTGATACCATCGTTCTAATTGTAGAAAATGAAGAAGACCTACAATATCTTGCGAATATAATACTAGAAATAGCAGAAATACAGGACTAGAGCTAAATAGTAAGAAGATCGAAGTCATGATAATTGGGTTTTTTTTTCAAGTGTGTAAATAAAAACAGCAAATACAGTTAAGTTTTCGATGTCTGGAAACAGTCCTCTCACCAGACAGCAGATACACATTAGAAATGTCCACCAGAAGTGACCAAGCCAAAACAGTTTTCAAAAAAAGAAAAGCATTCTTACCAATAATTGCTTATCAGTAAGACATTGTTCAGTGTTATATAGAGCCAATACTGTTGCAGGTATGCAAAGCCTGGATAATCAACAAGCAAAGTCTGAACAATATTAGGGCAGCTGAAATGTTTCTGAGAAGAATGTTAAGAGCTCTGGACGGCAAAGAAATCGAATGAGGCAGTCTTGAAAAAAGAAAACACCAAAGGAACACTTTGAAAGAAGATTAGGAAAAGACGATCAAAAGAGGAGTAACAAAATGCAAGCAACAGTTACCGGGCATTTTGATGTGGCACGTCAAATTTGTGCACTTAGTCACAACAGGAAACTAGATAGAAAGGGCACCAAGAACACCCAGAAATAGAATAGTCCTTTTGTAGAGTGGATGGGACAGAAAGGGTTGGAGATATACTTGCAGCAACAGAAGATTCGTAGGGAAAGCCATATCACCAACGCCATGCAACATGGTGTATGACATGATGAATGATGAAAAGAAATTTTTAGAAATTTTCAAGGACTGCGAAAGAAGATATGTCAGAACGTTTAAAATGTAAGTTTTTGATATCCATTCACAGACGATGTTAACACGTGTATGAAATAAGAACAGGAATATTTCCGTCCTCTGACCAAAACTCTTAGGAACTTCATTTGCGATTAAAATGATCTTCACAGATGAAAACTAGATTGCAATGTCAAGTAAAATAATTCTGTTTATGCTACTGTTGGAGAAATGCCGCTGTCCAATCAGAATAGATCTAAACATTGTCAGATGTAAATGTATTGTCTATGCCTGCAATGTCTGCCCATCCCTGGAATGTCCTGATACTAAGTATAGATTTATATAACTAATTTGTGGCCTTTTGTATCCGAAATGTATCATAACAGCAGATTTACATATATAACTTGTGAAGCCTCGTGGCTTGTCACTAGGCCAATTTGTGTGAAACTAGTGTATCAACTTCATGATGACAGCTATGGGCTGTGTGCAGTTCGAAAGTTATTGGGAGTTCCTTCCCTTTCCCACGGTACGCGACGGCTGTAGGCATGGACGCCACAGAGCGAACGCAAGAGAAAAGCTCAATGAAAAGGAGAAACACACGTATCATTTAAAAATTTTGGATATAGATGGAGTTGATCCTTCCGATATTCCAAAACAATCGTGGTCTGCGCATCCAGATAATCTCCCTGATATAACTATGTCAGCATCGTTAATTATTTTGTTCATGGGACCAGCGCCTACACAACGGACGAATTCAAGGCTTACAAAAGTCTGAAGGCATTGGCTGTTCGTTTCCAGCTGGGTCCGTGATATTTGGACATGCAGACCTGATGGATGTCAGAATGTGGTCGTCTCAGTAATGTTTCGTGCAGTGTGTATTCTGTCAAGCTCTGTTTATCCTTTCATTTTTGCTTTCGATGTTTTCTCCACGAGTTATGTGTGTGTGTGTGTGTGTGTGTGTGTGTGTGTGTGTGTGTGTGTGTGTGTGTGTGTGTGTGTGTGTGTGTGTGTGTGTGAGGGGGTGGGGAGGAAGAGAGCGAGAGAGAGACCCCATACATGTGTGAACCAGTGAATGTGTGTGTGTGTGGATTTACTGTAGCTAAATTTTATAACTGGTTTCCAGTTAAGGTTAGGAAGCTTGTGGATCGGGTGAGGGAATCAAAGAGTTAAGTGCTGATAGAGCTGCAGGAGTATGTAAGCTGCTTGACAACGCACACACACACACACACACACACACACACACACACACACACACACACACACACACACACACACACACACACACACACACACACACACAACACACACACACTTGGATCACTGAAAGTATTGATTCATTATTTTTCAACCATTTCTAAGATCAAATGAAAGATTGCAGTTAAGCACACAAATACATAAATGACCCCCCCCCCCCACACACCCAAAAAAAAGTCAGAGTTGTGATTGTATTTTGCAGGCGTGGGATATGGAAGGTGATAGGAGGAACAAAATTTCAGGTCTTGGAACTCTGTAAACATTTCAGTTCACACACACTCAAACACTTGCACACAAACGCGCGCGCGCACACACACACACCACACACACACACACACACACACACACACACACACAACACACACACACACTTGAAAGAGAAACAAAATAGTTAAGTGTTCTGCGTACATAATAGCATCTAGTCAAACAACTGAAAAAGCCAGGATGCAAATATGCAGATAGAAATAATTCTTTGTTTATATATCAGTGATTTACACGCCCCATTCATTCATCAGTGACTGAAAACAATATAAAACTACGACACATAAACACATTTACATCTCAAACGCTATGCCTGCAGCTAGCCATCTGTGGCAAACGACACAGAAGGTTCGCGGGGAAGAGATCAAATGCGAAAGTTGATCTATTCTATCTCACAAGACTATGCATGCATCGAAAAGAAACATGTCTAAATTAAATATAACATACCATTTACAAAGTGGTCCGAACAAAAAAAATGTGTGGGTCTGTTTGAATCAGATGTCAGGCCTTTGAGCTGAAGCTGTGCCAGCCATTCTCTCCTCAATGTCAGCGCCTCCACATCTCTGTATCTTTGGACACCAGGGATATATTACGATAGTATGCGTAAAGTACAGCACTGCAATGCACTGTCGTTCCTAAAAGGAACTCAACTCCATAATATCATGATTATTATCCCTATCGTTATCATTATCCGAGTATTGTAAAAATTGTCACAGCTTCCGAGGCGTAGAGACAAAGGAACAAAAAAGAAGAAGAAAGAAGACGAAGAAGAACAAGAACAAAAAGAAGGAGAAGGACAGATGAAACTACCCAAGTGCATTCAAAATTATAACTTCAACCTTTCCAACATTCACATTTTTGTTTCTAATTTCAGCTGAGTTCTTCATTTCTTGTAGACACCAAGTTACAGACAGACATCCACGGATTTTTGCAGAATGATATGTCTTGTGGAACACATTTCAGTCGACTGTCATCGAAATAAGGAAATGCTAACATGAAACAAACTTCTCAGTTATGTCTACTACAAAACTCACATAGTTTACTTCCGTGTACTCCTTTTCGTCTGCCTACTTCAGAGTCAGGTTTATCACAGCTGCATCACGTAGTTAGAGCACTAAGGTCATGGCGCAAGGGCAGTGCGTTCGATCCTTGTCGGGTCACAGTTTTAATTACATTTTTTGGGGTATGTTTTTGTTCTTTAGTGACCCCACTGACTTCATTAGACTCATTAGTTCATTAGAGCGCCATGCTCTGCAAACGCAGCGGCCGTAGGTTCGATCTTCAGGGAGATAATAATAATAAAAATAGTAATAATAATATGATAATGATAGTAATAACATAAACAATAATGATGATAATGATGATAATAATAATAATAATGATTAATAATAATAATAATAATAAGACATTTATAAGGCGCCATATAACAATAATAATGATGATGATAATAATGATGATGATTATGATGATGATGATATTTATAAGGCGCCAAATCTTTCAAGAATTAAATTAAGGCATGCACTTCCATCACTCACCAAAGCAGTCACCAACGACGGATGAAATCTCCAAGGCACACAGCACACGCAGACTAAAGGGGGAAGACACCACAAGTTTTTGAAGGTGTTTTTTGTTTTGTTTTGCTTTTTTTTGTGTGTGTTGCTTTTGCTGCCGCTGCTGTTGTTGTTGTTGCTGTTGTTGTTGTGTTATTGTTGTGTTGTTATTGTTGTGTTGTTGTTGTTATCGTTGTGTTGCCGTTGTTGTTGTTGTTGTTTATTTGTTTTTTGTTTTTTCTGTTCAGTCTGGCTGGCGCTTTTGACAAACCTGTAGACTCATTATGTCAGATCTCGAGTTCAGTCACAGCCCGAATCATTCTGACGATGTCAGTTGTCTGAAGGGTCCGTTCCTTCCTCGTCGTTTCCATTTTCAGACCATGCCAGCGCATGGATTTTTTGCACGACTCGAGGAGTTTGCTAGATACTTGTTGGCAGATTTGGAGGAATCACATTAAACTGTCTAAACGCAACAAATCCTGCCTGAAGAAATTCTGACTCTCCAAACTGAAGCCTTGATCTCCTCTTGATTTGGTTAGTATGACTTTTGTTGTCGTGATTTGCCTGTTCTGGTCAAAGTAGGGAGACTTTTTCGGTTTGTTTGTTTGTTTGTTTTAATTCTGAGATCTTCTTACCATTCCTCAGAAAACACCTCCCTCCCTCCTCTCTCTGTCTGTTTGTCTCTCTGTCTGTCTCTCTGTGTCTCTGTCTCTTTGTCTCTTTGTCTCTCTTTCTCTGTCTCTCTTTCTCTCACTGTGTGTGTGTGTGTGTGTGTGTGTGTGTGTGTGTGTGTGTGTGTGTGTGTGTGTGTGTGTGTGTGTGTGTGTGTCTGTCTGTTGTTGTCTCTCTCTCTCCTTTATAGTCTTAAGTCACTGACAATGTGCCAGTGTCCTCAGTCTATACCTGTCCTGCTGCTGGATGGTTCTCTTGTTGGAACCGTGGACTTCAAACCGGATATCTTGAGTTCAGTTCCACCCCGCTACATCAAATACTGGTCTGTTGGCTTCACGTCTTTAATGTCACCATCGTTCTGTCGGCTTAGGATTTCATAGGTTCCTTCTCCAATCTAACATCCACCCATTTCCCATTTCAAGGTCTTGCCATCGCACAAGGTTTTGCCCAGATTCAGGTTATCTGCCAGATAATTGCTGGTAGATTTGGGTGAAGCGCATATATAATTGTCCAAGTGCACATGGAACTGTCCAGGTTTTCATGAAGTGGTGAAAAACAGATTAATTTGCCAACAAATTCAGCTGGCATAGTCAGCAACGAAAACAAGACGACGGCGACTATAACAACAACAACAACAATGATCTCTCTTGTACAAACTCGAAATTCCTGATGTGTCTCTTTAAAAAGAATTGTTCAGTTGTTTTTCCTACGCTTTAAAAGTTCTATTTTTTCTTGTACTCGACACGTAAGCTAAGGATCCCTCTGGTTTTGTTGTTTTGATTGTTGAAGTCCGTTTTCTTTCAATCATTATCACCATCATCAGGTGCCTTGCCGCATGGCTTTAGCAATTATGGACTTCCATCTGTCTCTATCACTCGTTGCCTCAAGCATCTCTTCCACCCTCCTTGTCCCCAGCCACTCTGAAAGTCCGTCTAGTATCTTCTCCCTGGGTCTACCCGGTGCTCTCTTTCCCTCCAGCCTCCCCGTTGTGACCAGGTGCTCTAATTCCACTTTCCTCATAAAATGGCTTATAAATGTTGCCTGTCTTTTCCTAATCTTCCTTATGAATGATCTACTTGTGTCTGCCTCCATCATGACTGTCTCGTTTGTTTTCTTTGCTCTCCATGGAACTTTCAACATTCTTCTTAGAAACCACATCTGGGCTGCCTCAATCTTGTTCTGGCTTTGCTTGTTGACGCCTCACAACCGTACAACAGTATTGGTTCTATATAACATTCAACAACTCTCTTCCTGACGTTAACTGATAGGCATTTGTTGGTAAGAATGCTTTTCATCTTCTTGAATGCTGTTTTTCTTTCAATGGCAGTTTGAAACTACGCTGAATGGACGTCTTCGTTGCCGATTCGATTATAACACTAGCAGTGATGACTGCTTGTGCTTGACTACTAGTACACCAACTCATCGCACAAGAGTCTTTCACAAAAACGAATCTCACATTTCACTAGTTAGATGTAGGCCTACACAGATATGTCATTACACTACAATGTGAAAACTTAGTCTCTCTCACTCTCGCTCTCTCTCTCTCTCAGAGAGAGAGAGAGAGAGAGAGAGAGCAGGAGAGATAGATAGATAGATAGATTATATATAGATAGATAGATAGATAGAGAAATAGAAGAGAAGAGAGAGAGAAAGAAAGAGAGAGAGAGAGATACATCCATAGTAAGGGTATAGGGTTACGCCAGAGGATAGCTAATAAGCTCCTCAAAGCGTGTAAGCAACAAACGCAACAGAATTAAAAAGGCATGAGGAGGTTTTCATCAAGTGGTAAAAAACAGGCTAGTTTGCCATTTAATTTGGCAACGAATTAGCTGGCATGGTCAGCAAAGAAAACAATGTCGACGGCGACAGTAACATAAACAACAGTAACCACATCACAAGAATGATAACATAAAATTCAGTGGGAGGTCATGTCTAAACCATAGGTAGATTTTTTGGCCTCAAGTGGTTTTTACATAAAAATGATGCATTTTATGAGCTCACTGGGGAGGCTGGGAACACGGACTCAAGTCAACCGATTTTACGGATATATCGTTGTGGTATTGCACAAATCTCCCAATCATCACCTCAGGTTTCTGTATCCCTTGGGTCTGGTTGACACGGAGAATACATTATGAAAGGAAGCATAGAGTAAAGCCCTGTCACCAAGTCTCAATCCGTAATGGAACTTCATAGCATGATACATCCTCCCCATCATAATGTATCAACACAGGGAATATCAGTCATAGATTTTGGGGTGGTTCCCACACTTATCTCATGGTGGCCTAGGTTTTGGTAAACTTCAAACTATGTTTAGGAGGCAAAGAGAACTTAACACGGGGGTCAGATGCCATGTAGTTCGTATAGAAGGTAAGAAAGAAAAAAGTAACAGGTGACTTTGTAATATACTTTTTATTCAGTGTCACACTTCCATGAATACGTTTAACAGTAATGAATACAAATGAAACACCACAATCGAACGAATCAAAATAGTGTATGTAATTCATTCTCTGATTATATCACGTCTTAATAAAAGGTGTTGTCCTACAGTTAAATTAGTAGTGTAGTATCAGAAAGTGTAACTCTCTTATTAAGTATGACTACGCTTGTTGACTGACAACGCGAATCTTGTGTCTAGTTTGCTAGATATTTGATCCTGTGAAACTGAGTACCGAGGCAAAAGAGAAAAGTTCTAAAAACAAAAATAAAGCAAAACAAAACAAAACAAAACAAAAAAACAACAATAATGAAAAATAGGAAATAAAAGCAAACGAACGAAACTTGAACGAAGCATTACTTTCATTTCAGAGGCATAAATTATTATTGCACCTGGATTGTAAAACAGCACGTGTGTGTGTGTGTGTGTGTGTGTGTGTGTGTGTGTGTGTGTGTGTGTGTGTGTGTGTGTGTGTGTGTGTGTGTGTGTGTGTGTGTGTGTGTGTGTGTGTGTGTGTGTGTTGTGGTGTCTTATGAGTATGCTGAATAACATTTGCTAAGTTGTCATACTAGTTGTTTTTGAATTGTGAAAATAAAACCAGTCTCACATTCTATAGCCTGAATGTATCAATTCATGTTATCCCATTTGAACATGTTTTGCATATTCCTCTATTATTCAGTGTAAGAGACACATGATTTTGCAAGATAAAAGGAGAAATAAAGGATTTTTGAAAGGTATCTCACGTAACTGTGTTTGATTTAATGATTATTCCAATCACCTACAGCTGTTCTTTGCTTTGGTTCTGCTGGACTGTTCATTGGCCTTCCTGCCTTTGAAAGTATTCTGTTTTCATGTTTTTCTGGTTCTTGAATTGCACGCATGCTATTATTCTTACTTCTTAGTCCTCAGTACGCCTTTCACTTCGGACACCAAAAGAGGCAAAACGGACATAGCGCTGAGAAAGGTTGAGAGCATCAAGAGGTAAAACACCATGCTCCATCCAAGAGCAGCGTATAAATAAGGAACAGCAAGCTGTCCCAATGCAGCACCAACTGTGCCTGAACCTTCTATCATGCCGGCCACTGTAGACATGGCTTCCACGTTGCCCACGACAGATTTCTGACAGCTGAGGTCAGCAGAAACAGCAGCTGAGAGAATGTTACCTACACCACCAAGAAGACCCCCAATACAAAATAGCATGACAGCGTTGATAGTCATATCTTGCCCTACGTAAAGAGCACCATAGATGTATAGCAGAGGAATGCTCGCCAAGAGCATGGGAATCATTAACATTGCAGACTTGTTCAACCTGCTCATCAAGAATGCATTTACCGAAGCTCCCACTATTCCACCCACATCATACCAGAGGGACAAACTGTCAGCTGTCGATTCTGTCCAGCCATACGCAGAAGAGAGGTAATAGGGCAGCCAAAAGAAAAACACATAAAGGACAAGTTTCAGAAAAGCAAAACAAAACAAATAAGGAATCACACCTGGCAACAACAGAGCTGCGATGAAACCAATTGCTTTTGGTCTTGTGTATATCACACTGTGTTTTATGGATGCTTTTCGATTCATTTTTATACTGAGTGAGCTGTTGCTTATTGTATCAGAATTTGAGTTGTCAGAATTATCTGTCTGGATTAACTCGTGTCTTTCACTACCATTGTCCAGGTGTAAGCTCTTGCTGAGCAGTAATCGCTTTTCGTGATCATGTGAGTTCAGTCCGAAATCCGAGTTATTCTTGCGTTCAGTATCAGTAATAGACGTCCTGGTGGATTCGTTGTCAATGCGAGTGTGTCTTTCCACGTTCGTGAAAGTATTGGTGTCAGAATCAGCTGAATCTGTCCATGTGTGTTTGGTTGATCTGGGTGTTGCGTTGTTTAAAAGTGGAATTGTGTCATTTTGGACTCTCACTGTTGAATTGAAACCTGTGGACTTTTTATCAACGTGAGTGTACTTAACGGAACAAGCCTCATTATTGTGACTCTGATCAGAGCTACAATGTAATGTTGGTCGTATGCTCTTCTCAGAGGAGACCATCGTCTTAGCAAGAAGCTTTTCTCTTTCTCCATTTGATTGAGCCCTGGCATCAATGTCATCATTATCATCATCAGTATTGTGTAAAATCGTCAAGCCAACCTCATGTGGTGAGATGACAAGACCAAAAAAGACAAGGATGCCTCCTGCAAACAGCAAAGAAGACGTTAAAATGAAAGCATACTCATAGCCATAACCCACCACAGATGATATCATCAGCGCACCTAAAATGCTACCTGCAGAGGGCGAAGAACTCCAAACACCTAAGATATAACCCCGGTTTTGTTTATCAAACCATTTGGCCATGACAGCTACAACACAGGGCCATCCAGTGGACTGAAACAGTGCATTCAGGATCTGCAGAATGACGTAGGCAGCTTGAGAATAGCCACCAGTCCACTCCAGCACGGGTCCAAAGATAAACATGACGATAGCACACATCATCATACCCACCGTGAGAAAAAGACGATGGTCTAATCTGTCAGCTATCATACCACTGATGAAGTTTCCCAGGGCGTAGACAAAGAGGAAGATAGCATTGAGGATTCCAATGAAGGCTTCTGCACTCTGCTGGTCCTGGAATAGGTAAGATCTGGTCAGAGTGGTGTCTGTCAGGTTGTGGTGTTCTGTTGTAGGTGTCCATTCACTGATAAGGCTGCTTTGCACGTAACTTTGTGTCTTGCGCACGACGTGATAGAGAGCGTAGCTGATGAAGGTCAGAAAAAACACGGCAGGATGGAAGGTTGTCAAACGTCCCATAATGGCTCTCTTCTCTGTACCAAACCAAAATATGTGCAGTCGAATTAATAAAGATTCTAAAGATTTTTCTTATCTAACTTAAATGAAACTTTGCTTTAGTCAGCAAAAGAAGTCATGCTTTTTTTGATTTTTTCTGTCCTATGCCGCTCATTTTGGCTTTGCAATATATCACCAATGGCAAGTTAATTCAGTCAATGTTCCAGTGCCAGGAATCCCACAGGAGCCAGAGACGTCAAGCCATCATGTGTCCACGTATTAGAGGAGACCCTGCACTGATTCTGGGTAGTTTTGGTGGAGCTTAGCAGTGCCTGCTCTGATTCAGTTCTCTAAGAACATTGCCTACTATTCCCCCAACTAGCAACAGTAGTCACTCATTCTCAATCCGGACCGATTGTACATATTCATGATGAAAAGAAAATTGTTGATCTACTCATTGATCTATTAGAATACGGGGATGTATTCTGTAGTTCTATTATTCAATTTTGTACACAAAAAGAAAGGAGATATCACGGGATGGCAACTCCACCATACACAATGGAATGAGTGCTCTGTCACAGTTTCGAATGAAGGTTTTGAGCCCTTATCTAACATTGGAAGGATTCTGTGATATGTTAGCCTCACTCAAATACAATGTTGATCTAGCTGACTTTGGAGGATGTTTAAACAAAATCATTAGTATAAAGAAATGGCACACACAACAGTGAAGGGAGAGATAAACAGAAAGACACTAAGAAAACTAAACGGGAACACTCAAAGCAGCCCACACATGAAATGATAATTCAACACGTTCTCTTCGATTAAGCATGTTCAAATACACATGATTATTCATCATCATCCTTATTTGCCTAAGTCCTATCAGCGCTAAAACCCTACACACAGGAATGAAATATAAACTTACCTTAGCCACATGTTTGGAATGCTGAGTACCTGTGGAGGTAGCAGCTTATCCTGAAGAAGATGGGTTCTGTCATTATCAGTCTCCATAATTCCACTAAACTCCTAGATTCTTAAAGTCCTTAGCAAATTATGAAAATAAGAAAATATCACACATACCTAGGGACGTATCTGCTTGTCTCCAGTGGGATTGTTACACTTAGCGTCTGCTCCTTTTACTTTTACACGAAATTGAGAAAGGGGCCTATTTAGGTTCTGAGTCAGATTACCTGAACACTTTATTTAGACATCAATTTCCAACCGAAATTGAGCCATTTCATCATCTACAGTGATGACTGATTAACATGACAGCTCAACTTTGAAAGTTCTATTACCGTGTCCAGATGTGATATTGTACCTGTGCTATGGAAGAAAAGTTTTAACGTGAATAAACACAGAACCTTTCGACTGAGACAGTGATTTTTTAACTTTCCCTAAGGCGATATTCGAAAACACCCCAATGGTGTCGTATGTACACATGGCTTTCCTTTTGAAATGGACCGTTTACAGTCTACAATAAATTTGACCGGCTGTAACTGCCAGACCTACCAGCATTTCTTTCAGAATAACGTACAGGTCTCGGCCCCTATCTAAACGAGGGATTGGGTTTCTATAAAAGACGCTCGGAATGGCGCTGCAAATTAAAATGAATCAATCAAAATGTTATCATGTCACAACTTCCAATAGATAAACTAACATCCAAACAACAAACGAACCAACAAGCAAACAACAGAAACACATACATAAACAGGCACTGCACCTTTGTTTTGACAAACAAGCGTACACAAAAACACAAGCTATCAAACAAATAAACAAAATGGCTCCTTTTCGTTGTCAAGGTGCTCAACAACACTTCGCCGACTTGTGCGAGGAGGACATCAGTTGTAACTAAAGTTAATGAAAATCACTCTTGCACCAATACCTTACCTCACATCTGCCAGTAAAATCCCAACCGTGTGTCGCGCAGGAGGCAGACTCAAGCATTTTTTAGAACAGAAACAGAACTTCCAGCTTTCATTGTGACTACGCATATATTGAAATATATTCCTTTTTGTTTTGTTTTGTTTTTGATTATTCATACAATTTATTCATAAGCACTGATGCTTAGAAAGATAAGTGCTCACATGTTATTCATTAGCACTGACTCTTTGACCCCGCCTAACCCCTATGCCTCCCCGTGGTGGCTCTTTCAGTAAAAGTAGGCCTACTCCCTCACCTTCTGGAAATTCTATGCTAGAGACGTCTTGTTTTTTGTCATTCTCTTTGTTTCTGTTAGGACTGATGATTGGTAAGGCCTATACGTATTAACTGCCATTTTGGCTCTAAGAAACTATGATATACAGAAGCAATTTTAAGTAATTTACATAAGTATTTACGTATGTTTTGATGTCTTTAGTATGTTTACATTTCTATTCATACAGAAGCAATTTTAAGTAATTTACATAAGTATTTACGTATGTTTTGATGTCTTTAGTTATGTTTACATTTATGTTCAGGCTTGCCTTTTTAAGCCCCTGTTGATAAATGGGCGAAATGGTAAACTCCAGAGGCGCATTCTTAGATTATGTGTGTGAATGCTTTGATATATTTACACTTAAAATTTTCTTGACCACACGGGATTTTGTTTGTTTGTTTGTTTGTTCGTTCGTTTGTTTTTTCTGTGTATGTTTTGAAATGGTTATAAGAACACTGTTGCAAAAGGGTAAATTAGAAAATTTCAAGACAGAGATGGAAAGACTTAACATTGTATTTTAGGACTAGGGGAAGTGAGATGGAAGGGGGCAGGCATGATAACATCAGGAGAATACACAATGAGATACTCTTGTGGTAACTCACATGAAAGAGGAGTAGGCATCATGATGGACAAAGACAAATCAAAAGCAGTTAAGGGATACTGGGCTGTGTCCGACAGAGTTTTGCTGGTCAAGTTGGGAGGCAAACCATTTGATATCAACATCATTCAGGTGTATGCACCAACATCCGCAAGTACTCAGGAAGACATCGACAACTTCTACGAAGTATTAGAGATGGCCAAAGTCCAATGTAAATCACAAGAAGTTACTGTAATAATGGTAGATTTTAATGCTAAAGTGGGACAGGATAGGGTGGTACACAAAATTAAAGGGGTTAGAAACTTGTAGAATGGGCACAGATGAATGAGTTTATAGTAGGAAACACCTGGTTTGAGCAACCTAACAGAAGAAAATGGACTTGGATGAGTCCAGGAGATAATACCAAAAATCAAATTGACTACATCCTGATCAACAAAAGATTTAGAAATTCTTTACTGTCAGCAAAAACATACCAGGCGCAGACTGCAACAGTGACCACAATCCTGTAGTGGGAAGATTTAGGCTGAAATTGAGGAAAAGGAAACAGACCAAAAAGCAACATCAAATTAAACCTTGGACTCTTAAAGACAGATGAAGTGATACGTAAAAAAATTAATGTACATGTTCAAAACAAATTCAGTGCTCTGGAAGACGCTGGTGACAGTGAGGAACAATGGACAAAGTTGAGGAATTCAATAAATGAAGCTTGTGAGGAAATCCCTAAGGCAGATAGAAAAGCAAAACAAGAACTGGATGACTAATGAAATTTTGGGCTTGATGGAGGAAAGGAGGAAGGCAAAGAGAAATGAGATCTCCAGGAAGATAAACAAGGAGATCAGGAATAGGTGCAATGAAGCTAAGGAAGCTTGGCTGAAAATAAAGTGCAAAGAAATGGAAGACCGACACAAAAAGGATCCTCAGGGTATGTACAGAGGAATTGAAGAAATTGTCCACAGAAAAAATACATGCACATCAACTGGTTGCTTGAAATCGAAAGATGGCACGCTTATCATGGAAAAAGACAAAATATTAGATAGATGGGGAGAGTACATTAAAGACCTTTTTTAGGATGACAGAAACGAAGAACACATTATAAAAAAGAACTTTGAAGGACCACCCATAATGAAAGATGAAGTTAGAGCGGCACTGAAAAAGATGAAACCGGGAAAAGCCCCAGGACCAGACAACATTACTACAGAGATGATTGAAGCCCTGGTGGAATTTGGCATTGAAAAAATAACAGTCCTCCTAAATGAAATTTACAACACTGGAAAAATCCCCAAAGATATGTCAAAATCAGTTTTCATTGCACTTCCAAAGAAGACTGGGGCTGTAGAATGCGAACTCCATCGCACAATCAGTTTGATGAGTCATGTAACAAAAATCCTGTTAAGAATAATCATGATGAGGACATGGAATAGAATCAGAAGAGAAATAGCAGAAAAACAGTGTGGATTTGTGAAAGGGAAAGGAACTATTAATGCTATGTACATCCTAAGAACTATCATAGAGAGGTCAAATGAGATGAATAAGGATTTGTATTTATGCATTGTTGACTACACCAAGGCTTTTGATCGGGTAAGACATGATGAATTGATCAACCAACTGGAGAGACTCAATGTTGATGGAAAAGATCTACGAATAATCAGAAATATGTACTGGGAACAAACAGCTGCAATGATAATAAAAACAATGTAAGCTCTGTCCAAAATATCAAAAGAGGAGTCAGACAGGGTTGTGTTTTGTCACCAGATCTGTTTTCACTTTACAGCGAAAACATCATGAGAAACCTAGAAGAAGACCCTGGATTAAAGGTTGGAGGGAAAATGATAAACAACATTCGATACGCAGATGACACCGTGCTAATTGCAGAAAGTGAAAGAGACCTACAAAACCTTGTGAATATACTAGAAATAGAAAGCAAAGGTAAGGGGTTGGAACTAAACGCAGGAAGACTGAAGTCATGGTGATCAGTAAAAACATGAAATCCCCTCATGCCAATTAACAGCAAATGGCACAACCTTGACACAGGTTGGTAAATTCAAATACCTGGGAACGATCATTTCATCAGACGGCAGATGCACATCAGAAATAGCCGGCAGAATCGGCCAAGCCAAAACAGCATTCAAGAAGATGACAAGCATTCTTACCAACAAATGACTATCAATTAACACCAGGAAGAGAGTTTTTGAATGTTATATAGAACCAATACTGTTGTATGGATGCGAGGCGTGGACAGTCAACAAACAAAGCCAGAACAAGATTGAGGCAGCCGAGATGTGGTTTCTAAGAAGAACGTTGAGAGTTCCATGGACAGCAAAGAAAACAAACGAGACAGTCTTGATGGAGGCAGACACAAGTAGATCACTCATAAAGAAGATTAGGAAAAGACAGGCAACATTTATAGGCCATTTTATGAGGAAGGGGGATTTGGAGCACCTAGTCACAACAGGAAAGCTGGAAGGAAAAAGAGCACCTGGTAGACCCAGGGAGAAAATGCTGGATGGATTTTCAGAGTGGCTGGGAACGAGAAGGGTGGGGGAGATGCTAGGGGCAACGAGAGATAGAGACAGATGGAAGACCATGATCGCCAACGCCATGCAGCAGGGCACCTGATGATGATGATAGACCTGCTAAGTGTCTGCACATTTGGCTGCGATTTAAACGTTAATAATAATGATATTGGCAATGACAATGATGTTAACAACAACAACAACAACAACAATAACAACAATGATAATATAGTAATGATAATAATAATAATGATAATAATAATGGTAATACTGATGATACTACTACTACTACTAATAATAAACTACTATTAATAATATACTACTAATACTAATACTAAGACTAGTACTACTACTACTACTACTACTAATAATAATAATAATAATATACTCTCTAAGCCTGTCCACCAAATGATGGAAGGTTTATTTTACATGCACCGAATGTGTGCTGCACACAGAGCCTCGGTTCAACGAAAGACTAGCACGCAGAAGTCCACACATGATCTAGTGAGAGAGAGAGAGAGAGAGAGAGAGAGAGAGAGAGAGAGAGAGAGAGAGAACAGTTTGTCAGGCAGAGAATGGAACCCATGACATTTGGCTTTCTAGGCTTAATCACTAGACCACACCGTCCAAACTGCTGTCAGCCTGAACAGAACAAATTGTTTTTAACTGGGAAAAGTTTAAACTTTCCTGTCTCCGTATGTGCACTAATATATGTAAGCTCTCGGAGTTACGCTGACTTGAATCATGGGTGAAAACTGTGACATCAAATTATCTTTACTCAAAACACGACCACGTTTTTGTGAGTCTCATAACGTTGTAGAGTCAAACTGGACCTGCGATTTGAAAGAAGATGACGAACAATACTAGCAATTCTTATACAGATCCGCATGAAATGCATTTTAGAACAAGATGATCAACCAATATTGGCAATTTCCAAGTTTTGAATGAAATCCAACATAAGGTTTCGTTACAAATTCTTTAAAATACAGAAAATGAAAATGACTGCCACTGAAAATTACCACCATAATACAGTGTTCAAATAGTCCAAAAACTTTGTGACTTGAGATTTGTTTGTCAAGTGGTACAGTTGGACCTCAGCACTGCGCGTGCCATTTTGGGTCACTCTTTTCTTTCTGGTGACATTGAAGATACTTCTTGACTTCCAGTTGTCGTTTGGCTTACAACTCACTCGAGTGAACAGCAGGGACTAGCTTTAGGACAAGTTTTGTGAGACCTAATGCAACCATCCTCGAGTGATAAAGTGTTCCAAAGCTTTGTAATGTGATATTTGATCGATCGCAGTTGTTATTCTCAGTGTTCGGTGTGCATCTGATAATCTTTTCATGGTATTCCCCAAAGCTCTGTTCGAGAACCCATTCTTTTCCTCTCGTATTCCCAACCACTGTCAAATGTTGTTTCTGCCAAAGACTGCCTTTTTGTCATAAATTCTTTCTTGAGGGAGAATGTTTCCTATCAACCAAACCGTGGTGTGTGTGTGTGTGTGTGTGTGTGTGTGTGTGTGTGTGTGTGTGTGTGTGTGTGTGTGTGTGTGTGTGTGTGTGTGTGTGTGTGTGTGTGTGTGTGTGTGTGTGTGTACATGTAGATAGAGATAGAAATGTAGATAGAGAAACAGATATAGTCTAAAAAGATACAGTCATAGAAGAATGAGATAGTATAGGAACTTAATTTTTTAAGGTACGCATTATGAGTGCTGTGGTTATGTCCTTTTATCACGCTTAACGCTTTACGCTTCCCAAACAGGAACATAGTAAGGTACCAATTTACAGGTGGCCACAAGCACAAAAATTTTCTCAGGCCAGATTTTTTTGTCCTTTTAGAGGTTTGGTTTTCTCAGATTCTTGTATGCACGCCATGCAAGAATATTATTTCAACGTCTGATTTTCTCAGATTCTTTGTCCCATTCTGTGAAAAGTGGAATGTTGCTGCACAGTCCGGATATTCCATCTTTGGTGGTAGTGTGCAGGCTGTGTGTTTTCTTGTTTTCGTAAGCCATTGGACCTGACATTGCCAGCAATATCTTTAATGTGCATATATGATGCTCTGCTGCTTGCGTAATAGAAGAAAGGGACTTAGACAGGTCTGTACTCATGTTGACCTCGGAAAAATTCCTCGCCAGGCGGGAAATACAAAAGCAATGCCAAAGACAGATCTTCGGATTGGAAGTCTTGATGTCTTGCCACTTGACAATCAATCCTATGAGTTCAAACTCTCAACTTATACTTAGCAGCTAAAGTTTCAAGGTGAATTTTTCAATCGTTTATGCATACATTATTCTTAATTTTAGTAGCGTCTTTGTACGGACATTGTCCATTGTCCATCCTTTCCACATTTACAGAAACATTCAAGCCATAAACAGAATCTATATGTATATATGCATATACAGTATATAGGCCTACATATATATATATATATATATAATATATATGTATGTGTTGTATGTGTGTGTGTATGTGTGTGTGTATGTGTGTGAGTGTGCGTGTGTAGGTGTAGGTGTATGTATATACACACAGACCACATGCACACAGAAACACATGTACAGACACAAATGTATATATATTATATAATATATATATAAATTACATATATACAATATAAATTATATATATATATATATTTATATATATATATATATATATATATATATATATATATATATATACGTATACATATACATCTACATATATGTATATATACGAGGGTGAGTCAAAAACTAATGCATTTTTTTTAGTACAGAAACAATTACCAACACAGGAACATGTATCATACATCAAAATGAAGCTGGTCCTCTGGGGATCACATCCCTACTTCTCAACATAGTCACCGTTTCTCTCAATAGCAATATTCCACCTTTGAATGAGGATGTATCCCTGCCTCGTAAAATTCTGTTCACTGTGCTTGGAGCCACGTCTTTACTGCAGTTTTCACTTCCTCGTCACTGGCATAATGTTTGCCTCTCAAACCCTCTTTCATGGGGCCGAAGAGATGATAGTCTGAAGGCGCTAAGTCTGGTGAGTATGGAGGATGCGGTAAAGTTGTCCACCCGAATGATGCGATTGTCTCCCTTGTCCTGATGCTTGTGTGTGGTCGAGCATTGTCATGCAGAAAGAGGACATTATCGATTTGCAAGTTGGGTCTCACTCGTCGGATCCTTGCTTTGAGCCTCGTCAGGGTCTTAATGTATACATCAGAATTTATTGTTTCTCTCTTGGCAAGAAATCAACCAGAATGACACCTTGAGCATCCCAAAAGACAGTCACCACAATTTTTCCAACTGACTTTTCCGTCTTGAACTTTTTCGGTTTTGGTGACGTAAGGTGGCGCCATTCCATTGACTGCCTTTTTTATTCAGGTTCATAATGGTGAATCCATGTTTCATCACAGGTAACGAGCCTTCCAAAGAAGGTGTTGTCTCTTTGACTTTGTTCAAGAGGTTCAGTGCAGGCATTGACCCTGTCAGTCCTGCGTTCAGTAGTCAGCTCTCTCGGTACCCACCGGGCACACACTTTTGAAACCCAAGTGATTCAGCAATGTTATAAGCACTTCCATGGCTCACTTCAAGGTTTTTTCTGCCAACTCCTCAAGAGTTATGCGCCTATCTTCTCTAATCAGAGCATCTGCTTTTGCTTTATTGGCAGGATTCAAAGAAGTGAATGGACGGCCAGTACGGGGTTTATCGGCTACGCTTGCAGTTCCCACCTTTTCATCATTCAGACGACAGACCCAACTGCAAACATTGCTATAATCTAAAGTATTCTCCTTATACACATTATGTAATCGTCTGTGAATGTTCACAGGGTTTTTCCCCTTCAGCAACAAGGAATTCAATCACTGCTCTTTGTTTTTGAAGCAGCTCTAAGGGGGCAGCCATTTTGAATTTTCGTCACGAGTCTATGAACCGGAAACATACCAAACAAAATATTTCAGTCCGAAAACAGTTATAATCATTTGTAACTGAGCAACATTTCAGGTAATTTTATCAAAAACTTCGTCTGATATAAATAAAAAGGCATTACATTTTTACTCACCCTCGTATATATGTACATATGTGTGTGTATATATATACATATGGTGTGTTATATATATATATATTATATATGTATATATATATATATATATGTACACACACACACACACACACACCACACACACACACACACACACACACACACACCACACACACACACACACACATATATATATATATATATATATATATAATATCTGTACATATATTAGGGTTGCTGTGCACAGAAATATCACTATTAAAGATTCATGTAAATATAAGTTTTCGTAGATTTAGCGACCTCAATGCAAAAGTTGATGAAGGTGAGGACAGAGAGTGTGGAATTGGCCTCTACATACTGGGAGAAAGAAATCCAAGAGGTGATATGTTGGCATCCTTCTGTCAAGCAAATACCTTGATATCACTAACACCCTCTTCAAGCAGTAATGAGAGAGTCTGACATTGAAGACATGGGTCTTAAGATAATAGGTGGAAATATAACAAATCTGCACTACACTGATGATACAGCACTACTAGCTGACAACATCACGAGCGTGAAGAGATCTACACAGAGTAGATGAAACAGGAAAAAGAGCTGGCCTCAACCTTAAAGCCAAAAAGACAAAAGTACTGTATTTTGCCGAAATCAGTTGCCGAACAGAGCATGAAATCAAGATTTATAAAAACTCCTGTAGAAAATGTCAAAGACTTTAAATATCTAGGCTCAGTCAAAACAAATGATGGATCATGTACCAAAGATATAAAAACAAAAATAGGTATGGCTAAAAGCAGAATGATCCAAGTAAAGAACATCTGGAAAGATCACAGCATTCCTGTCCATTTGAAAACGAAAATATTGAAATGCCTAGTATGGCCCTTCAATATTTTCGTTTTCAAATGGACAGGAATGCTGTGATCTTTCCATATGTTCTTTATATTGAAATATTGAAATGCCTAGTATGGCCCACTTGTCATATTGGCAGATGTGATGCGTCTAGTGTGTCAGCTTCAGCCTGCACCGCTGGCTAGCACTGCTGTGCGAAAAGAAGAGCAATGTGTAAGTCTCTTCCTGTCAGTACATAGCCTCTCCATCAGCAAGCCCTACGCTGTGCCTCCTCGTGGCGACAGGCGGTAACTGAGCACCCCACGGACTCAGGCTGAATCTCGTAGGACTCAGAGGAGGTCTGGCCCCCAGACGTGAGGCATGCAGGCCCACCAAGCGTGTGGACACGCCCTGGTGCCCACGAACCAGATCCCCAAGCTATGGGTAAATAGCTCCACTGCCTTGTGCACATCTCGGGAGAGAGTAAGGCTAAGGGAATTAACCCTAAAAAAAAACCGATGGAAGGTAAGGGGAAACCACCATCGTAGTTTTTCCCCAGGAAAACCATGGACAGGAGAAAGAAAAAGAAGAAAGTAATCGACGTCAATAGGTGCTCCTGCCGAGTACCTTCGTCCGGTAGGGACTGTCATGCGGCACAGGAGACACCAGACCGTCAGCCAGCTACTGCGACCAAAATCAAAATTAAATTCAAAATAGCAACATGGAATATAAGAACAATGCTACAGAAAGGTAAGTTAGACAGCATCAAAATGGAGATGGAGAGGCTTAACATTAGTATTTTAGGACTGGGGGAAGTGAGATGGAAGGGGGCAGGCATGATAACATCAGGGGAATATACAGTGATATACTCTGGTGGTAATTCACATGAAAGAGGGGTAGGCATCATAATGGACAAAGACAAATCAAAAGCAGTTAAGGGATACTGGGCAGTGTCCGACAGAGTTTTGCTGGTCAAATTCGGAGGCAAACCTTTTGATATCAACATCATACAGGTGTATGCACCAACATCCGCAAGTACTCAGGAAGACATCGACAACTTCTACGAAGTTTTAGAGATGGCCAAGGTCCAATGTAAATCTCAAGAAGTTACAGTCATAATGGGAGATTTTAATGCTAAAGTGGGACAGGATAGGGTGGAGGATATAGTTGGACCTCATGGCCTTGGTACACAAAATGAAAGAGGGGGGAAGCTTGTAGAATGGGCACAGATGAATGAGTTCATAGTAGGAAACACTTGGTTTGAGCAGCCTAACAGAAGAAAATGGACTTGGATGAGTCCAGGAGATAATACCAAAAATCAAATTGACTACATCCTGATCAACAAAAGATTTAGAAATTCTTTACTGTCAGCAAAAACACTACCAGGCGCAGACTGCAACAGTGACCACAATCCGGTAGTGGGAAGGTTTAGGCTGAAATTGAGGAAAAGGAAACAGACCAAAAGCAACATCAAACTAAACCTTGGACTCTCAAAGTCAGATGAAATGATACGTCAAATATTTAATGTACATGTTCAAAACAAATTCAGTGCTCTGGAAGACGTTGGTGACAGTGAGGAACAATGGACAAAGTTGAGAAGTTCTATAAATGAAGCTTGTGAGGAAATCCCTAAGGCAAATAGAAAAGCAAAAAAGAGTTGGACGACTAATGAAATTTGGCCTGATGGAGGAAAGGAGGAAGTCAAAGAGAAACGAGAGATTACAGGAAGAAAACAAAGAATCAGGTATAGGTGCAATGAAGCTAAGGAAGCTTGGCTGAACACAAAAATGCAAAGAGATAGAAGAACGACACAAAATGGATCCTCAGGGTATGTACAGACGAATTGAAGAAGTTGTCCACAGGAAAAAGACATGCACATCAACTGGTTGCTTAAAATCGAAAGATTGCACGCTTATCATGGAAAAAGACAAAATATTAGACAGATGGGGAGAGTACATTAAAGACCTTTTTGAGGATGACAGAAACGAAGAACACATTATAAAAAAGAACTGTGAAGGACCACCCATAATGAAAGATGAAGTTAGAGCAGCACTGAAAAAGTTGAAACCAGGAAAAGCCCCAGGACCAGACAACATTACTACAGAGATGATTGAAGCCCTGGAGGAATTTGGCACAGAAAAAATAACAGTCCTCCTAAATGAAATTTAACTTACGACACTGGAAAAATCCCCAAAGATATGTCAAAATCAGTTTTCATTGCACTTCCAAAGAAGACTGGGGCTATAGAATGCGAACTCCATCGCACAATCAGTTTGATGAGTCATGTAACAAAAATCCTGTTAAGAATAATCATGATGAGGACAAGGAATAGAATCAAAAGAGAAATAGCAGAAGAACAGTGTGGATTTGTGGAGGGGAAAGGAACTATTAATGCCATATACATCCTAAGAACTATCATAGAGAGGTCAATTGAATGAATGAATGAATGAAAATTTATATCGCGCAACAAAAATCTCCATGCTATAAAAGCATGCTCGCGGCGCACGGTGGGGGGGGGGGGGGGGGGCACAAAAACAATTCCACACAGCCTTTGCACCAACATTCATAAAGGCATTCAAGGTATTCACATTCAAATAAGCAATCCCATACAACATTAGAAAAAGTGTGTCTTGAGACTAGATTTAAAGGATGAATGAGTCTTTTTCTCCCTGATGCTCATGGGAAGCATGTTCCACTTGGTAGGGGCAAGGTACTTAAATTCTCGCTGACCATATCTTTTGGTTTTAACATCCCTTGTCCCAGGAACATGAAGAAGAGACTTGGAAGCAGATCTCAGACTGCGAACAGGTTTATATTCAGAAAGAAGATCTTTAAGATAAGAAGGACTACTAGAGTTGAGTGCACGGTAGGTGATAGTTAGTAGTTTGTGATTGATGCGTTGTTGAACTGGGAGCCAGTGCAGATTCCGTAAGATGGGAGTTATGTGTTCAGTCTTCCTGCATCTAGAGATTACTCTGGCAGCTGCGTTTTGTACAGCCTGCAGACGCTGTATTTTCACCTGAGGGAGACCAGCAAGTAGACTATTACAGTAGTCTAATTTTGAGAGTACTAGTGTGACAGCAACAGTCTTAGCAGCTTGAATAGTCAAGTACTGGCGGGCTTTACCAAGAGATCGGATATGGCAGTAGCAAGTTCTGATGATTGAATTGATCTGATCACGCATCGAGAGATTAGCATCCAGAAACACTCCTAGTGTTTTTACTTTCTTCGAGAAAGGGATGTCTGCACTACAGACCGAAAGTGAAGAAAAAGGGACAATTTCTCTTTTAGGAGCAGTTCCGACCAGCAGAACTTCAGTTTTCTCTTCATTCAACTTCAACCGGTTTGCAGACATCCAATGTTTTATTTCCAGACAGCACAATTCAACATTTTTCTTTGATTCAAGAGCGAGAGTATTGTCGGAGGGAAGGCGGGAATAGAGTTGGGAATCATCCGCAAAGAAATGAAAGTCAACATTGAACTGTTCAATCAGAGAAGCCAGGGGTCTTGTGTATAGAGAGAAGAGAAGAGGTCCGAGGACCGATCCTTGCGGAACGCCTGTAAGAAGAGTGTTTCTTTCGAATATGAAGACCGGACAAGAACTTTTTGAGATCTCTCAGAAAGATATGAAGTGAACCATAACAAGACAGTTTTGTTCAGGCCGATTTCAGTGTGAAGACGCTGCAAGAGAAGGGTGTGATCCATGGTATCAAAAGCAGCGCTCAAGTCTAGCAGAACAAGAATGGCATTGTCACCGTGGTCAAGAAAAGAAAGGAGGTCATTTAATATGCGGAGAAGTGCAGTTTCAGTACTATGTCCACATTTGTACGCTGACTGGAACTTCACTTCGAGATTGTGTGAGACAAGATGTGCTGTCAACTGATCCACAACGGCTCTCTCTATAAGTTTTGAAAGAAATGGCAAGTTCGAAACTGGACGGTAATTATTTATGATCTCAGGGTCTAAACCAGGCTTTTTGAGTAGTGGTTTGACAATAGCTTGCTTAAGAGGTTTGGGTATGGTTCCCGACTGAAGGCTGAGATTTATGATTTCCTGAATTACAGGAAGCAGAATGTCCGAAAATTCTAGAAGGAGTGTTGTCGGAATTGGATCTACAGCTGCAGTGGTTGATTTGGACTTATACAACAGTTTCTGGATGGTTTCAAGTGAGATGGGCTCAAAATCAGACATTGCATCAGGACCACAAGCAGAGGATGCAGCAGTTAGATTGTGATGAATTTGTGGGAAAGTCTGCATGATTTTCTGAATCTTGTCAAAAAAGAACTGAGAGAATGCGTTTGCAGCTTCTTCAGAAGGTAGATCAGGAAAAATGGTCGACTTATCAGTATTATTTAAAACAGAATTTAATACTTGAAACATTTTCCTTGGGTCAGATGATGCGTTACCGAGCTGGTTGTGAAAATGAGCTGCTTTAGCGTTTTTGATTTCTTGAGTAAGCGCATTCCTTGTCTGTTTATAGATATCTCTATGAATCACTAGTCCTGTTTTGCGCATCTTTCGTTCAGCCCTACGTTTAGCCTGCTTAGCTGAAAGAATCACATCATTCAACCAAGGGGATGAGGGACGATGCGGGACAGTCTTTTCTTTCATTGAGATGAATAAGGGTTTGTATTTATGCATTGTTGACTATACCAAGGCTTTTGATCGGGTACGACATGATGAATTGATCAACCAACTGGAGAGACTCAATGTCGATGGAAAAGATCTACGAATAATCAGGAATATGTACTGGGAACAAACAGCTGCAATGAGAATAGAATACAATATAAGCTCTTTTCAAAACATCAAAAGAGGAGTCAGATAGGGTTGTGTTTTGTCACCAGATCTGTTTTCACTTTACAGCGAAAACATCATGAGAAACCTAGAAGAAGACCCTGGATTAAAGGTTGGAGGGAAAATGATAAACAACATTCGGTACGCAGATGACACCGTCTAATTGCAGAAAATGAAAGGGACCTACAAAACCTTGTGAATATACTAGAAACAGAAAGCAAGGGTAAGGGGTTGGAACTAAACAGCAGGAAGACTGAGGTCATGGTGATCAGTAAAAAACATGAAATCCCCTCATGCAAAATAAGAGCAGATGACACAGCCTTGACACAGGTTGATAAGTTCAAATACCTGGGAACGGTCATTTCATCAGACGGCAGAAGCACATTGGAAATAGCTGGCAGAATCGGCCAAGCCAAAACAGCATTCAAGAAGATGACAAGCATTCTTACCAACAAATGCCTATCAATTAACATCAGAAAGAGAGTCCTTGAATGTTATATAGAACCAATACTGTTGTATGGATGCGAGGCGTGGACAGTCAGCAAGCAAAGCCAGAGCAGGATCGAGGCAGCCGAGATGTGGTTTCTCAGAAGAATGTTGAGAGTTCCATGGACAGCAAAGAAAACAAACGAGACAGTCTTGATGGAGGCAGACACAAACAGATCACTCATAAGGAATATCAGGAAAAGACAAGCAACATTTATAGGCCATTTTATGAGGAAGGGGAATTTGGAGCACCTGGTTACAACGGGAAAGCTGAGGGAAAGAGAGCACCAGGTAGACCCAGGGAGAGAATGCTGGACGGACTTGCAGAGTGGCTGGGGATGAGGAGGGTGGGGGAGATGCTGGGAGCAACGAGAAATAGAGATGGTTGGAAGTCCATGGTCGCCAACGCCATGCGGCAGGGCACCTGATGATGATGATGATGAGTATGGCCCGTCATGTTATATGGCTGCGAATTCTGGACACACACACACACAAAAGATGATGACAAAAGAATTGAAGCAGCTGAGATGTGTTTTTTTAGGAGGCTGCCCAGGTCAGTTGGACAGACAGAAAAACTAATGAAAGCATACTAAACGAATTTGGAACAGCAAGAAAACTTCTATCATTAATAAATGAAAGAAAATGTAGCCATGTGATACGAAACTTAGAGACTGATCTTATGAAGACTGTCTTTCGATGCAAGACTGAGGAAAAAAGAAAAAGAGGCAGACCACCAGCTTCTCTCATTGGCAACATCACCGAATCCAGCGGCATGAGAATCCATGAAGTCACAGGGCCAGCGAAGACCGGAACAAATGGAGGAGGATGACCCTGTTGGTGTCATTGACTGCAGCGGTGTTGCAGCACCCGGTGATGCCAACAGATGAGACAGATGATCAGTACTTTCAGTCACACTCGCCATCTCTGAAGTTTGGATGATTTTGGTGCGTTTCCAAAATTACAACTACAAGACTGCTGAAACATGCAATTCTCATCATAACTCTGATATTCATGAGCCAGCAGTAATCTTATTTTGTTTGTGAAGACACTTAATAGAATCCAGCCTCTTCAGTCTCTCAACCTGAGAATGGAAGCCAAGGTCACGATGCTGGCTGAGAAGTCCAGGTATTTGACAGATTATCCCATGAAACAGAAATTGGATGGTCTCATCCAAAATGGCCTAAAACGGAAAAGCTTTGTCCACGAAACCAAGAGGCTACTGCAGGAACGCCAGGAAGCCTTACCAAAAAACAAAACAAAACAAAAAAAAGACATTTTCACTGTCACCTTTGTGACTGCCAAAATCGTGCACACCAGGATAGGTAGACACTGAAATCCACACTAGTGTCAATGTCACCTCAGCGGAAATACAACATGACACCACAGAGTGCTGGATTCTCAAGTGATGGAGCATTACCCACAGGAGGCATGGAAATATTTTCACACTGAACATATACTGCAGCGATGGCGACTCTATCTAGTGGAACGACAAAAGATTAAACAGCAGCAACTGTTCTGAGCACCAAACTCCATGGCAGCCAGAAAAAAGTTGGGGAAAAACTGTCACATCAATCGCTAGATGTGTCCTGTCCATGTAGATGATGAACGAAAGGGGAAAAAGACTGCGTGTTTACAACCGGATTTATAGCCGGAAAAGTTTAACGAAAAACAACATGATACAGCATTCTGATACCACACCCAGCTACTTCACATGAAGACGAAAGAACACGTTCATATTCAGTGCAAATCTTTTTCATTCGAACGTCGTATTCATAGCACACTGAGTAAATTAATGAATAACAGGGAAAATGTTGGAGTAGGCAGCAATGTCCTGACTTAGACGGAGCATTGTGGTTTCTATTGCCCCTAGATGTCATGGGGTTTCTTGTGGAAGGGTCGAAGTTTCTTTCTTAGATGGTCATCATTTCTTTGAGAGAGATGGGGTGTTGCTGCTGCTCTATTCTGCTACCTGCATTCGTTAGAGAATCTGCCTACGCATTCCAAATGTCCACTCACAGTATTTTCACAATTGAAGAAAATCCGCCACACATTGCAGAAATATCGTTCCAAATCTGTCTCCAGTGGTGGTTACCCAGGCAGAGGTTTATTTACATATGTAAGACCTACTTGTCACCCACTTTTGGGAAACGATGGGGTTGTGAAAAGAGATAGAGATGTGAAAGATCTTTAGAGGAAAAAAGAAAGGAACAGAAATTCTTGTTTAGATATTCTTGTCAACAGGCAATCAGACAGACGCAACAAGCGGATCATAGCTAATCTCAGCACTCGCTATTTCTTTCTAATAATGAGAACAGAAACATGAAATCAATACGAACACGACTTTCATTCACAAAAGGCCGTAGTGCATTCATTCATTCAAACTCTGTTCAAAATGTAAACATCATTCAACAATACACACACATCAATTTATCAATATTGTTACTATTTTCAACGATTTATGAAGATACAAAGAGAAATGATATACGAGAGAGAGAGAGAGAGAGAGAGGGGGGGGGGGAGAGAAAGATCAAAATGTTATAAAAGGTAGGTACCATTACATACACACACACACACACACACACACACACACACACACACACACACACACACACACACACACACACACACACACACACACACACACACACACACACATTTATATATATATATATATATATATATATATATATATATATATATATATTACATATATATAATGTATACGTACTATACGCACACACACACACACATACACGCACGCTCACGCGCACGCGCGCTAGGAGAGACTTCAGATGGTTTATTCATAAAGTCCATGGCCCCTTAGAAGAGGAATGCACATAATTATGCATTCTCACAATCATATAAACATTAGATATGCAATTACAACATTCCTAATTTGAAATGTTTTGTTCAAGTGCAAGACAAATAGCCGGAAAGAGCATAAGATACAAATATTCTATTCATGATTCTAAAAGAAACTCAAGAAATTGCTCTCTCTGACTTTAAGCGCTTTGTATAGAAATAAAACTAAATTTCGAACAACTTTAATGGCAGCTGATGACATCAGTAAAGTTAGGCGGAAAGAGCATAAGATGCAAACATTCTATTCATAATTCTAAAAGAAACTCAAGAAATTGCTCTCTCTAACGTTAAGCGTTTTGTACAGAAATAAAACTAAATTTCGAACAACTTTAATGGCAGTTGATGACATCAATAAAGTAAATTTTAATAAGGAGAGTTCTCTATAATATTTTGAGTGTATGTGTTTCTCACGAATAGAATGGAGTGCTGGACAACCTAATGCAAAATGTACTTCATCTTCATTTGATATTTTGCACAATGGACATAATAGATCACTGTCACTGTGTACTCTGTATCTACAATAATGAACTGTGATTTCTGATATACCTAACCTAAATCGTGTCATGTATATTTTAGATGTTTGTCCATATCTATCTTCAAATATGGTTTCAAATCATGCATACTAGAAAAAGTTCTGTCTATATTATACCTCTCACTGTTTTGAGTATGTTCGTTCCATTCCTGCCACCTATAATCAATTTAACGTCGACGAAAAACACGAATGAATTGATTCAATCTGCCAACATCTTGACAAACCCATACAACACCAAAACCATATCTAAAGAAGCAAATACGTACATTAGATACCCAGTTTTACGTTCCTTTAGCATCTTAATCATATAACATATTCTATGTTTTTCGTGGAATTCTATGGTCTTTTGTATGCAACAATTTAAACCAGTAACGAACCAACTGTAAGTTTATATATATGGGATGGCGATTTGTTTCACCTTATACAAGATCATTAGATGTTCGCATATTAATTCCTAGAAATTTCTTCAAAGCAAAAGTATGAACTGCTTCACAATGAATTGCAGCTTTACCTAATCCCTATAGCTCAGACCCATATTGTGCGATAGGTTTTACCTGAGAATCAAATAATTTCACAAACACATCAAAAGAACTAATATTAAAAAGGTACACATTCTGCATAATGAAAAGCAAAACATGTTTAGCTCGGCTAGATAAACTTTGCATGTTACAACAAGATTCAGACGAGTAAAGAACAGTACTCCAAGATTCTTATACACATTGACCACGGGCATTGCATTTCCGCCATATATCCATCTTCCCTTGCACCCAAGTACCAACCCCTTTTATATAATGTTACAGGTTTGGATTGAACTCTATATACCAGTTCTCGAATGCCCAGCTCTATGAAAAGAACCGACAGTCTGCAAGAGAAAAAAGTAATAAAATACCCAAATGTTCAGGTCATTATGATAAATTCCTTTTTTTCATCATAAACGGAATAAATGAACAGACAGCTTTAGGATTACAGACGCAGGGACTTTTACCGGCAAGATACACGTGAAAAGAGGTGTGTGAGTATGCATGCGTATGCGTGCGCGTGCAAGCGACCTTTAGTGAGTTTGTGTGGTTTGTATGTGTGTATGTGCGTTTGTGTGTAATTGTAGTGGATAGGTGGCGTTTTTGAGGTTCGAATTAAAATCTTTCAAATGTGACAATTTCACAATCGATTGGTCATCGTTTTCCTCTCGTCATCATTTGGATCGCTCGGCCAAACGTTGCCCTTACTACACAGCAGATGTTATAAATAAAGAGTCTATAACCGGATGATTGTCTATTATGGCATGTTAACCGTTGATCAGATAGTTGTAAAGCCTCGAGATAATTATGGCTCCCACTACATGTGAACCATCTATATCTTAGGTTCGAATCTCTAGGTGGTGTTCCATCCAACAGTATGAGCCACTGATCTCCCTAATTTTAATGACTCTTCATGTAGGTTCATATTTGTGATACTTGTCTACTACTACGACATCAGGTGAACAAGTCAAAAGGAAGAGAGGATAACTGTGAAGACAGATCCAAATAACAATTACGCAGGTTCAGATAAGAAGAAGAAGACAATTCTTAAATAACATGACTATGCACTCTCCTCAAACCAGTCCAAAGGTAAAATGAAAAGGATAAAGGCATTTATCGAATTACTTACTTGAGCGTAAAACATAATTTCATCATTCCTGCTGGTATACAACTCTAAAACAAGAACGAAATGAACAACATGCCGCACAACTTGTTGCAAACCAGTGTAAGCACTTGTGTCAAGGTGAAAGGTCTGTCTCCATCTCTGAGCCCCCTCCACTCTACTTCTCTGTCTCTGCTCTGCTCTCATTTCTCTGTCTGTCTTTCCAAAGGAAGACACTAACGTCTCTTACTATGAAAGGATTACCACAACGCTGTTGGGGAAGATCATCTCTTTATAACCTCCCCTGAATTTTTTCTTTCAATCACACAGCCAGTGGTTCTGATTAGTGACCACATCTATCCATTTCTCAGTGTGGCAAATTTTTCAGCCTCAAACAATTTTTAACCAGAGAAGTGTGTGCTATGGGCTTACTGGGAAAGCTGGGACCACGGACTCAAGTCTTAACGATTTTATGGTAATATCGTTGTTGGCCTATGTTTTGGTAAGCTTCAAAGTATGTTTAGGAGGTGAAGAGAACAGAGGGGTCAATGCTAGACGGACTTGCAGAATGGCTGAAGACGAGGAGGGTGGAGGAGATGCTTGGGGCAACAAGAGATAGAGACAGATTGAAGTCCATGAACGCCAATGCCATGTGGCAGGGCACCTGATGATGATGATCGTTGTACTGCGCAAATTTTCTATTCAACACTGTAGGTTTCTGTACCCCTTGGATCTGGTTGACACAAGACCATATTACGAAAGGAAAATGTAGAATATCTCTGTCAGCAAATCTCAATCCATACTGGGACTTCATAACACGATCACATCCACCCTCTCATGATGTGTCACCACCGGGGATAAAACTGTCACAGATTTTGTGGTGGTTCCCATCCTTCTCGATATGTCATGGTGGCCTAGGTTTCGGTAAACTTCAAAGTATGTGTAGGAGGTGAAGAGAACAGGGGGGTCAATGACACGTAGGTTGCATAGAAGGTAAAAAGAAAAAAATTCAGGTGACATTTGTAACATTCTTATTATTCAATGTCATGATAATGAACATAAATGAAACACCTCAACCAAATAAATCAAAACAGTGTGTGTGTGTGTGTGTGTGTGTGTGTGTGTGTGTGTGTGTGTGTGTGTGTGTGTGTGTGTGTGTGTGTGTGTGTGTGTGTGTGTGTGTGTGTGTGTGTGTGTGTGTGTGTGTGTGTGTGTGTGTGTGTGTGTGCCTATTCATCAGCATACCGAATAAAGTTTTCTAAGTCTTCACACCAATTGTTTTTGAATGGTGAAAATAAAACCGCTCTCACATTCTACAGACTATCATTCTATCTCATTTGAACATGTTCTGCATTATCCCTGTAGTACTCATTATAAGCAATACATGACTTTGCAAGACAAAAGTAGAAATAAAGGATTTTCCAAGGTATATCATGTGTGGTGTTTGATTTGATGATTATGCCAATCACGTACTGCTGGACTGTTCATTGGCCTTCCTGTCCTTGAAGTGTATTCTGTTTTCATGTTTTTCTGGTTCTTGAATTGTACACATGCTTTTATTATTTCTTCCTATTTGTTAGCACATCTTTCACTTCAGACACCAAAAGAGGCAAAATGGACATAACACTGAGGAAGGTTGAGAGCATCAAGAGGTAAAACGTCATGCTCCATCCAAGAGCAGCGTATAAATAAGGAACAGCAAGCTGTCCCAATGCAGCACCAACTGTGCCTGAACCTTCTATCATACTGGCCACTGTAGACATGGCTTCCACGTTGCCCACGACAGATTTCTGATGGCTGAGGTCAGCAGAAACAGCAGCTAAGAGAACGTTGCCCACGCCAAGGAGAAGACCCCCAAGACAAAATAGCATGACAACGTTGATTGTCATATCTTGCCCTACGTGAAGAGCACCATAGATGTACAGCAAAGGAATGCTCGCCAAGAGCATGGGAATCATTAACATTGCAGACTTGTTCAACCTGCTCATCAAGAATGCATTAACAGCAGCTCCCACTATTCCACCCACATCATACCAGAGGGACAAACTGTCAGCTGTCGATTCCATCCAGCCATTGGCAGAAGCGAGGTAATAGGGCAGCCAAAAGAAAAACACATAAAGGACAAGTTTCAGAAAAGCAAAACAAAACAAATAAGGAATCACACCTGGCAACAACAGGGCTGCGATGAAACCAATTGCTTTTGGTTTTGTGCGTATCACACTGTTTTTCGTGAATGCTTTTCGATTCTTTCTTATACTGAGTGAGCTGTTGCCTATTGTATCAGAATTTGAGTTGTCAGAATTATCCGTCTGGATTAACTTGTGTCTTTCACTACCATTGTCCAGGTGTAAGCTCTTGCTGAGCAGTAATCGCTTTTTGTGATCATGTGAGTTCAGTCCGAAATCCGAGTTATTCTTGCGTTCAGTACCAGTAATAGACGTCCTAGTGGATCCGTTGTCAATGCGAGTGTGTCTTTCTACGTGCGTGAAATTATGCTCAGCTTCAGAATCAAGATCAGTATCGGTGTCAGAGTCAACTGAATCTGTCCATGTGTGTTTGGTTGATCTAGGTACTGCATTGATTAAAAGTGAAATTGTGGCACTTTCGACTTTCATTGTTGACTTGACATCTGTGGACATTTTATAAACGTGAGTGTGCTTAATGGAACATGCCTCATGATGACGACTCTGATCAGAGCTGCAATGAAATGTTGGTCGTATGCTCTTCTCATAGTATACCGTCGTATTTGCGAGAAGCTTTTCTCTTTCTCCATTTGATTGAGCTCTTGCATCAATGTCATCATTATTATCATCAGTATTTTTTAATATTGTCAAGCCAACCTTATGTGGTGAGATGACAAGACCAAAAAAGACAAGGACGCCTCCTGCAAACAGCAAAGAACAGGTCAACACAAAAGCATATTCATATCCATATCCCACTACAGATGATACCAGCAGTGCACCTAAAATACTACCTGCACTGGACGAAGAACTCCAAACACCTAAGACATAACCCCTGCTTCGTTTATCAAACTAGTTGGCCATGACAGCTACAATACAGGGCCATCCAGTAGACTGAATTAGTGCATTCAGAGTCTGCAGAATGACGTAGGCAGCTTGAGAATAGCCACCAGTCCACTCCAGCACGGGTCCAAAGATAAACATGACGATAGCACATATCATCATACCCACCGTGAGAAAAAGACGATAGTCTAATCTGTCGGCTATCATACCACTGATGAAGTTTCCCAGGGCGTAGACAAAGAGGAAGATAATATTGAGGATTCCAATGAAGGTTTCTGCACTCTGCTGGTCCTGGAATAGGTAAGATCTGGTCAGAGTGGTGTCCGTCAGGTTGTGGTGTTCTGCTGTAGGCGTCCATACATTGATGAGGCTGCTTTGCACGTAACTTTGTGACTTGCGCACGACGTGATAGAGAGCGTAGCTCATGAAGGTCAGAAAAAACACGGCAGGATGGAAGGTTGTCAAACGTTCAATGAAGGCTCTCTTCTCTGTACCAAACAAAAATACGTGCAATTAAATTAACGAAGATATCAAAGATGTTTCTTATTTGACGTAAATGAAACTTCGCTTGCTTCAGTCAGCAAAATATAAGTCATGCTGATTTGGATTTTTTTTTGGTCCTACGCCGCTCATTTTTGGCTTTGGAACATAACTACTGACTGCAAGTTCATTAAGTCAAAGTTCCAGTACCAGGAATCCCATGGGAGCCAGAGACGTCAAGCCATCATGTGACCACCCATCAGAGGGGGTCCTGCACCGATGATGGGTAGTTTTGGTGGAGTTTAGCAGTGCCTGCTCTGATCCAGTTTTCTAAGAACATTGCCTACTATTCCCCTGACTAACAACAGTAGTCGCTTATTCTCAAGGCAGACCGATTGTAATAGATTTATAATGAAAAGAAATTGTTGATCTACTCATTGGCCTATTAGAATATGGGGATGTATTTTGTGGTTCTAATATTCAGCATTGTACACAAAAAGAAAGGAGATATCACGGGATAGCAACTCCACTATATACAATAGAATTCTAAGAAGAATGTTGAGAGTTCCATGGACAGCAAAGAAAACAAACAAGACAGTCTTGAAGGAGGCATACACAAGAAGATCATTGACAAAGAAGATTAGGAAAAGACAAGCAACATTTCCAGGACATCTTATGAGGAAAGGGGAATTAGAGCACCGGATCACAACAGGAACACTGACGGAAATTAGAACACCAGGTAGACCAAGGGAGACTTGCACGGCGGCTGAGGACAGAGAGGGTGGAAAATGTACTTGTAACGACAAGGGATAGATTGATATGGAGGGCCATGATCGCCAACGCCATGCGGCAGGGCACATGATAATGATGAGGAGGGGGACTTCAGCAAATAAGGATGATGATGAATAACTATGATTTATGTTGAAAATGCTTAATTAAAGAAAATCATTTCATGTGTGGGCTGCTTTGAGAGTTATCGTTAAGTGTGCTTCGTGCATTTTGCTTGTCTCTCCCCTTCCTTGTTATGTGTTACATTTCTGTATACCGTAATTGTATATGAACATCCTCCAAAGTTTGCTAGATAAGCGGTGTATTTGAGTGAGGCTACGGAAGAAAAGTTCTAACGTGAATAAATACAGGCTAGAATCTGTCCACTGAGACAATGGCTCCAAACTTGCGGTGTTTGTTGATAAGGTTTTCCAAGTTATTCCAAAAGCAAATAACCATTTACATCTCCAAGATGAATACATGTAGTTCGTGTTTTTCTTTCTCTGTAACACAACCATTTTCATATGTTACAATCTTGTCTTTTAGAATTACATTTTGTTACACTGATTCTACTTACAATTCTGATTTGGAAAAGTTTTAAACTCATTTCATGTATTTTTTGTACTTTAAGGAAACGTACATTCCTGTTGATTTGCTTTACAGAGTTTAGTATCCCATTAATCAGACAGATACTATTAAGGATGTCAAAGTAGGTAGAAAGAAACTCTAGGGAGAGCTAGACAACAGAAGGTCTTCAGAGAAGTAACCCCCTTTAGACAAGTGTTTCGGCCCTGAATTCCTTACACTCTCGGGGGGCCGGGCCACATCCAGGTCATGACTCCTGGATGCCCTTCTGCTGTTGTCTATTTTTTTTTTTTTCCCACGCCGGGGATCGAACCTGGGCGATTCTGCGCTTCAGAACTGCGGTACGCGGTTTTACCAATGTGCTAAAGGGGCACACATCATCTGTAGGGAATTTAATCCTTATGAAGTTCACTTTTTTCGTTCCTCCTTGCCCAGATCCAGCTTGAGCTCCTTTCTGCTGCCTCTGCCATCGCTTTAAGGGCTCTAGTCCTCTTCTTCCCAGAAATGGCGAGTTGTTTCATGAGATCATAAGCGGAGGTGCCCACAAACCCTCTTGCCCCGACCTCTATGGCGAAGATTTTGACCCGCAGACCTGCTTTCTTCAGGGTGCTGGCAAGACCGGCGTATTTTTCGGTCTTGTAGATATGTGCTTCTTCCATTCTGCTTTCGTATGGCACAGTGAGTTCTATCAGAATCACTTGTTTCGAGGAGTCAGAGTGGAGAGCGATGTCTGGTCTCATGCCTGTCTTGCTGATGACATCTGGGTAATTTCTCCACTCTGGGAGGTCTGCTGTACACTCCCAGTCGACTGCTCCATCCAGAAGACCCTTTGGCAATGTGCTGGTTGTCATAGCACTTTCGGGCCAGACCTGTTTCCCTCCTGCTTTGTAGAACGTTGTCATAGCAATTGGTGCGTTTGGGGTCATGGTTTTTTTCGCTAACCACGTCTGTGATCACTTTCAGAACTTGGTTGTGCCTCCATGTATACCTTCCTTGGGCTAGCGCTACTTTGCAAGAGCTTAGGACATGTTCCACTGTTTGTTTCTTCTGACAGAGCGGACATGCTGGGTCGTCTGCTTTCCCCCATTTCACTAAGTTTGCATTCGAGGGGAGCAGGTCATATACAGATCTGAGGAGGAAGCTTATCCTTAGAGGAGCCATGTGCCACATATCGTTCCAGCTGAGACTTCTTTGGAGTGCACTGTCCCATGTTGTCCATTGCCCTGTTGACCTTGCTGGACTGCCTTCTGCACTCTTTTGACATCTTCTTCTTCCTTCAACTCCTGTATGATCATGTCTCTTTTTTCCTTCCCTTTGGCTTTGGACCACCACTGCATTTTTGTTGCTCCCAGTCCCTGTCTGTTGGTTTGCGTGTGTCCAATTATTTCTTTGATGCTGAGGTTTCTCTTGGCATTGTTTACAGCCTCTTGGACTTTCCACTTTCTGCCAGTTCTCAGCTTTGGATGAACTGATCTCACGATATTGTCTTCCGATTCCTCAAGCATGCTCAACAGTCTTGCTTTTCCAACTTTGTATTCCTCCACTATGGATTTGAGAGGTAGCTTCAGCATTGCTTGACGACAGTAGAATGCAACATCAGTGAGACCAGGTGGGACACCGAGCCATTTTCTTGTGTATTTGTTGATTTTGGCTTCCATTGCTTCCACTGTGCTGGTGCAAATGTCATAGATTAGCAGTGGCCACAGCAGCTTTGGTATCAGCATGAACTGTAGACACCAGACTTTGTATTTGCCTGGCAGTCCGCAGTTATCTATTTTCTTCAGGCCTTCTTCTGCTGTTTGCTTGGTTTCACATCCCCTTTGTGTGTCTTTCAGGGAGTCATCATACCATCTTCCGAGACTTTTTACTGGCTCTTCTGTGACAGTGGGGATGGCTTGGTTGGCTACCATGAATTTGACTGAATCTGCCACTTTTCCTTTTCGCAGTGAGAGACTTCGGGATTTCTTAGGTTTGAACCTCATTCTTGAAGAGGCCACCAGCTCATCCAGCTGCTTTAAGATTTGGTGTGTCTCTTCCTCATCCGTGGACAAGACTGTTGTGTCATCCATGAAAGCTTTCAGAGGAGGCATCTGGTATCCATCTCCCAGATTCACTGGACCTGAACTCTTCATTGCAGCTTTCAAGATGACTTCCATTGCCAACACGAACAGTATGGGAGAGATTGCACAGCCCATTGCAATGCCCACCTCTAGGTCTATCCAGTCCGTGGTGTATTCTTTGGTAGAGAACCGCATTGAGAACCCTTGGAAATACTTCCTCAGCATTGTTCGGATGTTTTCTGGGATGTGATACATTTCAAGAGCCAGCTGGATCATATCGTGTGGAACTGATCCATATGCATTCGCCAGATCAAGCCAAACTACGTCAATGTTTCTCTTCTCTGTTCTTGCTTTTTGGATGGCATCCCAAATCAACGTGGCATGTTCCAAGCATCCAGGCATTCCTGGTATGCCTCCCTTTTGGACTGACATATCCAGATACTTGTTTTCAGTCAGGTATTTTGTCAATCTTGCTGCCATAACAGAGAAGAAGATTTTCCCCTCGACGTTCAGAAGTGATATTGGCCTGAACTGATTGATGCTGCTGGAGTTCTGCTCCTTCGGAATGTACACTCCTTCAGCTCTCATCCATTGGTCGCTGATCTTCTGGTTCCTCCATGCTGATCGAATCATCTTGTGGAGCCACTCGAGCACTTTTGGGCATTTCTTGTAGAGCAGGTATGGTATTCCGTTTGGTCCAGGTGCTGACTTGGCTCTGGCTTTCTTTACTACGTTCTTCACTTCATCCAGTGTTGGTGGTTTGTTATTGAATTTTCCTTCTGGCGCTGCAGGCCAAACCAGATTCTGGATTTCAAGTGGTGCCTCGCGCTGAGAATCGGAATATGTTTCCCTGAGATGCTGCTCTAGGGTTTCCTTGCCCACTGTGAGAGTCCCTGATTTGGGTTGTTCAAACAGCTTTCTTGAAAAGTCAAAGGGATCTTTGAAGAAACGATCTTGAGTCTTCTTCTTTTTGCTCTTTCTTCGCCTTGCTGATTCCACTTTGCTGAGAGCATTGTGTTTGGCCTTCAGATCTTTCCAGAGTTCCAGGAGCCCTTGCTTCTCGAATTCTGAGGCAGTTTTCATTCGCTTTTTAAGCTTCCTTTTCTCCCTCCGGATGCTCTCCATCTGTTGCTGTCTTCTGGATTTCTGGGGAGGCGTTTTTGTCTTTGGCTGCTTCACTCCATAAGTGTCCCTGCAGATAGAGTATATGATGTCTCCGTATGTGTCAAGTTTGTGTTCCAGCGTACTGTTCCCTATTAGCGCATTCAGCTTAAGGACAAGTTCCTCATCTAATTTCTCCCATTGTTCTTTTGCACCGGCAGGCTGCAAATTGAGTTTTCCACGTTTGGCGTTAAGAGCTTGTGCAAAATCCGCATCAGAACCGTCAGCGTGGATGTCCTTGGCACTATGGTTTAATTCCTGGCCTTGGTCATCCAACGTCTCACCTGCTATCGCAGTGCGCTGCTGCTGGTTCGTATGTGTCTTCAAACAGCCCATTTTTGTCCTGTGGATCTTCATGCCGCGTTTGGTGGTGAATCTCCTTCCACACGCACACGGAAATTCCAACTGGTCATTAATCATGGTCCGTTGTGCGTTTCCAGTCGTGATGGAGTCAGTGCCGATGGATTCATCATTCTCTCCCCCTTTCGGTGAATCCTGGGAGCATCTTTCATTTGAAAAACTCGTGGCATGTTATCAAAGGCAAGGTGGGAAGCCAACCCACAAAGCCCGCAGATCTAGTCTTTCCCAGTGTCCTTCGGTCTTTCCCGAATGTCCTCCGAACTATTCCCGGAAGTCAATGGACTGACCATGTGCAGGTAGAAAGAAACTCTAGGGAGAGCTAGACAACAGAAGGTCTTCAGAGAAGTAACCCCCTTTAGACAAGTGTTTCGGCCCTGAATTCCTTACACTCTCGGGGGGCCGGGCCACATCCAGGTCATGACTCCTGGATGCCCTTCTGCTGTTGTCTATTTTTTTTTTTTTTTCCCACGCCGGGGATCGAACCTGGGCGATTCTGCGCTTCAGAACTGCGGTACGCGGTTTTACCAATGTGCTAACGGGGCACACATCATCTGTAGGGAATTTAATCCTTATGAAGTTCACTTTTTTCGTTCCTCCTTGCCCAGATCCAGCTTGAGCTCCTTTCTGTAAAGTTTAGTTCCTTCGTGTCCGTAAAGCTATGCATGAACTTTTCTTTTAATAATACTATCAAATATCTTTTTTTTTCTTGTATGTGTCCTTTACACCAGATTTACATCTTGAATTCGTATGGAAACATCTGTTTTTGCATGCGCATCGAGAATGCGTAATAATCTGTAATATGTATGTAAACGCACATGGTACCGGTTGCATAACATAAAAATCAATGTCTCTTTTGTGTAATATATGTTTTTGATATAACAGAACATTACTTTCTGTGTATGTACAACACTTTGCAACATTAGTACACATTAACATACCACAGACATACATTTTCTCACAATAAGAAGACAATATAGCATTGCAAAGCATTCTTTAAAGCAAATGAAATATAAAAGCTGACTGAAATATAGAACTTATACAGTGCAAATAATTTGTATTTTTTCATGAATGTTGATGCCGGACAAGCCATGCAAGACTTTTCAGGCACATAAACTCAATAACAGTTTTCATTTTACAAATGAAAAAAAAAAAGATTAAAAGTGAAAAGGCTACTTTTTAAGAGCACCTTTCATTAACATTTAATGTTTATAAAGTTTAACAATTGTCTTGAGTAATTCTTCACAGTTTAGACACAATAACTAGGAAACCACTCAAAATTATTTTCAAGGATTACAAATTACTAAAACAATGAAGTACCAATATCTACATATATACATATCATTCTCAATAAAATATTGACAGCCATGTATATACATTTTTGAAATATATAGCCACTCACAAGTATTTAATTCCATGTACGTTTTTTTTGTCTCGCGCGTTTGCGAGAGCTGAAAAAAAATGACACACACACACAAAAGAAAAAATCACATCTACAATAGATTCTCCTCTTTTTTTCTTTGTGTGTGTGTGTGTGTGTGTGTGTGTGTGTGTGTGTGTGTGTGTGTGTGTGTGTGTGTGTGTGTGTGTGTGTGTGTGCATGTGTGTGCGTGCATTCGCACTTGCTTGTATGTGCATATATATACGGGATTTTATTATGATAACAAGGACATGTGTGTGTGTGTGTGTGTGTGTGTGTGTGTGTGTGTGTGTGTGTGTGTGTGTGTGTGTGGTGTGTGTGTGTGTGTGTGTATGTGTGTGTGTTGTGTGTGTGTGTATGTGTGTGTGTGTGTAGTGTAGTGTATGTTGTGTTTGTGCTAGCGAGGAATGCGTGCGTAGAAGACTGAAAACCTGGAAGGAGAGTAGGAAAAACTGTTTGATATTGTGATAAATACGGTCACAAGTTTGTCAAACCAGCACCACCATAAACATCCTGTGCGAGTGACGATTGTGATACATGACAACATAGACAAAAACAAGCAACGCCCAGTGAAAAACAGAGCAAACGAACGTTTTCGTTCGGGCTTTAAAATACATGAACTACAAAAGAAAAGAGACATTATATAAACACACACTCCATTTCCCCAATCAAATGCTCTGTCCCAATTCAAAATAAATATGGACAACATGACAGAAATGTCTCAAAGGGATCAGATGATCTAATTTCACCCCACTTGAGCACTTCTTATCAAATTTAGGACAAAATGTCTGGACGAAAACAGAGAAGCACCCCACACTACCACAAGAAAGAGAAAGAGAAGAGAATAATCAACATCCAGAACAAAGAAAAGAAAAGAACAACAGACATACGTACAAAGCAAACAAAAGACAAAATATCTGAAGAAAAAGAATGACGGGACCAAGATCAATAATAAAACCCTAGCATCAACCATTTCCGTGCAAACAATCTCATCAATGTTCGTCCCTAATGTTATGCAAACCACTTTAACATTTTTGAGTTCGGCAAAAACTTTGCCTTGGCAAGACCAACTAGAAAGAAAGGTGGAATGTGTATGGGCGTCCCTGAGATGTCGATGATCAGCCGCATTTGGATTTTCTCCGTCTGCCACGACTTTTCTCTAATGTATAGATAGATAGATAGATAGATAGATAGATAGATAGATAGATAGATAGATAGATAGATAGATAGATAGATGATTTGCGGCGATTAGCGAGTACTTTGTTCTTTAGAATCCGCAAAAGGACTTTTTAATGATGGGCCGTTTTTTGTTGTTGTTTTGTTTGTTTTTTGCCTGCAGAGACTGGGCCCATCTTATGCACTGCCTCCAAATCATTTTCGGTCGTGGGAACATCAATCATATCTGAAAATATTTCGCAACATTTTTGTTTGTTGGAACTATCATATATCTACTGTCTCACGGACTGTTTTGGTCACATTATAAATCATAAGATTCCACTTCTGATCGTACTGCTGTTGATCATTTGATGACTCTGCAGTCTGCACAGCGTCTTCATTTGCCACTTAAACTGTTGTTCTCTTAGTTCAGTGTTCTCTTTTTTCACAATTTGTTTGCGCTGTCCAGATCTTGTTCGGTCTGAAATTGTTTGCTCTCGAGCTTGCCCATACTTTCATTTACTTTGTTGATTAGTTGATCAACTTCAGCTTTATAACCCTCTTCAAAAGAACTGGACGACTGATGATGCAGTCGCTTCTTATGTTGTTTTTGTTGTTCTC
>CM060315.1:63571365-63598865 GCA_030674185.1 Monoplex corrugatus | reverse complement strand
ACAGCCCTTTGAATGCTGCCGTTGTTTTGCCCATGTGACATTTCAGTTGTTTAGTCAAACTGCTTGAATTGTTGATTGAACTGCCCAGGTTGGTGAAGTCCTCGACGACCTCAACCTCGTTCTGTCCGGTGAATACTCCTAATAGTGATGGGCGTTGTCCAACAAGTATGCTTTTTTTTTCTTGGCACTGCTGTTTGCGTTTTTGCTGATATCACTGACGAGTGAGTGGAGGTCTTGAGTGTCACTAACTATGGCGGCGGCCTACTTCAGCACTCACTCTACGGCCAGTGCAAAGAGGAGCGGTGACAAGATGCAACCCTGACAAACTCCCGTCAGCACTTCAAACAGCAGTTTAGATCATCTTCCGTCCTAACACACCATCTTGCTTTGCTATGATGTTCTCTATGACCTTAATTACTTAAGAGTAATGCCATAGGCTCGCATGATATTCCAAAGCAATGGTCTGTAGATACTATCAAAGGTCTTGGAGAAGTCATTGAAGCTGATGGCCAGGGGCACTTGGAACTGCGTGCAGCTTTCAATAATAGACTTTCAGTGGATTATGGAGAACTCAAGCTGTCAGACGTGCTGACCACATTCCACTATGTTCTTGCACAATCTGCATCATGAATGGGCGCATATGTCAGGTGTTTTTATATTTCCATAAGCTTCCCGGACACCAACATGATTCACAGGATCTTTAACGTGCATATTTAGTATTCTTCGTGCATTTACACACAAAGAGGGTTAGGCATTGGCAGGCCTGGAACACATGTTGATCTGGAAGATCGGGAAAAAAGTATCGACCTTTTACCACAGGAGTAGGTATCCAGGTATGACTGAATACAGAACTTATCATTTGGAAGTCCATTACCTACAAACTTGACTATGATGCCTACTTAAACATGTGCTCAAAAGAGAGCTTGGTAACAAATAGCAAAATACGTTTGATAACACGGAGGTCGTAAGCTCAATCCCTGTGTTGCCCAGTCAATTTGCATATCGCCAACGTCCTGTGTTGTCCAGTCAATTTCCCTATCGCCTATGTCCTGTGCTGGCCAGTCAATTTGCATATCGCCTATGTCCTGTGCTGGCCAGTCAGTTTGCATATCGCCTATGTCCTGTGCTGGCCAGTCAGTTTGCATATCGCCTATGTCCTGTGTAGGCCAGTTAAGTTGGTATATCGCCTATGTCCCGTGTTGGCCAGGCAATTTGCTTATCGCCTATGTCCCGTGTAGGCCAGTCAATTTGCATATCGCCTATGTCCTGTGTAGGCCAGTTAAGTTGGTATATCGCCTATGTCCCGTGTTGGCCAGGCAATTTGCATATCGCCTATGTCCTGTGTAGGCCAGTCAATTTGCATATCGCCTATGTCCTGTGTAGGCCAGTTAAGTTGGTATATCGCCTATGTCCCGTGTTGGCCAGTTAAGTTGGTATATCGCCTATGTCCTGTGTTGGCCAGGCAATTTGCATATCGCCTATGTCCTGTGTAGGCCAGTTAAGTTGGTATATCGCCTATGTCCTGTGTAGGCCAGTTAAGTTGGTATATCGCCTATGTCCTGTGTAGGCCAGGCAATTTGCATATCGCCTATGTCCTGTGTAGGCCAGTTAAGTTGGTATATCGCCTATGTCCCGTGTTGGCCAGTTAAGTTGGTATATCGCCTATGTCCCGTGTTGGCCAGTTAAGTTGGTATATCGCCTATGTCCCGTGTTGGCCAGTTAAGTTGGTATATCGCCTATGTCCCGTGTTGGCCAGGCAATTTGCTTATCGCCTATGTCCTGTGCTGGCCAGGCAATTTGCTTATCGCCTATGTCCCGTGTTGGCCAGGCAATTTGCTTATCGCCTATGTCCCGTGTAGGCCAGTCAATTTGCATATCGCCTATGTCCTGTGTAGGCCAGTTAAGTTGGTATATCGCCTATGTCCCGTGTTGGCCAGGCAATTTGCATATCGCCTATGTCCCGTGTTGGCCAGTTAAGTTGTATATCGCCTATGTCCTGTGTTGGCCGATGAATTTGCATATCGCCTACGTCCTGTGTTGGCTAGTCAATTTTCTTATCGCCTACGTCCTGTGTAGGCCAGTCAATTTTCTTATCGCCTACGTCCTGTGCTGGCCAGTCAATTTGCATATCGCTTATGACCCGTGTTGGCCAGTCAATTTTCATATCGCTTATGTCCTGTGTTGGCCAATCAATTTACAATTCATTTATGTCCTTTGTTGGCCAGTTAATTTGTATATCGCCTATGTCCTCTGTTGGCCGGTCAATTTGCATATCGCCTACGTCCTGTGTTGGCCAGTCAATTTCCTTATCGCCTGTGTCCTGTGCTGGCCAGTCAATTTGCATATCGCTATGTCCTGTGTTGGCCAGTTAATTTGCATAGCGCCTATGTGCAGTGAGCAAATTTGAATCTTCTCTGTTACATGCATCAATTTTGTTAGGGCGTATGGACTTAATTCCGAGCGCGGAGAAGTACTTCAGGAAACAGGAAACTGAAACTGGAACAACAAACAGTGCATCCGTGTGTGTGTGGTGTGTGCGTGTGTGTTTGTGTGTGTGTTTGCGTTGTGTGTGTGTTTGTGTGTTTGTGTGTTTGTGTTTGTGTGTTTGTGTGTTTGTGTGTGTGTGTGTGTGTGTGTGTGTGTGTGTGTGTGTGTGTGCGCGTGTGTGTGTGTGTGTGTGTGTGTATGTATGTGTGTGGGTTGTGTGTGTTTGTGTGTGTGTGTTTGTGTGTGTGTGTTTGTGTGTGTGTGCGTGGTGGTGGTCTTTGATTTAATGTCTATTCACTAAAGTGATTTTAGACACACACACACACAAAAAAAAGGGGGGGGGGGGGGGCTGATAGAGGAGGAGTGAAGAGAATATTTGAAAATTGTCAATTTTTAACTTGAGAAAAGATGATCCAGAAAACAACGGTTTTGAAGAGGGGAAGGTAAAACTAGCAAATAATGTTACCATAATTAACGATTTAAACAAACAAACTAACAAACAAAATTAATAAATATCTGGAAGAAATGAAGAAAAAAATAAAACTAATAATTGACTAACCATAACAGTGAACAAGTGAAATAACATTTTAAAGGTAATTCGCTATAGGTCTTTTTGACAGGCTAACAAAAAATTCATACAGTAATGATGATGAGGCAAATATATCAGAAACTGTACTCATAGATAGTATTGGAATATGTCGTTTTACCTTAACGCAAGAAAGAATATGACTATGTGTTATCTTCTTTCCACACAGACACACTATGTTCTTGGTGTATTTTGTTTTGAATGCATCAAGTTTCCATCTATACATAAGGGATTGTATAATTCTGCTGGCATGAAGCTGCTTAAGTATTTTGCTAACTTCAAAGTTCATGTGACATTTATCATACTTTTTCTGTTTTAATTGGAACTGCTTCCAGACGTAGTTGTCTACTTAAGTGTAATTCTCGTGCAACGAGAGAGAAAGCTGGATATTGTTTGAATCTGGTGAGTTATTAGCTCCCCGTTTGGTAGCCCTGTCAACTTTATCATTATAACGAAAAGAACTATAAGAAGGTATCCAGCAGAAAGTAATATCAGTGCCTCTTAAAGTTAAATTATGAATCAAGTGACTAATTTCCAGAGAATCATTTCTGATCTTGTTTGTAATTTTGATAATTCAAGAGCCTGAAGTACTGATTTTGAATCAACGCAAAAAAGTGTTTGAAAAATTGTCCTAGGAAGACTTATCATAAAGTTTAAAGCCATTAATATTGCAAAGAGTTCAGCTGTAAAGACAGATTTATCAAGTCCTATGTAAAAAGATATTTCAATTTTGAGAGCAGGTATTAAAAACGCTGAGCCTGCTTTTCTTTCAATTACTGATCCATCAGTGTAAATTTTCAAATGATCGGAATATAAGTCGTCTATATGACATTTAACCTGACTTGCCAGTAAGTTTATATTGTCTCCTTTTTTTAAATTAGTGTGGTGTACGTCAAATTGTGCTCTTTGGAGTTCCCAACTGGGTACTGGCGAAAAGGAAGGTCTTATAGATACAGGATCTACGTGTAGATCAATTCCTGAGCCTTTCATGACGTCAGATGTGTATTTGCAAGAGTGACCTGTGAAGATATTGATTTAGCTCTTTTTGGAAAGTCGGTATCTGATCTCAGTCTAATTTCTGTTTCGGAGATGTTTTCTACGGTGGTGTGTCTTAACAAAAATTTAGTAGAAGCGACTTTCCTTTGCTCATCAAGTGGCAACAGTTTGATTTCATTATATGTGCGAAGACAGGAAGCATGCATTGGAAGACCCAGAGCAAGTTTGAAACCTTTACAATCTATGGTCTGCAGTTTTTTTAGTGTTTCGGTGCACTGAAGAAGATTTCTTGGGCATAGGTTAATTTAGATCTAACAAGCGAGTTACAAAGATGAACAAGTGTTGATGAATCTTGACCCATGCCTGTTTGCGAACTATTTGAACTTTTTTGAGCTTTGGTTAATAAGTATTCAATATGCTGATTCCAAGATGATTTTGCCGTAAGAAAAACTCCTAAGAATTTAATTGACTCATTAAACTGAAGAAGAGTATATCCCAGTTTGAAAGCGGGAATATTTACTGGGTTAGCTCCATTATTAAATAAAACTATTTTTGATTTTTCCAGGGATAGATGTAACCCATTTTCTACCATGTATCGTGCTATTTTATCAAGTTCTAATTGGTAGCTTTCGTCAGGTCAGACAAATAGGTCTGCTACTGGCAAGCTGTAGCCCAGTACTACCTGTCACAGCAGGAGACTTGGAGAGGGGATTGGCGCCACCAAGGATTAACCTAAGCCCACAGAAAAGATATGAGAGACACTATAGCCAACAACATACCGGATCGGTCGGGGCCCGGGTTACAAACGACCGCGCTTACCACTGACAAGCACCAGGGTGGAAGTGAAAAGTCAGCTACTGGGGCAAAGACATCATTCAAACTGCCAACGGAAAAAGCTACCATTGGAACCTGGAATGTCCGTACACTCCATCAGTGCGGCAAAGTAAAAGAACTAGAACACGAGCTGAGACGCTACCAATGGGACATTGTGGGTATATCGGAAGTAAGATGGACAGGCTTCGGAGAAGCAATCACAGAGGAAGGACACAAGATGTGGTACAGTGGCGAAGAGTCACTACATGAAAATGGCGTAGCTTTCATCGTACGCAAAGAAGTCATTGGATGCATCATGAGCTGCACGCCTGTCAACAGCAGAATCATCAGCATTCGGGTGTCAGCCAAACCAAAGAACATCACCATCATACAAGTGTATGCTCCAACTACCAGCCACGAAGACCAGGTGGTTGAAGAATTCTATGAGAAAATAGAAGACACCATCGGAAAAGCCCCCAGGAAAGACATCATCATAGTTCAGGGGGACTTCAACGCCAAAGTCGGCCCAGATGCCTACAAAAACTGGGCTGGAACAGTGGGTCAATTTGGCACAGGGGAAACTAATGACAGGGGACTTCGCCTTCTGGAGTTTGCCTGCACCCAATGGCTCACCATTGCCAACACCCTCTACCCCCACAAACTGTCAAGAAGAACAACCTGGCATGCGCCGAACGGAAAGACTCACAACCAGATCGACTTTGTCCTCACACCGCGGCGCTTCAAATCAAGCATTAATAAAGCAAAGACGAGGACATACCCTGGAGCTGATATAGGCAGCGACCACGACCTCGTGCTGCTCACAATGAAGATCAAATTGAAAAAGAAGTACCAAGCTGCGCAGCCACGCATCAAGTTTGACCTGGAAAAGCTAAAAGATCCAGAGATAGAAGAGGCATTCCAGGCACAGCTCGGGGGGCGGTTCGCGGCACTCAACTTCCTGGACAGCGACATCAACGACCTCACAAACAACTTTGGTGAGGCAGTCCGCGAAACAGCAGAGGAGGTACTGGGGCGACAGAGGAAGAAACACCAAGCATGGATCTCAAATGACATCCTTGACCTCTGCGACAACAGAAGATCACTGAAGAAGACGAAAAACTCCAGCCCTGAAGAAGCCGCACAGTATCGTAAAACCAACAACCTTGTAAAGAAGAAAATGATTGAAGCCAAAGAACAATGGATCAACAACCAGTGTGAGAACATCGAGAAAGGCATGAAAAAAGGAAACAGCAAACATGCCTTCACCACACTGAAAAACCTTACCAAGACGCAGCAAAACAGATCGTCAGTCATCGAGGATACCTCAGGCGAGCTGCTGACAGAAAGCTCCGCTGTTCTGAACAGATGGACGCAGTACTGCCAAGAACTATACAACTACCCAATACAGCCAGATGACAGTTTGTTTCAGGGGGACTCAACACCATTGAGGGAATCCTCACCGCTACCAGTGATGAGAGAAGAAGTGGAAGAAGCCATCCGCAGCCTACCAGCAGGGAAATCACCTGGAGCAGACAATATCCCAGCAGAGCTGCTCAAACATGGAGGGAATGATTTGGTCACTCGTGTAACATCGATTTGTCAGAAGATCTGGGAGACAAAACAGTGGCCCACAGAATGGACTCAATCACTCATCATCCCCCTGCCCAAAAAGGGAAATATGCGCCAATGCCAGAACTACAGAACAATAAGTCTCATTAGCCACACCAGCAAGATCATGCTCAGAGTCATATTGAATCGACTGAAGAAAGAAGCGGAAGAACACCTTGCGGAAGAACAAGCTGGATTTAGGGCGGGCAGAAGCACAGTAGAACAGATCTTCACCTGCCGGATAATGATGGAGAAACATCTGCAGCATCAGAGAGACCTGTTCCACAACTTCATAGACTTTAAAAAAGCATTCGACAGGGTGTGGCATAAGGGTTTGTGGCAGGTGCTAAGAAAGTTTGGCATAGAGGAAGGTCTCGTCCAAACCATCCAGGCGCTGTATAACACTGCCAGCAGCGCAGTTCTCCTCAACAACCAGATAGGGGACTACTTCAAGACCACAGTTGGAGTCCGTCAAGGCTGCCTACTCTCTCCCGTGCTGTTCAATCTCTTCCTGGAGAACATCATGCGTGAAGCCCTCCATGACTTCCACTCCACTGTCTCCATCGGAGGAAGAACCATCAACAACCTGAGGTTCGCAGATGACATCGACCTGATGGGAGGCAGCAACGAAGAACTACAAGACCTGACCATGAGACTGGAAGAAAGTGCAGGTGCACACGGAATGGAAGTGAGCACAGAAAAAAGCAAAGTCCTGGTCAACAGCACAACCAACACCCATGCTGAAATCTACATGAACGGGCAACAGCTTGAAGAAGTGGACGCTTTCAAATACCTTGGCGCCACCCTCACCAAAGACGGTCGCTCTACAACAGAAATCAAGACCAGACTAGCGATCGCAACAGCAGCAATGGTAAAGCTAAACAAGATCTGGAAGAGCAGAGAGATCGGCTTTCCATCGAAGATGAAGCTGTACAAGTCCCTGGTGCTCCCCATCCTGCTGTATGGATGCGAGAGCTGGACCATGACAGCAGAGACCACCAAGAGAATCCAGACGTTTGAAACTAAATGCTTCAGGCGCTTGCTCGGGATCTCTTGGCAAGATCGGAAGACAAACGACTTTGTGTGGAGCCAAATAACAACACTCGCAGGCCCACAAGAACCCCTCCTGGCAACAGTCAAGAACAGGAAGCTGTCGTGGTTCGGGCATGTCACACGCCACAACTCACTGCCCAAAACGGTCCTCCAGGGTACACTGGGAGGCGGCAGACGAAGAGGACGACAAGCCAAATGCTGGATGGACAACATCAAAGAATGGACCAGGTTGGATGGCCCCACGCTGGTGCGACAGGCGGAGGACAGGACCGGTTGGCGACGGCTGGCTTCAAGAGTGTCTCTCATCTCTCCTCTACGCCCATCACGGGCAGGAGAATGATGATGATGATGAATTGGTAGCATTTGTGTGTATAATTAAAACAGCGCAAAGGAGTTTTCCTTTTCATATTTACCTGCATCCACATGCATAAATCGTCAGCATATTGAGCTAAAACTACATGCTTAGATACTTTACTGGGTAAGTCATGCATTAATATCATGAAAAGAAGGGGAGCTATAACGGATCCCTGAGGGATACCCATTTGAAGAATTCGTTTCGTGGAATATACATTTTCAATCCTCGTTTGAAATACTCTGTTTTCTAAGAAACACTTAACATAGTCAAAATGTGACCTGTCAGCCCAATACTTTTAAATTTAAATAACAATCTGGAGTGCCACACTTGATCGTATGCTTTCGTTATATCAAAAAATGTACCTAAAACACATTGACGTCTTGCAAATTGTTGTTTTATGTTAGTAGTTAGCTTTGTTAGGATTTCTACTAGTGACCTGCCTTTTCGAAATCCTGCCTGATTTACTGGTATTATTTTATTCTTTTCACAATAGTGCATCAGTCTCTTTAAGATTATTTTCTCCATTAGTTTACATACGTGTGATGTTAATGCAATTGGCCTGTAGTTTTTCAGATCGGTATTACATTTACCTGGTTTTAGTACAGGAACCACTATTGTTTCTTTCCAGTTGTTGGGCATTTTCCCACTATTCCAGCATTTTTGAAATATGTCATGTAGCAAAATTATAAAATTTTCTGGTAAATTTTTCAGCATCTCATTGGAAATTGCATCTAGTCCAACTGACGTTTTTCTACTTGGAAGGGACTGAATGGCATCTTTTAATTCTTGAAGTGTGAGTGATGCATTTATGTAGTGAGTATTGTCAGAGGCAGGATCCTTATATACATCTTTCTTTTCTTCTCGTCCCCTATAGTCTCTACTAGAGACAGGGAGTCCTTCTACACGACAGGTCTCAGCAAACACGTCTGCAAAAGCTTCTGCTTTTTCCAATGAGCTAGGAAAAGGGTTATTTTCTAGCTTTACTGGAATTGATGCCAACTTAATCCCGTTTTTCATTAATTTTAGTTTTTCCTAAATCTTTATCATGTCTTTGTGGTCATTTACTTCACATTTACAAAAAGACGTCCAGTGTTGTTCTTTGGCTTGCTCTATGATTCTGTTACACTTAATGTTGGCACTTTTCATCGCTGTATGATTTTCAGGTGATCTGTTTGCAAAATAGATTTTGTATTTTTCTTTCTTTTCGTTCACTGCCTTTTGACAATCCTCATTCCACCAGACATTTCCTTGATGTTTTCCTATTTTCGACACTGTAAGTTTTGGAATTGAAATGTTAGCAGCTCTTAACAGTGAGTTACAGAAAACTTCGTACATGTCGTTTATGTTCATTGCTTCAGATAGATCTGTTCTTGTCTTTTCAAGGATTGCCTTAAAACTGATCCAGTCTGCGTTTTTATAATTAAACTTGGGTAAACTATCTTGTGGTATGGCGTCTATTTCAGTAGTATGGTTTAGGGTAAGACGTATGGGGATGTGATCTGATCCCAACAAGTCATCTTCTGTTTGCCACGTGGCGTTTGGGGCTAGGGATGGTGAGATTAAAGTGAGGTCGATAGCTGTGGGTCTGTGGGTTGGTATATCGGGGATCCGGGTAACGTGTCCGTTGTTAAGTAAATATAAATTGGAATCTACAATATTTTCGATCAACCTGTTGCTTGTTATGTTTGTACAATACTTTTCCCAAAATGGGGCATGTGTATTAAAATCACCTCCAATTATCCACTTGTCGTCCTGATCTTGAAAGTGTCTTAACCATTCAGTGTTCACAGAGTCTGGGCCTCTTGGTAAATATACAGAGGCCATATTCACAACTAACGATGAGGAAAATGTTATAATGATTGCACATGATGAAACAAATGCGGTATATTTTGGTACTGGCGATGTTCGTTCACAATAGTTCAGTCCTTCACGAACATATATAGCTGTTTGTATACGGCCGCCGTCATTTACAGAGTCACATACTGGTGGATAATAAAAACCGGATATTTTAGGTAATTTGGTTTTTGATGGTATTCAGCAACTGTAGAAGCGTGACATGGACGTTTTTAGAAGAGAGATAGTTACTCAAATAAGAGATGTTTTTAACAATGGAACGAGTGTTCCACTGAAAAATGTTGGTATCACTTACTACACACGTCTTCATGAAGAACGGTTGATAAACTTTAGAACAATATGGTAAGTTTAGATAATTAAATATTCATTTAACTTGGAATCAAAAGATACAAATAGCATAAAAACGAAGTAGGTAAACAAGTAAATAATTAAGTAAAACAATATAGTTGAGAGCTAAACGAAGAGGAATTGAATCTGGGCTGGATCTAAAATGACCAGGGAGAGAAGAAAAACTGAGAGTGGAAGCCGGGTCTTTGTTGATGTCGTGCATGTTTGATCTCCTCCTCGGTTTTTCCCAGAAAAGCTGATGGATTTGCCTCCCTAAGTTTCTGGCCAGAACGCTCGCCCTCTGGTGGTTGGATGGACGTCGTCCTGGCTGACTTGAGTGTGACTGATAGCTTGACGATTATCATTGTTGACGTGTGTGTGTGTGTGTGTGTGTGTGTGTGTGAGGTAGAAAGAAACTCTAGGGAGAGCTAGACAACAGAAGGTCTTCAGAGAAGTACCCCCCTTTAGACAAGTGTTTCGGCCCTGAACTCCTTACACTCTCGGGGGGCCGGGCCACATCCAGGTCATGACTCCTGGATGCCCTTCTGCTGTTGTCTATTTTTTTTTTTTCCCACGCCGGGGATCGAACCTGGGCGATTCTGCGCTTCAGAACTGCGGTACGCGGTTTTACCAATGTGCTAACGGGGTACACATCATCTGTAGGGGATTTAATCCTTATGAAGTTCACTTTTGGTTCCTCCTTGCCCAGATCCAGCTTGAGCTCCTTTCTGATGCCTCTGCCATCGCTTTAAGGGCTCTAGTCCTCTTCTTCCCAGAAATGGCGAGTTGTTTCATGAGATCATAAGCGGAGGTGCCCACAAACCCTCTTGCCCCGACCTCTATGGCGAAGATTTTGACCCGCAGACCTGCTTTCTTCAGGGTGCTGGCAAGACCGGCGTATTTTTCGGTCTTGTAGATATGTGCTTCTTCCATTCTGCTTTCGTATGGCACAGTGAGTTCTATCAGAATCACTTGTTTCGAGGAGTCAGAGTGGAGAGCGATGTCTGGTCTCATGCCTGTCTTGCTGATGACATCTGGGTAATTTATCCACTCTGGGAGGTCTGCTGTACACTCCCAGTCAATTGCTCCATCCAGAAGACCCTTTGGCAATGTGCTGGTTGTCATAGCGGTTTCGGGCCAGACCTGTTTCCCTCCTGCTTTGTAGAACGTTGTCATAGCAATTGGTGCGTTTGGGGTCATGGTTTTTTCGCTAACCACGTCTGTGATCACTTTCAGAACTTGGTTGTGCCTCCATGTATACCTTCTTTGGGCTAGCGCTACTTTGCAAGAGCTTAGGACATGTTCCACTGTTTGTTTCTTCTGACAGAGCGGACATGCTGGGTCATCTGATTTCCCCCATTTCACTAAGTTTGCATTCGAGGGGAGCAGGTCATATACAGATCTGAGGAGGAAGCTTATCCTTAGAGGAGCCATGTGCCACATATCGTTCCAGCTGAGACTTCTTTGGAGTGCACTGTCCCATGTTGTCCATTGCCCCTGTTGACCTTGCTGGACTGCCTTCTGCACTCTTTTGACATCTTCTTCTTTCTTCAACTCCTGTATGATCATGTCTCTTTTTTCCTTCCTTTTGGCTTTGGACCACCACTGCATTTTTGTTGCTCCCAGTCCCTGTCTGTTGGTTTGCGTGTGTCGAATTATTTCTTTGATGCTGAGGTTTCTCTTGGCATTGTTTACAGCCTCTTGGACTTTCCATTTTTTGCCAGTTCTCAGCTTTGGCTGTGAGTGTTTATGTATGTATGTGTTCTGGTGTTTGTGTTCTGCGTGTTTGTCTGTGTTTGGGATGGGGTGGGGTGTGTCTATGTGTGTGTGCGTGCGTGTGTATGTCTGCATGTGTGTGTGCGTGAATATCTGTGTTTGGTGTGAGTGTGTGTGTGTGTGTGTATGTGTATGTATGTGCGTGTATCTGTGTTCCGTGTACACACTTGTGTGTGTGTGTGTGTGTGTGTGTGTGTGTGTGTGTGTGTGTGTGTGTGTGTGTGTGTGTGTGTGTGTGTGTGTGTGTACCTGCCTGTCTGTCTGTCTACATGCCAGCCTGCCACCCGCCCGCCTGTCTGCTTGCCGGCCTGGAGGCGTACATGTGAGAAAATATTTCAAGATAGTCCCATGACACTGAGTCAAACGTCGCAGAGGACTGCATTGACATAAACCTTAACACTGAGTCAAACGTCGTAGAAGATTACACTGACATAAACCTTAACACTGAGTCAAACGTCGTAGAGAATTGCACTGACATAAACCATAAACAAAAACCTACACTTACCTCAAGGCCAGCATCATGAAGGCGATTCCCTTGCTGCTGTGTCTTTCCATTGTTTACCAGGGTAAAGTGCCCATTCACTGCTGAGTGTACTCCAAAACAAGTGTGACTGCCAGTGTTCAAGCAAACAGGAACCAGAAAGAAACACGAAAGAAGAATATGAACGCATATTTAATACAAGACAAGACAGGCGCAGATTTTCGGCCAACTGGCCTTTGTCAAGCGTAAGATTACAAACAAACAAACACCAGATACAAACATTATGAGAAAAAGACTGAAACTTCCCTGCTGCTGTGCCCAACATTCCTTTTCTCACATTGGAGCCAAAGGCTCCTGTTCAGACTCATGCAGTTCAATGTCAAGGCTGAGTTCACACCAGTAAAACACCTAATCGTGGGAGATACCTTGTCCAGATCTCCACAAGAACGGCAAGTGAAATTCAATTTCCACAATGGAAGATGACTTATCTGCTCATGTCAAAATGATAAGATCTATGTGGCCAGCGACAGATAGACTGCTCGAAGACATAGCTGAAGAAGCCAGTCAGGACAAGATACTGAGTGCAGCAATGTACCACACAGCAACTGGATGGCCAGCATACATCAGTAGGGTCGATCCTGCACTCAGAGAATTCTTCTCAGTTAGAAATGAACTGAGCATTAACAGAGGCATGCTTACCAAAGGCATCCGGATTGTAATCCCACAGAAGATGAGATATGACATTCTGACGAGGATTCATGATGGACATTTCAGCATAACAAAGTATCGGGAACGAGCTTCACTTTCGGTATAGTGGCCAGGCATTAGCAGCGACATCACGACGATGGTCAAAAACTGCCAACTTTGTGAAGCAAGACAGCCAAAGCAGACAAAAGAACTCCTGCTGACAACTCAACTTCCTGATCGTCCATTCCAGCAGGTAGCTGCAGACCTATGTGACTACAAGGAAGATCAGTTCCTAGTCGATTACTACTCAAGATATATGGAAATCTCCCATCTCCCAAGAGCCACTACTGACGTTGTGATTAAGAAAATGAAGAATATCTTCGCACACTACGGCATGCCAGAGACTTTGATAACAAATAATGGACGCCAGTTTACTGCAGCAGAATTCCAAGCATTTGCCAAGAAATTGGGTTTCCATCGTATCACAAGCAGTCCTTATTTCCCTCAGGCCAATGGCAAGGCAGAGAGGGCTGTGAAGGAGGCAAAGAAGATTCTATCACAGAGAGACCCTTTTCTGGTTTTGCTCACTTATACAGCATCACCTATCACAGTTACGGGGGCAAGTCCAGCAGAACTTTTGATGGGTTGCCGCATAAGCAACAGCCTTCCAACTTTACCAGAGAACCTGGAACCGAAAATCACTGAGAAACAGGCTGTAATCAATTGTGACGCAAAGAGGAAGGAGACTAACAAAGTCTACTTCAATCTGCGTAATAGAGCCCAAAATTTACCAGACTTGCAACCAAATGATGCAGTCCTCCAGAAGCTAGACCACGAGAAGGTGTGGGCAAACCCAGCCAGGGTACATAGCAAGAATTACACCACGCTTGTACATTGTTGAGACTCCGTCTGGTCAGTACAGACAGAACCATAGGCATCTGAAACCTAGAAGTACCCTGTTCCTTCTCCTGTTCCCACCTCTATCCAGTTCTCTATATTCTCAAGCCCAGTCCAAAGCCTATCCAGAGCCATTCTCCCCATTGCCCAACGAAGGTGACGACTCCATATCTTCCAGAAGCTCTAGAAAGCCCAGAAAACCAGCTTCTACCCCATTCGGTCCAGTCCCAAGGTGCAGCAGACCCAGCTCATCAACTACCAGAGACATTTTGCCACACGGCCACACATCCCAGAAAGACCCGTTGTGGACGTCTCGTGAAGACACCTGTCCGTTACAAAGATTGAAACCAAGATAGAGACATAAATAGTTACTTTCCTTTGGCAATCAAATAATCGAACACATAAACAGATAATGTTTCCCACACTCAATTGCTCGAGTATCTAAAAAGTAGGAGATGTAACGATATCATTCACTGTGTCATTACGGCCGGTACGCGCATACTCGGTCGAAGTCTGAAGTTTAGCTGTTGTGTTAATACAGTTCAGTTAGTAAAGTTTGTTTGCATTGAAACGCTGCGTGTGGAGTGTTTTTTAGTACGGCTGTTTTCTAGCTTCAGGGCGCATTACAGTTTTGGTTTAGTTTGGTTTTGGGGATTTTGTGTTTTCTTGTTTGTGTTTGTTTGTTTGTTCGCTTGTTTGTTTGTTTGTTTGTTTGTTTGTTTGTTTGTTTTTGAGTCTGAAACCCGCGTAGTCAAAAGACGGAAGCTCCATTTCTCAAAAGACGAATGTTCGATCTCTTCTCCAATCAGGCCTCACGTTTTCTTGGTGAAATCGGGTTAAAAAAAAGCGAAGAGGATTGCGGTAGTGGAGTTGGGGTGGGGGTAGGGGAAGTAATGCTAGCCTGAAGCCATGAACTCAAGATCTGATGTCTTGATCACAATGCAAATCGGAACATAAAATCGGTCTGAATATTACAGTTTAATGTTTCATGGGCACACCTGTTCCGCTGGTTTGATTTCGTTTCAGATCCTGGCTAGCGAATGATTACTAGAATGCACTGGATGAGTTAAATTAGCGTTGTTAAATTGTTTCCATTAATCCATTTTGACTGCGTCTCTCTCTCTCTCATAGTTTTGGTTTTGGGCTTGAAGAACACTTGATGGCGTCTGTCTCCATTCCAAGTATTGTATACACAAGGACGCAGTCTCACATGCACAAACGTACCTAGTATTGTATACACAAGGATACACACACTCACGTTTAAACATATACCTAACAACATATACATCTACCAATATCTATACATGTTGATATAAAAATATCATTTTTGGAGTACTTGTAGTCATATTGTTGTAATACTCATGATGTTTCTCCTCTCAATCACACACACACACACACACACACACACACACACACACACACACACACACACACACACGCACACACACACACACACAAACCACACACACACATACACATACATACACATACACGCACACACACACATGCACACACACACGCACACGCACACGCATACACATACATACACAAATAATAATAATTACAATATTTATATAGCGCAAAATCTTGATAAAATCAAATCTAAGCGCTGAAGCAGACACACACGCACGCACGCACGCACGCACACACACACATGCACACACACACACACACACACACACACACACACACACACACACACACACACCACACACACGCATGGCTATAAATGGGGAGAAAGAATAAAAGCAATAAAAGCAATAAAAGCAAGAATAAAAGCAATGGAAAATTATAGAGAGCATAGCATATACAATTATATATTATAACCATGTGGTTCCCCTCCGAGCGGAGACAGACTGCAGAAGGGGGGGGGGGGGTTGAGTGAGGTTAGGATTTTATGAGGAGGAGAAAAGGTGAGTTTTGAGAGCGGACTTGAAGGAGAAAGTAGGTTGCTGACGGACTGAGAGAGGAAGTTTGTTCCAGGAGAGTGGACCAGAAACAGAGAAGGCTCGTGGACCATAGGTATTGAGCTTAGTGCGTGGAAAGCGAAAAGTCAGAGGATCGGAGGCAGAGCGGAGGGTACGTGAGGGAACATAGATCTCAAGTAGGCTTGACAGGTAATCGGGGACTGCGTTATTGAGGCTTTTGTAGCACATGGTGTCTAGTTTGTACTGTATGCGCTTTGATACAGGGAGCCAGTGAAGTTGTGCCAGGAGAGGAGATATGTGGTCAGCTTTTTTCTTTTTGAATATAAGGCGTACAGCATTGTTTTGAATGCGCTGTAGGATGTGAATGGTGGAGGCAGGAAGACCAGACAGGAGTGAATTGCAATAGTCAATGCGAGACATTATGAAGGAGAGAACGAGTTTTTTCGACAGAGAGATACTTCCTGATCAGCCTTATACGATGGAGATGATAGTAGCAAGATCTGGCAGTTTGAGAAACAAAGTTGCTCATGGAGAGGGTAGAGTCAATGCAGACACCAAGGTTTTTAGCTGAATCAGAAATTGGGACTGATGTGTTACATAATGGGAGAGAAAGAGGAGGCAGCTGAGAAAGTTTCTGACGGGTGCCAATGAGGATAGCTTCTGTCTTGTCGTCATTAAGCTGAAGTTTGTTGAACGTCATCCAGTTCTTAATGTCCGAGTAACACTCAGTGGTGCGAGTCAACAGGCGCTGTATATTATCAGGTGAGTCACTGTCTTGAAGTTGGGTGTCATCAGCATAGAAGTGGTGTTTTATAGAGTGGGAGTTGATGATGGTGGACAGGGGGGAGGTGTAAAGAGTGAAAAGAACAGGGCCAAGGACAGATCCTTGTGGAACACCACAGGTCAGGTATGCAGGTTGAGAGTAAGTGCCATTGATGAGAACAGTTTGTTTTCTGTTTGATAAATACGAAGTGAAAAAGGAGAGAGCAATGTCAGAGATGCCAAAAGTATGATGAAGTCTAGAAAGGAGAATACCATGGTCAATGGTATCGAAGGCTGCAGACAGATCAAGGAGTGTGAGGAAAGAGACTTTGCCAGTATCAGTTGCAAGGAGGAGATTGTTGAGAATGTGTAGTAGGGCAGTTTCAGTGCTATGGCACTGGCGGTAGGCTGACTGGAAAGGATTGAGGAGATTGTTGGCAGACAGGTGAGAGTTCAGCTGGTTGAGGACGACTTTTTCAAGGAGTTTTGACAAGAAAGAGAGATTAGAGATAGGCCGGTAATTCTTCAGTTCATTTGGGTCTAAATTGTGTTTCTTGAGGAGAGGGTGAACAATAGCAGACTTGAAAGAATCTGGGACAGTTCCAGTTTGAAGAGAAGTGTTGATGATGTCAGTGATGAATGGGAGGAGAGTAGGGAGACAGTCGGAGTAGAGAGAACCTGGAAGAGGATCCAGTTCGCAGGTTTTGAACGACATGGATCTGATTGTGTTGAAAATTTCTTCTTGTGAGACTGGGGTAAAAGTAGTAAGAGGTGTGCCAGAGAAGGAAGGGTCAGGTGGGCATGGTTGACAGTGTGTCCTGTCAAGCCTGTCACGAAGAGTTTGTATTTTGGTGGTGAAATACTTGGAGAATACAGATGGGAGTTCTTCATTTGTATGTTTTGTTGGGAGAGGTAAATCTTTTCGTGTGCCAAGGAGATGATTCATGGTTGTAAAGAGTTCTTTTGAAGAAGTGGCATTCAGGATTTTGGTTTGGAAATAGCTTATATGTTTATGTATCATCATCATCATCATGTGCCCTGCCACATGGCGTTGGCGATCATGGCCCTCTGTATGTATCTATCCCTTATTGCCACAAGCACATCTTCCACCCTCTGTGTTCTCAGCCACCCTGCAAGTCCGTCCAATATTTTCTCTCTGGGTCTAAATGGTGCTGTCTTTCCATCCAGCTTTCCTGTTGTGACCAGATGATCTAATTCCCCTTTGCTCATAAAATGGCCTATATATTGCCTGTCTTTTCCTTATCTTCCTTATCAATGATCTTCTTGTGTCTGCCTCCATCAAGGCCGTCTCGTTTGTTTTCTTTGCTGCCCATGCAACTCTCAACATTCTTCTTAGAAACCACATCTCGGCTGTCTCATATGTATACATATTAGTAGATGTTACACCTAAAGCAACTACCGGTAATATTTTCTATATTGATTTGCATGTATTTGGTTATTTATTGTTCTGTTTATTTATTCATTTATTTATTTGCTGAATTAATTTAGAATTTTAGGTGACAGTATGTTTATGCACACATATACATCTGCTCTTTCATACCACACACACACACACACACACACACACACACACACAACACACACACACACACACACACACAGAGAGAGAGAGATATATATGTATCATATATATATACATATGTATGTATATACATATATACATGTAGAGAGAGAGAGAGAGAGAGAGAGAGGAGAGAAGACGGACAATCAAATCTGGTTTCCTTTCACTGGGCCCAGCAGATATGCTAGACAAAGTATAATTAGAGGATCTGGCTTGTTAGGTGAAGTAGGAATTATGGAGTTGTTATAACTAATATATACAATAAAAGATATGCTGATGTCTCTTCCTTGGACTGGGATGCCTTGAGTGGGCTCACTGGTGTGGCGTCCAAAAGGGGTCCCTTTTGCTGTCTTATAATTCCAATTCTTACTGTGCACAACAGCCGAACACCTTGTTGTAGAGGGGTCAAATTTTCGACTTTAATGTCTTTCTCAAGTAAAATCAGAAAGTTGATCATTCTGGACTTGATTGGATCAAGAAGATTGGTCGGTGGTCGCATCCTCCCATCGTTCCCTCACCTCTTTCGTTTTCATGTCTTTCGTGCAAAATGTGAGATCAGGGATGGAAACGGTATACCAATCCTTGGATTAGAACATGGGGCAGTTAAAGAACTGTTTCAGAGGATAAGCCTGTTGTCATGCTCGGTTCTCTACTTCTTTGCCTCAGTGGTCCATATGCTCATACCCTCAGATTCTTGAGTGACTGTAGAAGTCACCAATTACCAGGAAGCTGGAGGTATGTGTGATGATAATGTCAAGGGCAAGAGCCCTGTTGTTTAGGCAGTGGAATTTGACGGGTTGGAAGTCTTGTGTGTTCGTCTGATTCGGATCACTTAGTATTCGTAGTTCTACTAGTGTGTGCATACCAAACAGGAATTGGTGTTGTTCTTGGAAAGGTCAGCTTGTCTCCTTTGCCAGTGCCTATTCTATGGGAGCTAACGTACTGATAGCCTCTCCCCTTAAAGGATGTGGTACCTTTCAAGTGTGTTTCTTGAACACAACAGACGCAGATGCACTTTACATATAAGATATGCTCCAGCGCAGTTTCCTCATATTTACCACTTTATTTGTTCCAGTGTATGACTATAGAAGCTTTCTGCTGGCTGGAACGTTTTCCTGTAATTGTGCATCTAGTAGCCTTCCTCTCGCATTCCCTATCGCGACAGGATGGTCGGGAGGACTTTTAATAGCTGCAGGTGGATCCTATTCAGGATCCGACCTGCTCCACCTTGAAAGACCTCAATGGGTGAGAACCATTCTCGTCTTATTTAAATGATCATGTAGATGTTTTGCATTATATTGCATGGTATCATGGTTTGGTAAAATGGTCCTGCAGACCCAGTACCTACAGGCCTGGTACCTCTGACTTAAGCTTTCTGTACGGATTACTCCATCCGTAGCTCATGGCCAAAAGACATTCCCTGTAAACCAGGGTGCTCAGGTTTCAGACGTTCCTTGTCCGCGTGATGGCTCCGTCAAAGCGCACATAAGATGTATAGGTGTGGCCTTATCTAGTACCCTTCTTCACTGTACTGATAGTGATCATATGCAGCCTCTGTATGCTCAATTAGAAAAAGACCACAAGAAAGGCCATGTCTAGCTAGCACACACACACACACACACACACACACACACACACAACACACACACACTACACACACACACACACACACACACACACACACACACACACACACACACACACACACACACACACACATAAACACACACACATGCACACATATACGCGAAACGAAAGAAAGAAAGAACGTTTTAGAAGTTTTTATAGGGTGGCCCATGACCTGCATGTATCTGAAAGCTTAAAATGATAAGAGCAGGAAAAGAAAAAAGAAAAAAAAAGGAAAACAAAATCCTCCCCTTCCACAAATAGGAAATAATGCATCCGTTATGCAGAAAAACAAAAAGAAAGACAAACTCTAGATCCATTCACAGTATAATCATCTGATCTCAAAATAACAAATGAGGAATGACTGTCTTGAAAAAAAAACCCAGCCCAGCTGAACTTACACAACTGAATATATTCCCTGTCACAGTGAGCAACGTAAACTTTACACAACAAATTTAGAAGCATTGTAGTCTGTACATACTTTCATCAGAACCAAACTAGGGCAAGATTAAACCTACTAATCATTTTTAAAGCCCCAGAACGAGAAATCTGCAGTACACACAATTGTTCTGCTCTCAGTGGTAAGTTTGTTCCTGTGACAATTTTCGCCGTTCCCAGAAAAAAAAGCTTCAGCTGTCCCTCTCCGAATAGAAGGGTGCTGCAAACACCTCAGCCTCATTCAACAATTGATTTTTTGAATCAGGGAAAGTATCTGTTCTTCTTATTAGACTGATGCTCATGGAAGAGTATCTAGCAATCTAGCATGATATTTTCAATTTATCTTTGCCGATCAGGAAAAAGCATTTGATAAGGAAATAAAAACTGGCTATGGAGAGATCTGTACAACTTCAAATGCTAGCATTTAGACAACATCAGGACCATATATACAAACGACTTGGGTGCAGTCCGTACACCAGAAGGACTCGTGTACTGATTTTTAGGCATATCTGGAATGAGACAGGATCGTGTCCTATTACCACTCGTGTTTATAGTTTATATGGACAAAGCTCACAGAAGACGCAAACACAGACCCAGAATCTGTAAGCAAGATGCGGTTTGCAGACAACAAAAGCCCAGCACAGGGAAAAGAAAAATAACTATAGCGACACACAACCAACCTGAACACTGCCTGTAAAAACCAGCGACATGAAACCCAAAAACAGAAAAACCGAGATATTGAAACCCAGCAGAACATCTGTCAACCTTATCATCAAGATCAATGGCGCTAAATTCAAACAAGTGGGGAGTTTTAATACTTTGAAAGCATTTTTACAATAATGAAAGACTCAACAGAGAGATCGAAACCAAAACGTGTAAAGTAAACAATGCGAGTCATCAACTTGCTCTACTCCAGAAACGCCCCAACATTCTTATTGAAACAAAGGCCAAGCTTTGTTCTTACGTTTATTTACTAGTGCCAGATCTGGACACTGACCAAGTCGAAGAAGCGCAAAATTACCACTTGCGAAATATGTTACACGAGAAGGCTGTCAACAAGACCAATCACGGCATGATCAGATTCATCAAGATCAGAAAAGTGGTGTTAGCAATACCAGGACACCTTCATAGTCATCAACAGAAAATTAGGTGGTTTGGTTATCTGACCAGAATACAACCCCATCATCTGGCATTACAAGCATACAAAAAAGACGTGTGAATACATGTACAAAATGAAATGCAGACCCACAAAGACCTGCATCATCCGTGTGAAGGAGACTTGCACATCATGCGGCATGTCTTATCTTCAGGCCTTCCAGTTCGCTACTGACCATCAGTTCTATGTGCCTGCAACGCCCAAGATGATACAAGCAAACAGATAAAAGAAGACTGATGGAAACACATTTTGGTCCAACTGAAAACATTGCAGTTTTAATGGGCTGGAAAAGAATTGCATTGGGTAGAGTTGCAAGTGGAGAAACGTAATTCAATATAGGTAGCACAGATTCTTTTAATGGCTGGTGATTGGAATGGACGAGAGTATAATCTAATTCAACGTGTAAAGTATAGATTACTTTAATGGCATGTGATGAAAATGAACAAGAATACTGTATGAAAAAGCATGGAGTGTGTATATTATCTGAAACTTCAAAACCTAGCTAGCATAAGAATAATTTATGTATTATAGCAAAATGACACTGTCTGAAGTGATTTCTAACCAAGAGTCCATAGTTTCCTTTATGAAGCTTGCCAATGTGTTATTGAAAGAAAGACGCACCACTTTACTACGATATAGTCTAAATTCCATTGAAATGCTAGATTGGTACAAGGACAGACAACAATACACAAAACCAGTATGATAGGCCTTTAAGTCCTTGCCAACTGGTTTAGTTTGTGTGCAGGCTTAAATTCAAGAAAACCTTTAGGTCGAAACCAATTCGTGCCCTGACTTTTCTTAATATTTTATTAACTTTTAAGCTAAATACACTCTTTTTTCACATACTGATTATTCTGGATTGCTTTTCCATCACATGGTATTTGTGATACTTGTGTAAGCAGAAATTTTCAAGCACAGACATGCCAGCTTGAAAAACTGAAATTAAAAAAGAAATGATTGGTTGGTTGGCTGATTCGCTGGATGGTTAATTGTTTGATGAACCCTCAGATGATCTCAAGGGTTAATGAGAATAAGATGAGTGATTCTTTTCACACTCTTTTTGATGCACAATTACAGATGCCACAACAGCTGTCTTCCGTTCACTCTGGTCTTGACTTCTGTGTGCTATTTCATAAAGTAAGGGCCCTTCAAGCTATTCATGTGCACAGGAAAAATTATCATGGTGATAAACTGAGACGATGTGACGATGATTATAAATGATGAGCGAAGCATTAAATTATTATTGTAACACTTGTCATAAGGGGGGAGGGTGTTAAATGGAAACTGAGATCACTCCATACAGGCTAGTCAACCTACAGAATTAAATGTATTGGTTTGTGTATTGAATAACGATCATTTTGAAACAAAAGTATTATTTTTTCTAGAACAAAAATGTGCATGTTCAATGTGTTTGATTGTTGGTGCCAGAGAACAAGTGTGTGCAAGCCCATCAACAGTGTGATGGGAAAACATGCAATTAAATACAATAATAGATATGTGAGAGAAGAACAGGGCATAGTGTAACAGTAACCTGCAAACTGTTGGTATTGACAATCACTGTTTTCGCATTTTTGTCATATATCTGATCTCAGACACAGCAGGGTGTAAAATGGAAACTAAACCAAGAAATGTCGATAACATAAGACAGTAAAATATGGAAGGCCATCCAAACGCTGCTTTGATGTGAGGAACAGCGATCTGCCCCACAGAAGCGCCAATTAGGCCAGTCCCTTGTATAAAGCCAGTCACTGTGGATGTGACCTCTGCTTCAACATGACGACTGAGATCTGCAGCAACAGTAGATGAAAGAATGTTAGAGATGCTAATTATGAGACCTCCAATGCAAAACAGCATGAGAGCATTTGCAACCATATTGTGACCTACATTATAATAGATATATATCAAGGGAATGGTCACAGCGAGCGTTGGGCAAATATCAGCGCAGACTTGTTTGATCTGCCCATCACGAAGGCCATCACAATGGAACCCACTATGCCACCTACATCAAACCAGAGAGACAACATGTCAGCTGTGGACTCTGACCACTGATAGAATGAAGTGAGGAAAAAAGGCAGCCAGAAGAAGAGCATGTACCTGTTGAAAGTGACAAAGGTATAGCACAGTGAATACGGAATCACACCTGGTAGAAGCACAGCTTCGAAAAAGCTCATTGCTTTCGGTCTCGAGTAGATACCACGTTGACTCTTTTGTTTCACTGTTATTTGATGTTCTACGGTTGTGTGTTGTTCTACTGTTATGACTTGTTCTCTGGTTGTGCTGAATATGCTATTGAAAGTTACATCAGAATGCCTGTCCTTAGTGACGTCTCTCTGGATTAACTCGTGTGTCTGACTGCTTTCATTCAGCGTTGGTTTCTGTGATATATCGGTAACAGTTAGGTTTTCGACGTCTGGTAATTTTATATTTAGATCTGATTCATTGTCACTATTTGCACTAGAAATGTACTTCTTGTATCTGTTGTCAACACTTTGCTGTCCTTCCACATGTATACATTTGTGTGCATGTTCTATGTCCACATCTGTTTCTGCCTGAAAACTGTCTTTACATGATTGCTCAGCATGAGTATTACAAGTGGATGATTTCAATGATTTGATTGCGAGTTGCTCTGCATTATCTTGGCTCTCTGCTGTGGAACTGAAAACGTCAGAGTTTTCATCAGTTGGTGTGAACTCAGTGGGACACGCCTTGTTAGTGTGTTTAGAGAAACTGTTAAATGTATGCTGCTTATTTCTCCCGCGAAAGAATGTTTTCTTTCCAAGGAGGACACTTCTTTCTCCAATGGAGCAAATATCATCTTCGCCACTATCTTTCACATCATTACGATCTGCAACGTCGTCATCTGGCATCGTCAAGCCAACGTCACGTGGTGAAGAGACAAGACCAAAGAAAACCAAAACACCTGAAGCGAACAGGACAGAAGAAGTCACAATAAAAGCATACTCGTAACCATAACCCAGTACAGAAGATACTATCAGCGCCCCCACAATTTCACCTATACAAGGACAAGTACTCCAGATTCCAAACACATAGGCACTGTTACGTTTGTCTACCCAGTTGGCCATCACTGCTACCACAGATGGCCAACAAGAGCTTTGAAACAGTGCGTTTAAAGTCATGAGAATTATATAGGCAGCTTTAGAATAGCCACCAGTCCACTCCAACACAAACCCAAAGATGGACATGACGAAAGCAGACAAAGTCATTCCCGCTGTGAGTACAAGGCGATGTTCCAGCCTGTCAGCTATTAGACCACTGATTATATTTCCTGGAACAGAGACGAAGAGAAAGATAGCATTAAGGAGTCCCATGAAGGCTTCTGCACTCTGCTGGTCCTGGAAAAGGCACGGTCTTGTAAGAGTGGTATACCTCAGGAAGTGGCGTTCTTCTGTAGGGGTCCACTCATTGATGAGACTGCTCTGTACAAAACTGGGTGTTTTTCGCACCATGACGCAGAAGGCATTGCTGATGAAGGTCAAAAATATCACAGCAGGGTTGAAGCGTGTCCAATATCCCATTGTGGTTTGGGTCTCTGTAAGAAAATAAATTCATTGTTTTACTACATATATGTGTGATATGGAGGAGTTGGTTAAGATTAGGAGTAGGGAGGATTACAGATGTGCAAGGTCAGCTGTCGGAAGCAAACTTGTAGAGACTCTTCAACAAACAGAAAAAAGAAAGGGCTCATTAGCATTGGCACATGGAGTGTTTAGACTACGCTAGAACTGGGAAAGCTTCGTCTCCTCTTACCCGAACTTGATAAAATAGGTATAACATCACATGATTGTGCAAGAACAGATGGAGTCGTGAGGGAAAGTTTATCACTGGCGAACACACAATCATTTATTGTGGTGAAAAAGGACTGTATGGGGTTGCCATTTCCAGGTACATTGTCTGTGATAATGCTGTTTAAAGAAGGTATTAGTGATATTCAATTTGTTGGCCCGGCAGAAAGTTGCCAACATATCGCCTCTTTCATTGCGTTTTCCCAGCCCATAAGGTCCTGTTCCACACTCTCTGTTCTCATTTTTGCCCACTTTGGCATTCATGTCTCCCATTATCATGCAAACTTCTCTTTTATTCATTTTGTCCTAAACAATATGCCACTGCACCGAAAAGCTACAACATAATCAATGACTGATTGATAACAGTTAAACTTTACACACAGCCAATTGTCTGAAACATCATTCAGGCATATGCCCCTACATCCACTGGCTCAGATGAAGAGATAGAACAATTCATAATGATATTCAAACTGAAAAGGACAAAATGAATAAAAGAGAAGTTTGCATGATAATGGGCGACATGAATGCCAAAGTGGGCAAAAATGAGAACAAGAGTGTGGAACAGGACCTTATGGGCTGGGAAAACACAATGAAAGAGGCGATATGTTGGCAACTTTCTGCCGGGCCAACAAATTGAACATCACTAATACCTTCTTTAAACAGCATTATCACAGACAATGTACCTGGAAACTTGAAAAAACAGACAATGATGATTAAGAAAATTATACGGAAAAATTAGATTACAACACGGTAGACTGGACATGTAAAACGACTGTTCTAAGTTCCTAAACAAAACCAGGAGCTGACTGTGATAGTGATCACCACCTAGTAGCAGCCAAAATTAGACTCAAAGCCTGTACACAAAATAAAGCCAAGCTGGCCCTTAAGTTTGACCTAGAAAAATTGAGAAATCAAGACATTGCATCTGATTTTGAGATCAAAGTCAACAATCGTTTTGAAGTTTAATCCAGGACTGGATATTAAATGACCAGTATCGAGAAGAAAGTTGGGCAGATATGAAAAAAACCTAAATTGAAGTAGCAGAAGAAAAGTTAGACTGGTAAAAAAAGAAAACCAACTAAGCCCTACATCAGTGAAGGAGCTATGGATCTAGTCAAACAGAAAAGCCAAACTCGCAAATCTGGAAGAAAAGAAAAATACAAAAAATTCAAAAGAAAAATTAAGAGCAAAATTAAAACAGAAGAATATTGGCTGAAGGAAGAATGTGCAAAAATAAATAAGCCTGATGAATGCAGAAGATCCAGGGATCTTTTCAAATAGATAAGGTTCAATCCACCAAATTCTAACCCAGAAATTTTTGCATCAACAGCAAAGAAGGCACCACTTTGACTGAACTAGAGCATATTATGAACACATGGAATGAATATGGAGCATCCCTTTTTAGCAACAATATCCCCCAGACACTCTATGCCTTGACCTGAACTGTCCAGATCAGAACCAGAGCAACGTTTAAGTGAAACTGAAGCAGCCACCAAGCAATTTCAATCAGGAAAATCCCCAGGAATTGACAATGTTCCAGGAGAATTGCTAAAACATGCTGGAAAGAAGGCCTAAAAGCAATGCACTATTTTTGTTGTAAAATCTAGAATACTCATCAGTGGCCAACAGAGTGGAAACTTCAAGAATTTGTGATGCCTTATTTGAGTGGCAATGTCAAAGATTGTAAAAACTACAGGACCATTGCCCTAATCAGCCATACCGGTAAGAATTTGCTCATAATTATTCTCAACAGATTGAAGCTCAAGATAGAAGAAGAACTGTCTGACTGCCAGGAAGACTACAGATCCAGCAGAGGCACAGCTGACACGTAATTTGTGTTACAAATACTCAAATAGAAAATAAAAAGCACTGATGCAGAAGCTTTTGTCACCTTCATAGACTATAACAAAGCATTTGATAGCGTCATTCATCTCCACCTATTCAACGTAATGGTCAAAATGGGCTTTCCTATACATCTCATTTCATTAACTGCCTCATTATGCAAAGACCAAAAGGCTACGATTACATGAAACAGTCAGAAATGTGAATTTTCCGACATCTACAGGGAAGTTAGACAAGGTTGTATCCTTTCATCGAATCTCGTTAATATCTATACGGAACAAGTCATGAGAGATGCTGATATAGAAGATAGGAGAAAAAATTCAAACCTGCGCTATGCCGATGATACTGCGCTATTAGCAGACATTACCAGTATGAAAAAAATTCTATACAGGGTAGATGTAGCGGGCAAAAAGGCTGGCTAAACTTAAACCCCAAGAAAATAA
>CM060315.1:63556365-63566365 GCA_030674185.1 Monoplex corrugatus | reverse complement strand
CAACAGCCTCCAGACCATCCAGCTGCCAATGGGTACCTGACCCTGTTTGGGTTTAGAGAAGTTAAAGCAGCAAAGAAGAGAAGATAGGTACGACCCTCATAATGCTGATTCCAACAAAAGCCGAGATATTTACCGTAGATAACTTAGCTTTCCTTTTTACCTCATTCCCTTACGATCTCAGGGTTATGAGACAGCATATACCTTTTACTTTAAACTAATATTGGCTGCTTCCAGACGTATGGAAGCATGAAACAAGCTGCCTCATACTACCAATACTAAAATCCATTTCCATATGACACTCGTTTTTGGACAAACTGCTATTACCTATTATCTATCAATAACTTACACTTTAATGGCGGAATGTTCTTTTACCTGAGAAAAAGCTTTTATTCTCGATTAATGAAGAAATACTCACAACTTGATGTTTAGCTGTCATACAGCAAATAATCGAACTGAACTCTGCAACGAACAGTGACACTGTGCATCTGAGCAGAAACAGTTATTTCCCCAATTTTCGCCCAAGGTAATATCCTGTATTAGCATACTTCATTGTTTATATTTCTACCGTGGGCACATATCCATGTTTTACAGATTCGAATGGCTCCTGCTGACTGCATTTCACCGTTTCGTACTTTTCTATGCCTACACATTGAATGAATGTGATTTTTGTGTGACGTTTAGTACGTGCAGTGCCTTGGATATGTGATTGTTATAGAACACCAACCATCTCGTCGTGTGTGAAGTTTTGTTTGTTACAAAATATTCAGGTTTATGGCATATCAATACACTTATGACCAGCTCCTTTCTATCGATTTATCTCTTCTCTTGAGATGCACATTCACGCTAAACTCAGATTCATTCAGTTTCGTTCAATATAACCTTATTAATCTTTAGGGGAAATCATTGGTGCAGTCACACGCTCATAATAAACACAAACTCAACAGACACACGCCAATACGGAATTTAAATTATTCAAATAAAAATTCACCCATAACGTCCACAGACTCACCCGAAGATATTTACTTGAAGTGTTTACCTGAACGCCACCTCTTTTTTTCTTTTCTTTATCCAAAATTCATTTTAACGTGAATTTTTCTCACATCAGTTCACAAACCCGTCAATGTCTTTTTTGTAATCAGTCAATGGACACGATTCTGTCAAGCTTCTGCAATGTAAACGTGATCAATGGACATGATTCTGCCAAGTTTCTGCAATGTAAACGCAGTCAATGGACACGATTCTGTCAAGCTTCTGCAATGTAAACGTGATCAATAGACACGGTTCTGTCGAGCTTCTGCAATGTGCATGAAAACAAGATCAATAAACACGATTCCGTCAAGCGTCTGGAATGTAAACGTGATCAATGGACACGATTCTGTCAAGCTTCTGCAATGTAAACGTAATCAATAGACACGATTCAGTCAAGTTTCTGCAATGCAAACGTTATCAATGTACACGATGCTGTCAAGCTTCTGCAATGTAAACGTGATCAATGGACACGATTCTGTCAAGCTTCTGCAAAGTAAACGTGATCAATGGACACGATTCTGTCAAGCTTCTGCAAAGTAAACGTGATCAATAGGCGCGATTCTGTCAAGCTTCTGCAATGTAAACGTAATCAATAGACACGATTCTGTCAAGCTTCCGCAATGTAAACATGATCAATGGACACGATTCTGTCAAGTTTCTGCAATGTAAACATGATCAATGGACACGATTCTGTTAAGCGTCTGCAATGTACATGTACACGTGAACAAAGAACACGATCCTGTCAAGCTTCTGCAATGTAACTGGAAATTGTGAGAGCACTGTACTTTGCAGTGCGCTCGTGTTTGTTGAAGTCCTGTGCCATGATCACCATACATATGGCACCTGTAACGTTAGTACATATGGAATTTATTCCGAGCGGGGAGACGTCATCTTGAGAAACTGAAACTAAATTAGAAAAATATGCGTAGGTCAAATCTGTTGCAATACTGAATCAAAGACCTCCAGTTTATGAAAGTGACATCATATCATCTTCCGTCTCATCAGAGAAAACCAAACGAAACAAACCTGTTGCTATAATGTAAACTTTTTTTTTAAATTTGAGATTTAGACTTTTGAAACGGTGCAACGTATCCTGAAAAAAACATCCTCTGTCTTTCTTCAAAGTTAAGACTGAGACATGGATCATGTTTATGCAAGTAAAATTATTGTTTTATTATTGTAGCAAATTGCTGGTCATCTTTAAGAAGGGAGATCTAGAACAGAGAAAACGAAGCTTTTTCCTGAACATGGAATAAATTCTTCAGAAATTTGAAGAAGTGCTGTTTGATATATATGTAAGAACAACAGTCGCTTGAGATCGTGATGTCTGACATTTCCCTTCAATATGAATTCATCAGTTATATAAAGTTCACCTTCTGTCTGAAGTGGAAGATGCTGAAAACTACACTTTTGTTGTACTATAGTGATATTTTTTTTACTGCTGAAGCTACACCTTTGAACATCAATAGACACACATTCAAGAATAAAATTAAACGCAGTTTTAGACACCAATTTCTGTTCTTAAGCTTATTTATCGAGTCCATCCTTTGAAAACTTTCCTTTTTTTTTTTCAGACACTGAAATTATGAAGCTATAGATGATCTAGAATAACAGTCACTCTGAACTTAGAGAAGCTTCAGTTGAAATAAAACTTGGCATACATCGAGGAAAATGGCTGACTGTCACATCAGCGAAAACACATTCTAATAATTTTCAGAAGTTCCTGAGAAAGTACTCTTCCCATCCCTTTCTCACAAGGTGTTGATTTTAGGCACTTTTTTGCCCATATAACTTTCATGTCAATGCCGTACCCTTTCCTGACTCCTGTATTAACTGTTCACATTTTGACTCACATTTGGTAAACATCCACACATACAGTGCTGGGAAAATCGTGTCCATACATTTCTGTCACTGACAGACACACAGAGACACATATTAATCTCTGGCCTGTGTGAATTTTTTTAGGAGTTTTAAAAAAAGGGGAACTAAAAATACCACATTGTAAACTGGTTCCACATAATTCATGTTTACAAGGCTTGTACAAACTGAGACGTAAAACATTTTCATTTTACTAGAAAAAAAATGTGTGTCTTCAAAATGCAACAACAAAACCATTTTGCAAATTACATGTAATGACATGACAATTGTTCCCTAACAAAAACGGCGTGGTGGCAGCAAAAACAAACGATATAAAGGATGAGATTTCTATGTTGTTTAATACTAGTTTAATTCAAATTGTGCCAACAGCTTCCAGTCCATCAGCTGCCAATGGGTACCTGACTCTGTATAGGGTTAGAGAGGTTAAAGCTGCAAAGAAGAGAATATGGGTACGACCCTCAAAATGCTGGTTCCGACAAAAGTTCAAGTATTTAACATAGATAATTAGCTTTCCTTGGGACCTCATTCCACTACAATCTCAGGGTTATGAGACAGCATAGACTTTTACCTCAAACCATGCGTTGGTTGCTTTTAAACGTATGGACACATAAAACAGTCTGCCTGATACTAACAATGCTAAACTCTATTTCCAGATGACATTTGTTTTGCAAATTGATATTACCTATCATCTATCAACAACTTATGGGTACTGGCGTAATGTTCTTAGACTTGAAAAAGCTGTTTATCTTGATACATGAATAAAGTACTCACAGCTTGGTGTTTCGCTGTCTTACTGCAAATAATCTGAACTGGTCTCTGCAACGGACAGTGAAAATGTGCACTATATACAAACAGTTTTCCCCAATATTTCTGCCCAAGGCGATATCCTGCATAAGCATATATTCTCCTTTGTTTTCTACCAATCACACGCCTTATTGTTTAGCGACACTTGCTATGCTGACGGCATTTTATCGTCTCGTATTTTGTTAGGCCTGCATATTGCATAAATGTGACTTTTGTGTGAAGTTGAATGCGTGCAATTCTTTTGAGTATCGATTGGTGATACTCCTAAAATGTTATTCAACGTCAACCAATTCATCATGTGTGAAATTCGTGACACAAAACTTACAGGTTTATGGCATGTCAGCACACTCATGACTGACTTATCATCATGTGCCCTGCCGCATGGAGTTGGTGATCATGGCCCTCCATACGAATCTATCCCTTGTTTCTGCAAATACATCTTCCACCCTCTCTGTCCTCAGCCATCCTGAAAGTCTGTGCAATATTTTCTCCCTGGGTCTACCAGGTGTTCTCTTTTCCTCCAGCTTTCCTGTTTTGACCAGGCATTCTAATTCCCTTTCCTCATAAAATGTTGTCTTTTCCTAATCTTCTTTATCAATAATCTTCTTGTGTCTGCCTCCATCAAGACTGTCTCGTTTGTTTGTTTGTTTGTTTGTTTGTTTTGTTTTTAGTTTTGCTGTCTATGCAACTCTCAACAATCTTCTTAGAAACCACATGTCAGCTTCCTCTGTTTTGTTCTGGCTTTGCGTGTTGACAGTCCACGCCTTACAACCGTATAACGGTATCAGTTTTATATGATATTCAAGAACTCTCTTCCTGATGTTCATTGACAGGCATTTGTTCGTAAGAACGCTTTTCATCTTCTTGAATGCTGTTTTACCTCGGCTGATTCGCTGGCTATTTCTGATGTGCATCTGCCATCTGGTGAGATGGCCAACCAAAGCAAAAAAATGAGGACCAACTCCTTTCTACTAATTTATCTCCTTTATTTTGCAGTGCAGATTCATGCTTAAGTAAACTAACAATGGGAGATTGCTTATTTTAAATTCGCTTCAGTTCAGTTCTTTAGAACCTTATTTATCCTCATAGATATTCAGTTGTTGAGTCACATATTCAAACTAAACACAAACACTAAATCACAGACACACATGATAAGAAACTTAAAGAATTTAAATAAAGATTCACCAACATTGCCCATGGACCCACACGAACCATGACATATCACTGTTTCACGCACACACTCCCGCAGACAAGTACTAGGCATCCATCAGTTAGCGTCGACTATGCATGATGTGCCCTCGTGTTGTGCTGAATCGAGTTGACGCCTCTGGAGCACCGTCTGCTGTGGCCAGTGAGGAAAGGCAGTCTCTGCCGCATTGGATGCACGTATGGATGCTGGCCATGGGATTGCTCGCTTTTCGCACAACTCTCTTTTCCTCAGCTAAGGTCTGGATCTTCTTTTCCCTCAACCTGTTTATGGACCACACAGTGCCATCTGTTGTGGTCAGCTGCTGTGTCTTCCTAGCTCGCTGTATTGGTGTCCAGAGCTTTCATATCACGCTTGCAGATGTCTTTGTATCATAGCTGGGGGCAGCCAACATATCTCTTGCCGGAGACTTGTTCACCTTAAAGGATATCCTTTGGGATACGTCCATCTTCCATTCAGCGCACATGGTCAAGCCAGCACAGCCTGCGTTGTTTGAGCAGTGTGTGCATGGTGTGGAGACCAGCACATGCTAGGACCTGGGCGTTTGGGATTTTGTTGCTCCACTTAATGCCAAGGATGCAGTGAAGGCAGCACCAGTGAAAGCTATTCAGTTTTCGCTCTTGTTTGGCATATGTTGTCCATGTTTCACTGCCATAGAGTAGAGTGCTGATAATGCAGGTGTTGTATACTGCCATCTTAGTTATTGTCAGCTTTGGGTTCTCCCAGATGGGAGCAGTAAGTTGGCCTGAGGTTGCTGCAGTCATACTAATGCGTTTGTTGATCTTGGCATCGAGGGACAGATTGTTGCTGATGATGGATCCGAGATATATGAACTGGTGGACAACATCAAGTTCGTAGTTGTCAATGGTAATGATAGATGGGTGTGTCCACGTCTCGGCTAAGTGTGTTCGTCTTTTTCAGGCTGATGGTCAGCCCAAAGTGTTTGCAGGCTTGGGAAAATCTGTCCAAGAAGTACTGGAGTTGTTGTCAGTGTGTGAGATACCAGCATCAGCATCAGTGAAGAGCAGGTCTCTGATAATATCCTCGTGCACCTATGTCTTTGTTTTCAGTCTTGCAGGAATGAAGAGTCGCCCCTCAGTTCTGGTGTGTAGCACACTCCAAGCTTCCATTGAGTCTGAAAAGCATGCTTCAGAAGCATGGACAAGAAAATGCTGAACAGAGTCGGAGCAAGAATATTAGCGTTGATTTACGCCACTTTTGATGTCAAAGGATCCGATTATTCTGCACTCATACTGGATGGTTGCCTTCATGTCGTCGTGGAATGATCTGATCAGGGTGTGCAGCTTTGGAGGGCATCCTATTTTCAGGAGGATGTTGAGCAGTCCATTACTGCTGATCAGGTCAAAGGCCATGGTGAGGTCGATGAAGGCAATATAGACTGGCTTCTGCTGTTGTCTGCATTTCTCCTGTGGCTGAAGAAGAGAAAAAAATCATGTCCACTGTGAAGCGTTCTAATTGGAAGCCTCACTAGGATTCAGGAAAGATGCGCTTAGCTAGCTTTTGGAGATGTTGGGCATACAATTTGCCCTGACTCGGGCATACAGTTTATCATGACTCAGGCACACACTTTGCCTACGATGTTCAGTAAGGAAATGCCCATGAAAATGTTGCAGTGCTTCTGTCTCTCTTGTTCTCATGGAGAACTTGGTACTGCTCCTTCTCTCCAACGGTGACAGAGAATATTATGTACGGGCTGCATGAGGGTGTTCTTCCAGTGCCTGACAAGGTCTGGGGGTATGCCATCATTACCAGGTGCTTTTCCACAAGCCAAGCCGCTACTCGCCTCGCAGAATTGTTCTACTTGGTTTAGGATCTAGCTCCTCCATGACGCGCAGAAGTTTGATGGCATCGAGGACTGAGGTGGTAACGAATTTCTTCCCAGAGTATGTCTTTGAGTAGTGTTCCACATATCTCTCCATCTGCTTCCCTTTGTCGGTGGTCACCTCCCTACCAGTGAATTTGAAAGGTGGGGGGGGGGGGTGTTTCTGCTCTGTGCTGGACCAATAGTAGTAAGAAACACTGGGGAGAGCCAGACAGCAGAAGGTCTTCAGAGGAAAAACTATCGTCAAGCGAGTGTTTCGTCCCTTAACTCCTGACACTCTAAGGGGACTGAGCGGCATCCAGGTCATGAGTCCTGGATGCCCCTCTGCTGTCGCCATTTTTTATATGGAAATTTGTCCTCCATCTGGAATCAAACCCCCACATCTTAGGCAGTCAGGTTTCTCAAGCAAGGTCACCCTTGTGACGGCTGTCTTAACCATTTGGCTATCGGTCACAAGTTGACTTTTGTTCCTCCTGATCCATATCCAGCTGGAGCTCTTTTCCGATGCTTCGGCCATTGCCTTAGGGCTTGATCCCCTCTTTTAAAGAAATCGAGACCTCCTTTATGAGATCATGAAAGCCAGGTGTCCTCAAGCGGCTGGCTAGACTGGCATACTTTTCAGTCTTTTAGATATGGGCTACCTCCATTCTACTTCGTATGGTACAGTTAGATCGATTAGAATCACTTGTTTGGGTGAATGGGAATAGAGAACTATGTCCAGTCGCATGCCACTCTTGCTGATGATTTCTGGATTTTTTATTCATTGTGGGAGAATTCCTATGTACTGTCAGTCGTCTACTTTACCCTGCAGACCTCGCTTCCATGTTCTGGGTATCACATCTTTTTCAGGCCACTTTTTCTTGCCTCCTGCCGTGTAGAAGGTTGTTGGAGCTTCTGGCATCAAGATGTTTCCTCTGACAGAGCTGGTCGCAGTGCTGATCGCTTGTGCGATCTCTTGGTGCATTTGATTGTCTCCATGTCTACCTTTCTTGGGTTACCGCTACCTTGCATAATCTCAGGACTTGTTCCACTGTCTGTTTGCCCTGGCAGAGCGGGCAAGCAGGTTATCTGATTTCCCCCATTTCACCAGATTAGCATTTGATGGTAAGAGGTCACACATAGATCTGAGGATGAAACTGAGTCTGAGAGGGGCCATATGCCACAAGTCATTCTAGCTTAAACTTCTTTGGAGTGCATTTTCCCAAGTCATCCACTGCCCCTGTTGGCTTTGTTGAACTGCCTTCTGAAGTCTTGTGGCATCCTCTTCTTTCTTCATCTCTTGTATCACCATACCTCTTTTTGCCCTACCGTTGGTCTTTGACCACCATTCCAGTTTTGTTTATCCTAGTCCCTGCCTGTTGGTCTTCGTGTGCCCTATTACTTCTCTGACCATGAGGTTTTCTTTTGCTGCAACCAGCACCTCCTGGACTTTCCATTTCCTACCAGTCATCAGCTTGGTCTGGACTGATCTCATAACCCTTATCTCCAGACTCCTCAATCATGTTAAGAAGCCTGACCTTTCCTCCTTTGAACTCCTCAACAATGTATTTTAGGGGTACCTTCAGCTTTGCCTGGCGACATTACAGCTCAATGTCAGTGAGTCTTGATGGGACACCAGGTCATCTCCTTGAGAATTTGATTACGGCTCAACGTCAATGAGTCTGGATGGGACACCAGGTTATCTCCTTGAGTATTTGTTTATTTTGGCCTTCATTGATTCCACTGTGCTAGTGCAGACATTGTATATCTACAGAGGCCACAGGAGCTTCGGAATCAGCATGAACTGCAGCACCATACTTTGTATTTTCCAACAAGGCCACAGTGGTCTATTGCCTGCAAACTTTATTCTGCTGTTTGCTTGGTTTCCTTACCCCTGTGGGCATCTTTCAGGAAGTGGTCATACCACCTTCCTACGCTTTTCACTGGTTCTTCTGTCACTGCTGAAATGGACTGATTGGCGACCGTAAACGTATCTGTTTCGTCTACTTTACCTTTCCTCGGTGAGAGGCTCCGTGACTGTTTCGATCTGAAATTCATGCTAGACGAAGAGACGACCTTGTTAACTGTTTCAGGATCCCGTGTGTCTCTTCTTCTTTTATGAAAGCGCTGTCATGTCGTTCATGACTGCTTTTAGAGGGATCATTTGGTATCCATTTCTGAGGTCAGCTGGGCCTCAAGTCCTCACTGTTGCTTTCAAGATGACCTCCATTACTAATACGAACAGTATTGGAAAACTTGCACAGCCCTCCTTCCAAATTAATTCTATCAGTAGTGCATTCTTCAGAGGAGAACAACATTGAAAAACTATGAAAATACTTCTTCGGCATCTTTCAGATGTTCTTTACGTCATGTTACATCTTCAGTGCCAATTGAATCATATGCGGGACTGATTTATACGCATTTGCCAGATCGAGCCACATCTCGTCGATGTCTTTCTTCGTTATTTTAGCTCTTACTCCTGGGATGCCTCCTTTTTGGACTGACAAATCCAGGTATTCGTTTACCGTCAGGTATTAAATCAACCTTGCTGCCATGACGGAGAAGGTTTCCCTTCAACGTTCAAAAGTGATATTGGCCTGAAATGTCTGATGTCATTTGAGTTCTGTTCTTTTGGAATGTACACTCTTCTTGCTTCTTTGGTCGTGGCAGCTCTGAGTGCTTGCGGGCATTTCTCTCTTGATGAGCGCTTGTATTCAGCAAGAGCAGCACGCTTTGTTTCATTAACGGGGGTCATCTCACTGGATTTGGCTTGAAACCAGTCGTTGTTCTTGGAGGTCTTCCTCCCAAAGGTAAAATAGGGTTTGTTTTCTGAGGTCTCTGAGGCAGAGTAGTGCAGTTGGACTGTGGATAGTGTGTCTCTGATAGACTTGACAAATTCCTCAAATTTCTCTGGGTACTGCAGCTTGGAGGTATAAGTGCGAGGTTTCCCTTCCTGTTTGGCACAGTAGAGTTTCTTAGGTTGTAGCCTAATCTTGCAACACACTAGTGAGTGGTCTGTGTCATAGTGTGCACTATGGCATGTGTGGGTGACAAACACGAACTTGAGTTTTTTTCGTCTGACAAAACCATGTCCACTTGGTGCCAATATTTTGATCGAGGACGTCTCCATGACATTTTGTGTCGAGGCTTTAGCTGGAAGTAAGAGTTGGTCACGCAGAGGCATGATAAGAACAAAGCTCCATGAAATGCTGCCCATTTTCACTGATTTTGCCAGCTCCGAAACGTCCATGGCAGGAAGG
>CM060315.1:63488865-63551365 GCA_030674185.1 Monoplex corrugatus | reverse complement strand
AAGTCTTTTTCATCCACCAGTAAGAGACAGACTAGATTTGAAGGCACTAGTTAAGCAGAAAATGGAAGAAAGATCTAGACCCATTCACAGTATAAGCACAGTGATCACAATATAATAAAAGACAAATAACTCTTGTAAAAACACTGACCAGCTCAATTTCCAGAATTAAATGCATCAGTTATCACAGTGAGTAATGTAGTCTTTATTTGTCAACTCAGATACACTGCAGTCTGTACCAATGTCTTCAGAGCCAAACTGGAGCAAGATCAAGCCCATTAATCTACAGAGCATACAGTTGTTTTGCTCACAAAGGTAAGCCTGTACAAGTGAGAATTATGGCCCCTTCCAGAAAAAAGTTTCAGCCTTCCGTCTTCTTATAGAGAGGTGCTGCAACCATGTCAGCCCGATTCAACAATAATGGTTTCAAATTGTGGAAATTATCATTTTCCCCAGCCAGTCACTGTGGTATAGTGGATAGCACAATAGACTACTGACTGCAATGTCCCTTCAACAATCATTGTGGAAAGTTTTTGGGCACCAACCGTCTCGTACCCAAATTTGAACAGGCTATAGGCTATGTATGTGTTAAGTGCATTTTGGCTCTCAGAAATGAGATATGCGAAATAATTTTAGGTAACTTAAAAGCAGATGTGATGCATCAAGTGTGTCGGTTAGTGACAGCGTGCTTGTCACCTCTCACTTTCAGCCTGCACCGCTGGCTAGCACTGCTGCTTGCAGCTACGCGAAAAGAAGAGCAGAATGCTTAAGTCTCTCCTTGTCAGTACAAAGCCTCTCCATCAGCAAGCCCTACGTTATGCCTCCTCTTGGCAACATGTTGTAACTGAGCACCTCAAGGACTCAGGCTAAATCTCGAGAGACTCAGAGGAGGTCTGGCCCCCAGACGTGCGGCACGCAGGCCCACCGGCGTGTGGATATGCCCTGGTGCCCACGAACCAGACCCCCAAGCTATGGGTAAATAACTCCACTGCCTTGTGTACATATTGGGAGAGATTAAGGCTAAGGGAGTTAACCCTGAAAAAAATCACCCTACTGCCTTGTAGGTTGTCGCTGGAACAACAAAGGCTAGCGGAGAGACCGTAAACAAACCGATGGAAGGCAACGGGAAACCACCATCGCATTTTCCCCATAACAATCATGGCCAGACAAAACAAAAATGAAGATAACGACATAAATAGGTGGTCCTATGTAGCACCTTTGTCCGGTAGGGACCGTCATGCTGCGCAGGTGACACAAGACCGTCAGCAATTCTACTGCGATCAACCTCAACCTCAGAAAAACTACCAAAATCGCAACATGGAACATTAGAACATTGTTGCAAAAAGGTAAATCAGACAATATTAAAATGGAGATGGAAAAGCTTAACATTAGTATTTTAGGACTAGGGGAAGTGAGATGGAAGGGGGCAGGCATGATAACGATATACAATAATATACTCTGGTAAACTCACATGAAAGAGGAATAGGTATCGTCATGGACAGGGACAAATCAAAAGCAGTTAGGGATACTGGGCTGTGTCCGACAGAGTTTTGCTGGTTAAATTGGGAGGCAGGCCATTTGATATCAACATCATTCAGGTGTATGCACCAACATCCGCAAGTACTCAGGAAGACATCGACGAAATATTAGAGATGGCCAAGGTCCAATGTAAATCACAAGAAGTTACAGTCATAATGGGAGATTTTAATGCTAAAGTGGGACAGGATAGGGTGGAGAATATAGTTGGACCTCATGGCCTTGGTGCACAAAATGAAATGGGAGGGAAACTTGTAAAATGGGCACAGATGAATGAGTTCATAGTAGGAAACACCTGGTTTGAGCAGCCGGATAGAAGAAAATGGACTTGGATGAGTCCAGGAGATAATACCAAAAATCAGATTGATTACATCCTGATCAACAAAAGACTCAGAAATTCTTTACTGTCAGCAAAAACACTACTAGGCGCAGACTGCAACAGTGACCACAATCCTGTATTGGGAAGATTTAGGCTGAAATTAAGGAAAAGGAAGCAGCCAAAAGCAACATCAAACCAAATCTTGGACTCTTAAAGACAGATGAAGTGATACGTAATAAATTTAACGTACATGTTCAAAACAAATTCAGTGCTCTGGAAGACGTTGGTGACAGTGAGGAACAATGGACAAAGTTGAGAAATTCGATAAACGAAGATTGTGATGAAATCCCTGAAGTAGATAGAAAAGCAAAAAAGAACTGGATGGCAAAAGAAATTTTAGGCATGATGGAGGAACGGAGGAAGGCAAAGAGAAACGAGGAGCTATACAGGAAGATAAACAAAGAAATCAGGAATAGGTGCAATGAAGCTAAGGAAGCTTGGCTGAAAACAAAATGCAAAAAAATAGAAAACCGACACAAAACGGATCCTCAAGGTATGTGCAGATGAACTAACTCAAGAAATTGTCTACAGGAAAAATACATGTACATCAATTGGTTGCTTCAAATCGAAAGATGGTACGCTTATCATGGAAAAAGACAAAGTATTAGATAGATGGTAATACCAAAGAAATAAGAGGGAAGCAGGGAGAATTTTTATAATATCAACCAAAGGACATAACTCTTGAGATCACGTAGGAATTATCTCCCTTGTTGTGGAACTTCTCAATCCTAACATAGTTTGCGCTACCCATTCAGCTAGCATAGAAGCAGATACAAAGCACAAAAACCGTAAGCTCAGAACACTCCTCAAAAAAGGAACGCCCAAGCCTACCTTTATACTCTGCAACTATGAGAGAGGAGAGAAATACATACATTATATTATGTTAAATATGTTTGACTATTAATGCAAGAGAATCAGTGTGTGCAAATCCATGAATCAGTGTGATGAAAAAACGTGCGGTTAAACATATAATGAACACATGAGAGAAGAACGGGGCATAGTGTAACAATTACCTGAAAACAAATGCCGTTGACAATCACCGTTTTCGCTTTTTCATTATACATCTGATCTCAGACACAGCAAGATGTAAAATGGACACTAAACCAAAAAATGTTGACAGCATAAGGCAGTAAAATATGGAAGGCCATCCAAACGCTGCTTTAATGTGAGGAACAGCGATCTGCCCCACAGAAGCGCCAATTAAGCCAGTCCCATGTATAAAGCCAGTCACTGTGGATACGACCTCTGCTTCAGCATGACGACTGAGATCTGCAGCAACAGTCGCTGAAAGAATGTTGGAAATACTAATCATGAGACTTCCAATGCAAAACAGCATGAGAGCATTTGGAAGCATACTGTAACCCATATCAAGAGAATAATAGAGATATACCAAAGGAATGCTCACAGCAAGTGTTGGGGCGAATATCAGAGCAGACGTGTTCGATCTGCCCATCACGAAGGCCATCACAATGGAACCCACTAGGCCACCAATATCGAACCAGACAGACAATCTGACAGCTGTGGACTCTGACCACCCATAGGAGGAGGTGAGTAAAAAGGCAGCCAGAAGAAAAATACGTATATGTTGAAAGTGAGAAAAGCATAGCACATTGAATATGGAATCACACCTGGTAAAAGCACAGCTTTATAAAAGCTCATTGCTTTTGGTCTCGAGTAGATAGCACCTTGGCTCTTTTGTTTCACTGTTATGTGCTGTTCTATTGTTGTGTGTCGTTCTACTGTTATGGTTTGTTCCCTGGTTGTGCTGAATGTTCTATTGAAAGTTATATCAGAATGCCTGTCCTTAGTGACGTCTCTCTGGATTAAGCCGTGTGTCTGACTGCTTTCATTTGGCGTTGGCTTCTGTGATATATCGGTAACAGTTAGGTTTTCGACGTCTGGCAATTTTGTATTAAGATCTGATTTATTGTCACTATTTGCACAAGAAATATACTTCTTGTGTCTGTTGTCAACACTTTGCTGTCCTTCCACATCTGTACATTTGTGTTCAGTTTCTATGTCCACATCTGTTTCTACATCAAAACTAGTTTCACTTTGTTGCTCAGCATGAGTATTACGATTATCTGATGGTCTCAATGATTTCGTTACAAGTTGCTCAGTTTCATCTTGGCTCTCTGCTGTGGAACTGAAAACATCAAAGTTTTCATCCGTGGGCGTGAATTCAGTGGGACGCGCCTTATTAGTGTGATAAGAGAAACTGTGAAATGTATGCTGTTTATTTCTCCCACGAAAGAATGCTTTCTTTCCCAGGAGACTCTTTCTTTCTCCAATGGAGCAAACGTCTTCAGCATTATTTTTCACTTGAGTATGATCATCATCGTCGTCATCTGGCATCATCAAGCCAACATCTCGAGGTGAGGAGACAAGACCAAAGAAAACCAAAATAGCTGACGCAAACAGTACAGAAGAAGTCACCAAAAAAGCATACTCATAACCATAACCCAACACAGGTGATACTATCAGTGCCCCCATAATTACGCCTACAGAACCAGAAGTACTCCAAATGCCCAGAACATAGGCACTGCTCTCGCTCGTCAACCCATTTGGACATGACTGCTACTACGGATGGCCAACAAGAGCATTGAAACATTGCGTTCAAAATCGTCAGAACTATGTAGGCAGCCTTAGAATAACCACCAGTCCACTCCAACACAGACCCAAAGATGAACATGACGAAAGCAGACAAAGCCATTCCCGTTGTGAGTAAAAGGCGCTGTTCCAATCTGTCAGCAACCATGCCACTGATCATGTTTCCTGGAACACAGACTACGAGCAAAATGGCATTGAGGAGTCCCATGAAGGCTTCTGCACTCTGCTGGTCTTGGAAAAGGCACAGTTTTGTGAGCGTGGTGTATGTCAGGAAGTGGCGTCCTGCTGTAGGGGTCCATTCATTGATGAGGCTGCTCTGCACAAAACCTGTTGTCTTTCGCACCATGGTGCAGAAGGCGTTGCTGATGAATGTCAAAAATATCACAGCAGGGTGGAAGGTTGTCCAATATCCCATTGTGGTTTTGGTCTCTGTAAGAAAATAAGTTCATTGTTTTACCGCACACACACACACACACACACACACACACACACACACACACACACACGCACGCACGCACGCACGCCGCACGCACGCACGCACGCACACACACACACACTACACAAAGATGTAGATAGAGAGAGAGATAAAATATTGTGTAAAAATGGTATTTCTTGCATAAACACAAAGTTCATAAAAGTGTTCAGCTTCCTTTCTGATCAAATCATGGTAATGTTAATCTTGAAAATTCAGTACAAATTTAAGAATAACAAGGGAAAAGCAAAGATGATCAAGCTATTCTAACAATCTCCCTTTTTGTATTATAATATCAAAACAAAACAGGTATTAGTTTATGGCATGTGCTTTTTCTCTTTGCAAACTCCTTGCAGCCAAAACGTTAAAACAGAACAGCTGTTAAAGTCCAATAGTAAGAAGAAACTTTGAAGAAGAGCAATATATATCTGAAACTGCTTCTAAATTGAGAACTATTAAAGCAAAACAGAAAACAGGAAACAACCAAACGTCTAGAAAACAACCGCGCTTGTGGAACAATGACACATTGACTGTCTGGAAAGAAAAACGAGCTGCTGTAAAAGCCTAGCAAAAACACAGCAGAAGACATTACTTAGACCATGAGAGCATTAAGAAACGACAAGTATAAAAGAAATATGGATAAAATAAAACAGAACGGTTCTAAACCATAGGGCAGGAAGCAAAAGGCAAGAAATAGACACAATTATGTGAAAGAATCAGTGCTGATACAACACAATCACAATTTTGGTAGTTCTATCAACAAATGGAAGGGAAAATCAGAAACACCACGATACCAGATATCACCAACACAGATGGAACCATATTCACAACAAACGAAGAGAAAGGACAAGCCCTGCTAAAGCGTTTCATACAACAGAGTGACCAGAAAAATCTTGAAAAGAAAAGAAAATTCATCGTGGACCAAAACAAAAAACTGGCACAGACTGGACTAGATGATGGAATAACTGAACAAGATGTGCATGAAACACTTGCACGGTGCAGAAAAGACACAGCCCCTGGTCCAGACAAGATTTGTTACTTTGACATCAAAACGCTCTCTGAACACGACAAAACCGAATTGTACACCCTCTATTGAGACAGTTTTGGGAAAGGTCAGGTTCCTAAGGACTGGACACACAACTTCCTAAACGTCCTACCCAAACCAGATAAAGACCATCGCAGACTAAATGGCTATCGCATCATGACTGTGCAAAACTTAATTGGGGAACTGATGGAAAACATACTAGCAAAGAATTTAGCTAGAGACCTAGACGACAGGAAAATATCCCCACCTAATCAAGGAGGCTTTAGAACAGGAAAAAGTGCATGGGAAAACGCAGCTGCCTTTGATCACGAAGTCTATGAAGGTTTTCAGAACAAAGAAGAAACCCAGCTGTACCTATTGACCCAGAGGATGCGTACAATACAGTACAATTCAATTCAGTGATATAGTGTCAGCATGACAGTCACAATATGGATTGCTGCTACATCCAAGAACAAGCAGGAGTCCTACGACTTGGAAACTGGTGCTTAGCACCACAAAAACTCTCCATCGGACTCCCTCAAGGATCACAACTTTCCCCTGTTCTCTGCAACATGTATACAAAAGGGCTTGCTGACCTAAATAACAATGGACTGGTCTGTATCCTCACTTTTGCTGATGACGGACTCATCTACAAGACAGGTAAGAATGCATCAGAAAGAAACAAAGCAGTCCACATGGCAGTGGTGCTATTTACCCATAGCTGGGGGTCTGGTTCGTGGACACCAGGGCATATCCACACGCTGGTGAGCCTGCGTGCCGCACGTTTGGGGGCCAGACCTCCACCGAGTCCCTTGAGTTTTAGCCTGAGTCCATGAGGTTCTCAGTTACCACATGTCGCCACGAGGAGGCATAACGTAGGGCTTGCTGACGTAGAGGCTATGCACTGACAGAGAGAGACTTACACGTTCTGCTCTCCTTTTCGCATAGCTGAAAGCAGCAGTGCTATCCAGCGGTACAGGCTGAAAATAAGAGGTAACAAGCAAGTGAGAGGTGAGAATGTGAGAGGTGACAATGTCCAGAAGGGAAAACAAATACAGAAATTCTGCTACTCATGGAGCAGGTAAGGAGCAACTCCAAAAACGTAATGATATGCACGGATGGCTCAGTCACTAATAACAAATATGGATTGGGCTTAACTGTCAAACAGAATGGAAACACCAAACATGAAGAAAACGCTACATATGATATCACAATCTCCAGTCTAACGATGAAAATTGAGTCAGCCACACATGCACTACAATGGTTAACATCACTGGATGATGACATGAAAGAAATCCAAGCCTTCATCCTGACTAACTCAATGAATCTACTTCAAAAAGTGCAAAATGGAGTAGGGACCCCAGAATGGCACAAAGCAATGAACAGTATTAACCTAAAAAGTCTCACTGTATCTGCTGCCCTGGACCGCTGGTGTTAAGGGAAACGAACGGGCTGATAAATTTGCAGGCAATGCCACTGTAACAAAAATTCTCCTTCTGGGAAAGTCTGAGATACTTAGACGGTTTAAATCATCTTCGTGAACAAAATGTGAGTCATCATATCATTGAACGTCCTTACCCAAAAAGGACTAGATGGAGGAAGTGGCCAGAAATCCACTATAAAGGGAAAAACAAGAGCTATCGTTAATCAGACCAGCATTGGTATCATCTCAAAAATAACACTGCACAGACTCTAACAACGTGGAATGGAAAGTGTTTCGGTTTTTCCTGAAACAGAGATAGAGGAAAAGTGAAGAAAAGAAAAGGACAACTGAAGAACAAGCAAGTTTGCCAAACTATCTCTGTGTGTGTTTGTGGGCTGTTTGTTGAGAATTATCCAAAGATGTCTGTAAGTTTGTCATGATAATATATGGTTTTGGCATTGAATTCATTTGGATTCCAAGACCTCTATTTCCTAAAAACTCGGGGAGTTACCGTAGGCACTAAGATGGGCCCGAGTTTTGCCTGTCTCTTTTGGGATATGTGGAAGACCAAGCCCTCAGGGAGTACAAAGGACAGGTCCCTCCTTTCTTCAAATGCTACATTGACGACTGTCTGGGTGCAACACTGGCTCACAACAGGAATTGCTTGACTTCATCCAACAACACATGTCCACCTTTCACCCTGCCCTTCAATACACGTATGAAATATATACCTCATCCCTTCCCTTCCTTGATCTCTCCATCACCATCCAACCTGATTCCTCCACCCTGTCCACCACTGTATTCTACAAACCCACAGACTCCCACTCCTATCTAATGTACAGTTCGAGCCACCCTGAATCCACTAGAAACAGCATACCGCATTCACAATTTCGGAGACTGAAACTGATCTGCAGCAATGAAGCTGACTTTGAAAACGAGTCACAGAAGATGTCCAACTTCTTTGCAGCACGTCAGTACCCCAAGGAGATACCGCAGAAAGCACTTGAGCGTGCACAGTCTATGACACGGGAGGATGCCCTACTACACAAACCAAGAAAGAGGAACGTGAAATCGCAGTCATCCAAATTAAAAGCAAAACAAGTGCCAAATTACCCTAAACCTCCGGGATGCAAACCCTGTGAAGACAAGAAGTGCAAAACCTGTCCTTTCATCAACGCTTCCTTTTCAGTCTCTGGACCATCAGGCAGCTCCAACATCAAATCAAGCTTAACTGCAAATCAACCAACATTGTTCACATCCTGTCATGCTCAGAGTGCTTCAAACTGTATGTGGGTGAGACATACCGCTCATTGGATGACCGTTTCGTGGAACATTTAAGATCCATGAAATTGAACTACAACAATCCAATAGGCCAACATTTCAATAGCCCTCAACACAGCTACGTCCATGCACAAATTTCAGCAGTGTGGCAAAACACCAGAGACCGACAATACAGAAAATACATGGAAAACTGCATCATCCACCAACTGGGAACAGTCCAGCTGGCGGGCCTGAACACCCGAACTGCCGACACGTAGTGGTGCCTGGGCCCTCTCCTTGTCCTACTAATCCCTACTATTTCCCCCTCTTCTCCCCCACCCCACCCCACCCCCCACCAGTACTGCTCTGTCTTTTTATTTTCCACGTCATTTCATTTTCCACGTTACTTTTATTTTCCACGTCACTTTCATTTACCAATTTTCATTCTCTTGATAAAGAGCCTGGGGCTCCAAACGTTGTGCTTATATTACTCTAAAGGATCTTTCACAAACAAGCTACTTTTCAATGTTTTATGTTTTACCCTAAAGATCCAGCGGTCATATTTTGTTTGTACCTGCACAAACCTGCGCTATGTCGATGATACTGCGCTATTAGCAGACAACATTACCAGCATGAAAAAAATTCTATACAGGGTTTAAACTTAAACGCCAAGAAAATAAAAGTCCATATTTTTAAGGGAAAGACACTGAAAACAATCAAGATGTATCTTAGTTAAGAGAGTTCCTTTAGAAAATGTTAAAGATTTTAAATATCTTGATTGTATAAAAACTGATGATCGAAACTGCTCTAAAGACATCAAAATAAGAATTGGAATGGCACCAGTTGCTGTGGTGTAGTGGTTAACGCAACGGACTACTGACTGGAAGGTTGTGGGTTCGAATCCCCATCAGTCCCTTCAAAAATCATTGTGGGATTTTTCGGCTCTAACCAGCTCCTACCCAGAGATGGGCGTGCTATGGGCTCATTGGGAAGACTGGGACCACACAGTCGAGACTCATCCACTTCATGAATGCGTCATTGAGGGTGTTGCTCAAATCTTCTGACCTGCACCGTTGGTGTTTGTATCTCTCTGGCCTGGTTGACGTCAGGATACATTATGATAGTAGGCGTAGAGTACAGCCCTGTCACGCAGTCTGAATGCTAGATGGAACTCCATAGCATCATGAATATCATCCTCATCGACATCATCATCATAGCATTGTAAAAAAAATGTGCCAGCTTCTGTGGTCATTAAATTGATGTAGAAAATGGGACGAAAATAAAAAAGAATTGGAATGGCAAAGGAAAAATGGTCTAGCTCAACAATGTCTAGAAGGATAGGCATACAATAACAAAGTACACATTTTGTGAACTAACAGTGTCAATGTACAAAAATGAATTCTTACAATGTAAGCAAACACCAATAAATATCAGAATATTTCAGTTGTACGTGGTGTCTGAATCTACGTCCTGAATTGTAAGTGATTATAAACATTGGACAAATAACTGACACCACAAGCGAGTGATAACGTGTTGACAAGCCGAGGGCAAAATAATGCACAGAATGTTATGCTGTTTGGTTGTTATAAGCTGTGTAAGCAGTAAAGTAACAGCAACTTAACGGACAGCATTTGAATGGACAGCTATAAGCTTGTTATAGCATACTAGTTGACTGTGTGAACTATGTCATCACAAGCAAATACCTATCAACTAATAGTACTGAGAGGATGACACATTGCATCGTCTGTTGGACACAAGCTCCCTGTAACTATGTGCATATCATGGGCATGAGTGAAATGAAATAGTATTAAGTTGCACAATAATTTCTCGTAGTTATAGTTCTACAATAGAAATAACCCCATTAGAATATTACAAATTCTGTGAAGTGGCACATCAGCAGTAGCGACAGTAGTCTAGTAGAACAGAGGTATTACATCAGCAGCACTGTTTAAACTGTAGAACATTAATCTCAGGATAGATCTTAATGGCTAACATCAATGAATAAAGCCCTAAGGCTTTAAATAAGCATGGAAGCAAAATGGAAATTAGTAGACACAATGTTCTGTTCCGTTCATTGAGGATTAAAGGTTTACCACGCACAGTGTATGCAAGGACTAGGATATAAAAAATAAGTAGGCATACTAAAATGTGTTCGCCGTTTATTAACCTCCTTTGCTCCAATTCACGATCGGTGTGGCTTGGACGTGGCGTGTGTTGGCGATCTTGCAGTCATTTAGATTAGATCAGCACGAATATCTCAAATACACGCAGTCGACTAGCAATGTGATAGAATTGTGCTAGGTGCTTACACCATTTAGTCAGGTAAATGGCAAGCCATGATTAGAACGATGGTTAGATTTATCTTCGGTATCATACCATATTCAGACGCGAAGCAAGGTTAAAAAAAAGCAAAAGTGCTGTGCCTGTTTCAGTCCATTGTGTCGGCTCAGATTAAATAGCACAATAGCCATAACAGATCAGAATATAACTGATAACAATACAACATCAGGAGCTTTGAAACAAAGAACTACGAGGCTGCTAGTCAATATTTAACATGTCTCGATTAATTAATACTGTTCAGTTACACTCAAAGTTTTTGCAGCAGGTAAATATCAAGCTGCACATTGCAGAGCCTTACTTTCACGCTGCGTGAATACTGGTGTTTGTGGACTTCACAGATCTAGCACGATATTCATAAACATTTGGTAGAATATGTAAGAAAATTGATATAAGTCAATGTTTAGTGCCTGACATTGCAGACAGCGACAGTACAGTATACCAGGCCATCAAGCAGATCATTCTATGTTTATGTTGAAGTTTAAAAATGGCACAAGTCAGCGGCTTGAAACTTTTGGAAATTTACTTTTTTCTTTTTCTAAAAGATTCTAAGTACATTACAGAAATGCATACAATCATAAAAGACACAATTAAAGAGTATGCCAAACAGTACAACGAGGAAAGAAATTTTGCTCAGACATATTTAGATAAAACACTTCACTATTTCATCACAGATGTGTTACAGATAAAAATTCGCTCTAAAACTGTTGCAAAAAGCAGAAGTAGAAATTTTTGATACGTCCAGATACTTAATCATGTGTATGCGTGTGTGTGCATCTGTGTGTGCATCTGTGTGTGCATGCATGTGTACATGTATATATCTCCCTCTCTCTCTCTTTCTCTCCCTCTGTGTGTGTGTGGGTGTGTGTGAGAGCGAGCAAGCCGAGCGAGCGAGACAGAGAGAGAGAGAGAGAGAGAGAGAGAGAGAGAGCAGGAGAAGGAAATATGGGAAAACGGAATGGGATGGAACTTGTACTACATCTATGTCAAGATGACGATTTTTAAATCAGTTATAATTGCACTTGTGTTCCCCCACCCCCATCTCAAACCCACTTTATCAGGTACACTTGTGTTGTGTGCAACTGAAAATTTTCCATTGTCTGTTACTCATGAAATGGATTCTACAGGTCTCCTGCAAGAATTCGTGCAAACTAGAAATCATCTTCTTCCTTTTAAATATAAGAAGTTCTTATCATTAATATGAAATTTGCTTGTGGCAATCATTGCATTACAATAAATAATAAATTCTGCAAACTACATAGCTGATGAAGTTCACAACACAAGTTCACAATATGTATATATGTCATCAGTGTGTGTGCACATGAGTATGTGCGTGTGTGTTTGTGTGTGTATGTGTGTGTGGGTGTATTATAAGTGCAGTGGTGAAAAACTATTACAATCCATTATTGAGAAATCGTGCATGTGCTGTTCATTATGATACTGTTAGACTAGAGTTTATTGTGCAGAATTTCATATGTCAACCAAATTTTAGCAGCGATTGCCGCTTGTGGTCATCAAATGACCAAGATATTTTACTTTGCTGTGATGTTTGAATGTGTGTGTGTGTGCGTTTGAGTGTGTGTGTGTGTGTGTGTTTGAGTGTGTGTGTGTGTGTGTGTATTGTGTGTGTGTGTGTGTGTGTGTGTGTGTGTGTGCTTGAGTGTGTGTGTGTCTCTCTGTGTATGTGTATGTGTGTGTGTGTGTGTGTGTGTGTGTGTGTGTGTGTGTGTGTGTGTGTGTGTGTGTGTGTGGTGTGTTTGTGTCTGTGTCTGTGTGTGTGTGTGATGGATGTTTTACATAAACTCACTCTATGTGCATGTGTTTATATTTGGTTTCCACAGCTGTCAGCAAAAGTAAATTCAGTGTTATTTAGTGATCGAAGATTATGTTTCGGTCTTACTATAGACATGTGCGGAAACATGCTTACAAATGAACTAAGTAATGTTGGTGCCATTTCTTTTTATTAAGTAATGGGACACATGTTAACAAGAGCACATTACACTATCACAATCAAGTGATGTTACCTGTTCTTCAACATGATTAAACAGTAATGCTAGCTGCTTGGAATTTTGAAATCTTTGCAAACTAATTCATGTGATTACATGTTCAACATGAAACTGCAAGTGTACTAGATTTCTTGTGATTCCATTTGTAATACACTCAGTAGAAGCTGACCTCTTGTGAAAGCAGGAATTTTCACTTCAGTTCCTTGCATGGCAACTAGTTCAAATATTATATATTATTAACGATCGCCCTCTCTGTATAAAGGCTAGCTTCTAACTGTTTGCATATGATACAACAATCCATATCACCCAGCTTGATGTAATACAAGTTTCTGAAGATTATATATATATATATATATATGTATAGGCCCTATATATATATATATTTATATATGTACATATATATGATGTAGATATAGATACATAGATGTAGATATATCTCTCTGTGTGTGCGTGTGTGTGTAGATAGATAGATAGACAGACAGACAGACACATAGATAGATAGATAGACAGACAGACGGACAGATAATAGATAGATAGATAGATAGATAGATAGACAGATAAATAGATAGATAGATACATAGATAGATGGATTGTTATTGTTCTTATTGTTCAAAGCCAGGCCGACTGCGTAGAGCCATATCAGGGCTATAACCGCTTCAAAACATACAAAACTTCAACAGGGAAAAAAAGAAAAGTAAGTACTCATATCAATGCATTCGTACACATAATGTAAGGACGTGCCCCTGGCGTTGACCATTCCGTCCAATTTATCGCACAGGGGATTTAAAATCATACCTGAATACAAATTTAAAAATACCTAAGGACATTAAAACATAAAAACAGCCATAAATTACCTAAAAAGTCAGCCTAGATACCTAAAATTGCTTTCGCATATCTCACCTCCCTAGAACCAAAATTTCACTTCATACATGTACCCAAATATCAATCCTAAGAAAAAGTATGTAACACTTTATTGAACACATATAGGTAAATGGACCAACAAGGCAGAAAATGATAGAAAGAAATGACAGAAAGGAAAGGAACAAAGGCCAGAAACAAAGAGAGTGACAGAAAAGAGGAAATTTCTTGCACAGAATGTCCAGAAGGTGGGGATACTGTTTATACTGAAAGTGTCCCCAGCATCCCCACGGGGATATATAGATAGATAGATAAATAGATAGATAGATAGATAGATAGATAGATAGATAGATAGATAGATAGATAGATAGATAGTAGGTGAGATAGATAGAGATATAGATAGATATATAGATTGACTGATAGATAGATAGTTAACTAGATAGATAGATAGATAGATAGATAGATAGATAGATAGATAGATAGATAGATAGATAATTGATAAGAACAAAAGTCATTTGAAACTGATGTCCGACTTTTCTCTTCAATATGAATTGATCAGCTCTGTAAAGTTCAGCTTCCGTCTGAAGGGGAAGATGATAAAAACCACACGTTTGTTGTACTGAGGTGATATCGTTTTTGCTGCTGAGGCTGAATCGTCACTTATCAATAGACACATTCAAGAATAAAATTAGACATAATTATAGAAAACAATATCTGTTCTTATGCTTATTTACAGAGTCCATCCCATGAATTTTTTTTTCGGACACCGTAATCGTAAAGATACAGATGATCTAGAATAACAGTCGCATTGAACTTGAAGAAGCTTCAATTGAAATGAAACTTGAAATACATCGAGGAAAATGGCTGACTGTCACATGAGAGAAAACACGTTTGAAGTATTGTCAGAAGTTTCTGAGAAATTGCTCTTCACATACTTTTCTCAAAAAGTGCTGATTTTTGGCACTTTTTCGATTCATGAGACCTTCACGTCGGCGTCTTACCTTTTCCTGATTCCTATATTAACTGTCCACATTTTGACTTAAGTTTGGTGACATCCGCCCGTAAAGAGCTGAGAAAATTGTGTCTTCACACTTTTGTCACTGACAGACAGACACACACAGAGACGCATATCAATCTCCTGTCTTTTTCAGGAGTTTGAAAAAGGGAAAACTGAGAATGTCATATCATATTACCAGTTCCACATTATTCATGTTTACAAGTCCTGTACAAATTGAGGTGTAAAACATTTTCATGGTACTTAAAAAAAACTCCTGTGTTTCATCAAAAATTTAACAGCAAAACCAAATTTACAAAATAATAACATGACAATTGTTCCCCGATGAAAACGGCATGGTGGCAGCAAATAAACAATCTGAAGGGTGAGATTTCTTTCTGTGTTGTTTAATTTTAGTTTAAATAAAATTGTGCCAACAGCCTCCAGACTATCCAGCTGCCAATGGGTACCTGACCCTGTTTGGGGTTAGAGATGTTAAAGCAGCAAAGAAGAGAAAATAGGTACGACCCTTATAATGCTGATTCCAACAAAAGCTGAGATATTTACTGTAGATAACTTAGCTTTCTTTGGGACCTCATTCCCTTACGATCCCAGGGTTATGAGACAGCATATACCTTTTACCTTTAAACTAATATTGGCTGCTTCCAGACGTATGGAAGCATGAAACAAGCTGCCTCATACTACCAATACTAAAATCCATTTCCATATGACACTCGTTTTTTTGACAAACTGCTATTACCTATTATCTATTGATAACTTATACTTTACTGGTGGAATGTTCTTTTACCTGAGAAAAAGCTTTTATTCTTGATTAATGAAGAAATACTCACAACTTGATGTTTAGTTGCCATACAGCAAATAATCGAACTGAACTCTGCAACGAACAGTGACACTGTGCATCTGAACAGAAACAATTATTTCCCGAATTTTCGCCCAAGGTAATATCCTGTATTAGCATACTTCATTGTTTATATTTCTACCGTGGCACATATCCATGTCTCACAGATTCGAATGGTTCCTGCTGACTGCATTTCACCGTTTCGTACTTTTCTAGGCCTACACATTGAATGAATGATTTTTATGTGACGTTTAGTACGTGCAGTGCCTTGGATATGTGATTGCTGTACAACACCAACCAACTCGTCGTGTGTGAAGTTTTGTTTGTTACAAAATATTCAGGTTTATGGCATATCAATACACTTATGACCAGCTCCTTTCCATTGATTTATCTCTCTTCTCTTGAGATGCACATTCACGCTAAATTACGATTCATTCAGTTTCATTCAATATAACCTTATTAATCTTTAGGGGAAATCATTGGTGCAGTCACACGCTCGTAATAAACACAAACTCAACAGACACACGCCAATACGGAATTTAATTATTCAAATAAAAATTCACCATAACGTCCAAGGACTCACACACACAAAAACCCATTAAATATCACTGTTTCACACACACACACACACACACACCACACACACACACACACACACACACACACACACACACACACACACACACACACACACACACTTCTGGACAAAATAAAATATTCATCCATCAAAAGTAACAATAACAACCATCACACCACACAGACATGTAAACACTCAAAGCATAAATCCATAGTACACGAAATATTGCTCCTATGAAACCTTCTTTCCACACAAAATAGAATATAAGAGAAAGGTGCATCTTACACAAAAAGATCAATATAGGGGCCTGTAAATACATAAAACATGACATATTTCCAACACATACACGCGCACACGACGCTTCTCTCCTTCCTAGCCCCCCCCCCCCCCCCCCCCTCGCTACCCGTTCCCTCCTCTTACTCACATAAAACTTGAACTCAAAGATAAAAAAGCGAGCTCCTTCCAACTTTAAGATTGACTGATTCCCCCTCCCCACGCCATCCCCCCCCCCCCTCAAATCGAGAAATATTTGTATGAGTCCATAGGAGCATGAGAAAAATCATAGATTATGACTTCAATGTAACACAAACACATAGTCTCAGCCAGTAGCCTCCACATAAACTCAAAGTGGGTCTGTATGTACGCACTCTACTGGTCATCATCATCATCAGGTGCCCTGCTACATGGCGTTGGCGACCATGGACTTCCAACTATCTCTATTTCTCGTTGCCCCCAGCATCTCCCCCACCCTCCTCATCCCCAGCCACTCTGCAAGTCCGCCCAGCATTCTCTCCCTGGGTCTACCTGGTGCTGTCTTTCCCTCCAGCTTTCCCATTGTGACCAGATGCTCCAAATCCCCCTTCCTCATAAAATGGCCTTTAAATGTTGCTTGTCTTTTCCTAATCTTCCCTATGAGTGATCTACTTGTGTCTGCTTCCATCAAGACTGTCTCGTTTGTTTTCTTTGCTGTCCATGGAACTCTCAACATTCTTCTGAGAAACCACATCTCGGCTGCCTTGATCTTGCTCTGGCTTTTCTTGCTGTCTGTCCACGCATCGCATCTGTACAACAGTATTGGTTCTATATAACATTCAAGAACTCTCTTTCTGATGTTAATTGATAGGCATTTGTTGGTAAAAATGCTTCTCATCTTCTTGAATGCTGTTTTGGCTTGGCCGATTCTGCCAGCTATTTCCGATGTGCATCTGCCGTCTGATGAAATGACCATTCCCAGGTATTTGAACTTATTAACCTGTGTCAAGGTTGTGCCATTTGCTGTTATTTTGCCCGAGGGGATTTCATGTTTTTTACTGACCACCATGACTTCAGTCTTCCTGCTGTTTAGTTCCAACCCTTTACCTTTGTTTTCTATTTCTAGTATATTCATAAGGTTCTGTAGGTCCCTTTCATTTTCTGCAATTAGCACGGTGTCATCTGCGTACCGAATGTTGTTTATCATTTTCCCTCCAACCTTTAATCCAGGTCTTCTTCTAGGTTTCTCATAATGTTTTCGCTATATAGTGAAACCAGATCTGGTGACAAAACACAACCCTGTCTGACTCCTCTTTTGATGTTTTGGAAAGAGCTTATATTGTTTTCTATTCTCATTGCAGCTGTTTGTTCCCAGTACATATTCCTGATTATTCATAGATCTTTTCCATCAACATTGAGTCTCTCCAGTTGGTTGATCAATTCTTCATGTCGTACCCGATCGAAAGCCTTGGTAAAATCAACAAAGCATAAATACAAATCCTTATTCATCTCAATTGACCTCTCTATGATAGCTCTTAGGATGTATATGGCATTAATAGTTCCTTTCCCTTCCACAAATCCACACTGTTCTTCTGCTATTTCTCTTTTGATTCTATTCCTTGTCCTCATCATGATTATTCTTAACAGGAGTTTTGTTACATGACTCATCAAACTGATTGTGCGATGGAGTTCGCATTCTATAGCCCCTGTCTTCTTTGGAAGTGCAATGAAAATTGATTTTGACATATCTTTGGGGATTTTTCCAGTGTCATAAATTTCATTTAGGAAGACTGTTATTTTTTCAATGCCAAATTCCTCCAGGGCTTCAATCATCTCTGTAGTAATGTTGTCTGGTCCTGGGGTTTTTCCTGGTTTCATCTTTTTCAGTGCTGTTCTAACTTCATCTTTCATTATGGGTGGTCCTTCAAAGTTCTCTTTTATAATGTGTTCTTCGTTTCTGTCATCCTCAAAAAAGTCTTTAATGTACTCTCCCCATCTGTCTAATATTTTGTCTTTTTCCATGACAAGCGTGCCATCTTTCGATTTTAAGCAACCAGTTGATGTGCATGTATTTTTCCTGTGGACAGTTTCTTTAATTCGTCTGTACATACCCTGAGGATCCATTTTGTGTTGTTCTTCTATCTCTTTGCATTTTGTATTCAGCCAAGCTTCTTTAGCTTCATTGCACCTATACCTGAAGTCTTTGCTTATCTTCCTGTATATTTCCTCGTTTCTCTTTCCCTTCCTCCTTTCCTCCATCAAACCAAAATTTCATTAGTCATCCAGTTCTTTTTTGCTTTTCTATCTACCTTAGGGATTTCTTCACAAGCTTCATTTATCGAACTTCTCAATTTTGTCCATTGTTCCTCACTGTCACCAACGTCTTCCAGAGCACTGAATTTGTTTTGAACATGTACATTAAATTTTGGACGTATCATTTCATGTCTTTAAGAGTCCAAGGTTTAGTTTGATGTTGCTTTTGGTCTGTTTCCTTTTCCTCAATTTCAGCCTAAGCCTTCCCACTACAGGATTGTGGTCACTGTTGCAGTCTGCGCCTAGTAGTGTTTTTGCTGACAGTAAAGAATTTCTAAATCTTTTGTTGATCAGGATGTAATCAATCTGATTTTTGGTATTATCTGCTGGACTCATCCAAGTCCATTTTCTTCTGTTAGGCTGCTCAAACCAGGTGTTTCCTACTATGAACTCATTCATCTGTGCCCATTCTACAAGTTTCCCTCCCCTTTCATATTGTGTGCCAAGGCCACGACGTCCAACTGTATCCTCCACCCTATTCTGTTCCACTTTAGCATTAAAATCTACCATTATGACTGTAACTTCTTGTGATTTACATTGGACCTTGGCCATCTCTAAAACTTCGTAGAAGTTGTCGATGTCTTCCTGAGTACTTGCTGATGTTGGTGCATACACCTGTATGATGTTGATATCAAATGGTTTGCCTTTCAATTTGACCAGTAAAACTCTGTCGGACACTGCCCAGTATCCCTTAACTGCTTTTGATTTGTCTTTGTCCATTATGATGCCTACTCCTCTTTCATGTGAATTACCACCAGAGTATATCACTGTATATTCTCCTGATGTTATCATGCCTGCCCTCTTCCATCTCACTTCCCCTAATCTTAAAATACTTATGTTATGTCTTTCCATCTCCATTTTGATGTTGTCTAATTTACCTTTCTGCAACATTGTTCTGATGTTCCATGTTGCTATTTTGGTGTTTCTAAGTTTGACTTTGGGTTTAATTTTGGTCGCAGTAGCTGGCTGATGGTCTGGTGTCACCTGCGCCGTATGACAGTCCCTACCTGACGAAGGTGCTCCACGGGAGCACCTATTGACGTCGTTAACTTTCTTCTTCCTCTTTCTTTTGTCCATGGTTTTCCTGGGGAAAACTACTGGTAAGGTACAATATCACAGTCATATCGGTGAGACTGTTGCACGTGTTGGGTGGATGTGAGAATGGCTGAAAGAATTGATATAACGAGATGTTCTTGCATGCGGAGTCTCTGTCTAAGACTTTTTTCCAACCATCTACTATTAATATTTTCGATAAAGGGTGTGTTTCATCTGTCAAAAGTCTGTTATAAATTTCCTTTTGCACATGTATGTCAATAAAAGTATCTTGTATTTAAACCCACCACTCTTCCAGCTTTCTTAATGACTTTTTTCAAATATGTCTTTATCATCTTTGGGCAATTTTTCACCCCAACACAAAGACTCTAGTTTCCTTAAACAGTACAGTCGACTGTTAAGTTTCTAATACAGTGCAGTAGAAATTTTATTCTTATTGTCAATTATCACCCGAAGATATTTACTTGAAGATGTTTACCTGAACGTGACCTCTTTTTTTCTGTTCTTTTTCCAACATTCATTTTAACGTGAATTTTTCTCACATAAGTTCACAAACCCGTCAATGTCTTTTTCGTAATCAGTCAATGGACCCAATTCTGTCGAGCTTCTGCAATGGACACGATTCTGTCAAGCTTCTGCAATAACAACGCAGTCAATGGACACGATTCTGTCAAGCTTCTGCAATGTAAACGTGATCAATAGACACGGTTCTGTCGAGCTTCTACAATGTGCATGGAAACAAGATCAATAAACACGATTCCGTCAAGCGTCTGCAATGTAAACGTGATCAATGAACACGATTCTGTCAAGATTCTGCAATGTAAACATAATCAATAGACACGATTCAGTCAAGTTTCTGAAATGCAAACGTTATCAATGTACATGATTCTGTCAAGCTTCTGCGATGTAAAGTGATCAATGGACACGATTCTGTCAAGCTTCTGCAAAGTAAACGTGATCAATGGACATGATTCTGTCAAGTTTCTGCAATGTAAACGTGATCAATGGACATGATTCTGTCAAGTCTCTGCAATGTAAACGCAGTCAATGGACACGGTTCTGTCGAGCTTCTGCAATGTGCATGGAAACAAGATCAATAAACACGATTCCGTCAAGCGTCTGCAATGTAAACGTGATCAATGGACACGATTTTGTCAAGATTCTGCAATGTAAATGTAATCAATAGACACGATTCTGTCAAGCTTCTGCAATGCAAACGTGATCAATGAACACGATTCTGTCAAGCTTCTGTAAAGTAAACGTGATCAATGGATACGATCCTGTCAAGCTTCTGCAAAGTAAACGTGATCAATAGACGCGATTCTGTCAAGCTTCTGCAATGTAAACGTAATCAATAGACACAATTCTGTCAAGCTTCTGCAATGTAAACATGATCAATGGACACGATTCTGTCAAGCTTCTGCAATGTAAACATGATCAATGGACACGATTCTGTTAAGCGTCTGCAATGTACATGTACACGTGATCAATGAACACGATCCTGTCAAGCTTCTGCAATGTAACTGGAAATGGTGAGAGCACTGTACTTTGTAGTGCGCTCGTGTTTGTTTAAGTCCTGTGCCATGATCATCATACATATGGCACCTGTAATGTTAGTGTATATGGAATTCATTCCGAGCGGGGAGACGTCATCTTGAGAAACTGAAACTAAATTAGAAAAATATGCGTAGGTCAATCTGTTGCAATACTGAATCAAAGACCTCCAGTTTATGAAAGTGAGATCATATCATCTTCCGTCTTATCAGAGAAAGCTAAACGAAACAAACCTGTTGCTAGAATGTTAACTTTTTTTTATTAAGTTTGAGATTTAGACTTTTGAAACGGTGCAACGTATCCTGAAAACAACATCCTCTATCTTTCCTCAAAGTTAAGACTGAGACATGGATCATGTTTATACAAGTAAAATTATTGTTTTATTATTGTAGCAAATTGTCTTGAAAAAAACGAAGCTTTTTCCTGATATTGGAATAAATTCTTCAGAAATTTGAAGAAGTGCTATTTGATATATATATAAGAACAACAGTCGTTTGAGATCGTGATGTCCGACTTTTCCCTTCAATATGAATACATCAGTTATAGAAAGTTCACCTTCTGTCTGAAGTAGAAGATGCTGAAAACCACACTTTTTTTGTACTGTAGTGATATTTATTTTACTGCTGAAGCTACACCTTTGAACATCAATAGACACACATTCAAGAACAAAATTAGACGCAGTTATAGAAACCAATTTCTGTTCTGAAGCTTATTTATCGAGTCCATCCTTTGAAATGTTTCCTTTTTTTCAGACACTGAAGCTATAGATGATCTAGAATAACAGTCTCTCTGAACTTAGAGAAGCTTCAATTGAAATAAATCTTGGCATACATCGAGGAAAATGGCTGACTGTCACATCAGCGAAAACACATTCTAAGTATTTTCAGTTCCTGAGAAAGTACTCTTCCCATCCCTTGCTCAAGAAGTGTTGATTTTAGGCACTTTTTTGCCCATGTAACTTTCATGTCAACGCTGTACCCTTTCCTGACTCCTGTATTAACTGTTCACATTTTGACTCACATTTGGTAAAACTCCACACATACGGTGCTGGGAAAATCGTGTCCACACATTTCTGTCACTGACAGACACACAGAGACACATATTAATCTCTGGCCTGTGTGAATTTTTTTTTAGGAGTTTTAAAAAAGGGGGAACTAAAAATACCACATTGCAAAACTGGTTCCACATAATTCATGTTTACAAGGCTTGTACAAACTGAGACGTAAAACATTTCATTTTACTAGAAAAAAAATGTGTGTCTTCAAAATGCAACAACAAAACCATTTTGCAAAATAATGACATGACAATTGTTCCCTAACAAAAACGACGTGGTGGCAGCAAAAACAAACGATATAAAGGATGAGATTTCTATGTTGTTTAATACTAGTTTTATTCAGATTGTGTCAGCAGCTTCCAGTCCATCAGCTGCCAATGGGTACCTGACCCTGTATAGGGTTAGAGATGTTAAAGCTGCAAAGAAAAAAATGTGGGTACCACCCTCAAAATGCCGGTTCCGACAAAAGCTCAAGTATTTAACATAGATAATTAGCTTTCCTTGGGACCTCATTCCCCTACAATCTCAGGGTTATGAGACAGCATAGACTTTTACCTCAAACCATGCGTTGGTTGCTTTTAAACGTATGGACACATAAAATAGTCTGCCTGATACTAACAATGCTAAAATCAATTTCCAGATGACATTCGTTTTGCAAATTGCTATTACCTATCAACTATCAACAACTTATGGGTACTGGCGTAATGTTCTTAGACTTGAAAAAGCTGTTTATCTTGATACATGAATAAAGTACTCACAGCTTGGTGTTTCGCTGTCTTTCTGCAAATAATCTGAACTGGTCTCTGCAACGGACAGTGAAAATGTGCACTATACACAAACAGTTTCCCCCAATATTTCTGCCCAAGGCGATATCCTACATATGCATATTTTCTCGTTTGTTTTCTACCAATCACACGCCTTATTGTTTAGCGACACTTGCTATGCTGACGGCATTTTATCGTCTCGTATTTTGTTAGGCCTGCATATTGCATAAATGTGACTTTTGTGTGAAGTTGAATGCGTGCAATTCTTTTGAGTATCGATTGGTGATACTCCTAAAATGTTATTCAACGTCAACCAATTCATCATGTGTGAAATTCGTGACACAAAACTTACAGGTTTATGGCATGTCAGCACGCTCATGACTAACTGATCATCATGTGCACTGCCGCATGGAGTTGGCGATCATGGCCCTCCATGCGAATCTATCCCTTGTTTCTGCAAATACATCTTCCACCCTCTCTGTCCTCAGCCATCCTGAAAGTCTGTGCAATATTTTCTCCTTGAGTCTACCATGTGTTCTCTTTTCCTCCAGCTTTCCTGTTTTGACCAGGCACTCTGATTCCCTTTCCTCATAAAATGTTGTTTGTCTTTTCCTAATCTTCTTTATCAATAATCTTCTTGTGTCTACTTCCATCAAGACTGTCTCGTTTGTTTGTTTGTTTGTTTTGTTTTTAATTTTGCTGTCCATGCAACTCTCAACATTCTTCTTAGAAACCACATTTTAGCTTCCTCTGTTTTGTTCTGGCTTTGCGTGTTGACAGTCCATGCCTTACAACCGTATAACGGTATCAGTTCTATATGATATTCAAGAACTCTCTTCCTGATTTTCATTGACAGGCATTTGTTCGTAAGAACGCTTTTCATCTTCTTGAATGCTGTTTTAGCTCGGCTGACTCTGCTGGCTATTTCAGATGTGCATCTGCCATCTGGTCAGATGGCCAACCATAGCAAAAAAATGAGGACCAACTCCTTTCTACTAATTTATCTTCTTTATCTGGCAGTGCAGATTCATGCTTGTTTAAGTAAACTAACAATGGGAGATTGCTTATTTTACATTCACTTCAGTTCAGTTATTTAGAACCTTATTTATCCTCATAGATATTCAGTTGTAGAGTCACATGTTCAAAATAAATAGAAACACAAAATCACAGACACACATGATAAGAAATTTAAAGAAATTAAATAAAGATTCACCAACATTGCCCATGGACCCGCACGAACCATGACATATCACTGTTTCACGCACACACTCCCGCAGACAAGTACTAGGCATCCATCAGTTAGCGTGACTATGCTAGATGTGCCCTCGTGTTGTGCTGAATCGAGTTGACGCCTCTGGAGCACCGTCTGCTGTGGCCAGTAAGGAAAGGCAGTCTCTGCCGCATTGGATGCACGTATGGATGCTGGCCATGGCATTGCTCGCTTTTCGCAAAGCTCTGTTTTCCTCAGCTAAGGTCTGGATCTTCTTTTCCCTCAACTTGTTTCTGGACCACACAGCGCCATCTGTTGCGGTCAGCTGTTGTGTTTTCCCAGCTCTCTGTGTTGATGTCCAGAGCTTTCATATCACACTTGCAGGTGTCTTTGTATCATAGCTGGGGGCAGCCAACACATCTCTTGCCGGAGACTTGTTCACCTTAAAGGATATCCTTTGGGATACGTCCATCTTCCATTCAGCGCACATGGTCAAGCCAGCACAGCCTGCGTTGTTTGAGCAGTGTGTGCATGGTGTGGAGACCAGCACATGCTAGGACCTGGGCGTTTGGGATTTTGTTGCTCCACTTAATGCCAAGGATGCAGTGAAGGCAGCACCAGTGAAAGCTGTTCAGTTTTCGCTCTTGTTTGGCATATGTTGTCCATGTTTCACTGCCATACAGTAGAGTGCTGATAATGCAGGTGTTGTATACTGCCATCTTAGTTATTGTCAGCTTTGGGTTCTCCCAGATGGGAGCAGTAAGTTGGCCTGAGGTTGCTGCAGTCATACAAATGCGTTTGTTGATCTTGGCATCGAGGGACAGATTGTTGCTGATGATGGATCCGAGATATATGAACTGGTGGACAACATCAAGTTCGTAGTTGTCAATGGTAATGATAGATGGGTGTGTCCACGTCTCGGCTAAACGTGTTCGTCTTTTTCAGGCTGATGGTCAGCCCAAAGTGTTTGCAGGCTTGGGAAAATCTGTCCAAGAAGTACTGGAGTTGTTGCTCAGTGTGTGAGATACCCGCATCAGCATCAGTGAAGAGCAGGTCTCTGATAATATCCTCGTGCACCTTTGTCTTTGTTTTCAGTCTTGCGGGAATGAAGAGTCGCCCCTCAGTTCTGGTGTGTAGCACACTCCTTCCCTTGAGTCTGAAAAGCATACTTCAGAAGCATGGACAAGAAAATGCTGAACAGAGTCGGAGCAAGAATATTAGCGTTGCTTTACGCCACTTTTGATGTCAAAGGGTCCGGTCATGCTGCACTCGTACTGGATGGTTGCCTTCATGTCGTCGTGGAATGATCTGATCAGGGGGTGCAGCTTTGGAGGGCATCCTATTTTCAGGAGGATGTTGAGCAGTCCATCATTGCTGATCGGGTCAAAGGCCTTGGTGAGGTTGATGAAGGCAATATAGAGGGGCTTCTGCTGTTGTCTACATTTCTCCTGTGGCTGAAGAAGAGAAAAAATCATGTCCACTGTGAAGCGTTCTAATCGGAAGCCTCACTAGGATTCAGGAAAGATGCGCTCAGCTAGCTTTTGGAGATGTTGGGCATACAATTTGCCATGACTCGGACATACAGTTTATCATGACTCGGGCACACACTTTGCCTACGATGTTCAGTAGGGAAATGCCCATGAAAATGTTGCAGCTGCGTCTGTCTCTCTTGTTCTCATAGAGAATTTGGTACTGCTCCTTCTCTCCAATGGTGACAGAGAATATCATGTACGGGCCGCATGAGGGTGTTCTTCCAGTGCCTGACAAGGTCTGGGGGAAGGGATGCCATCAGTACCAGGTGGTTTCCCACAAGCCAAGCCGCTACTCTCCTTTCAGAATTGTTCTACTTGTTGGTTTAGGATCTAGCTCCTCCGTGAAGAGGTTCGATGGCATCGAAGGCTGAGGTAGTAACAAATTTCTCCCTGGAGTATATCTTTGAGTAGTGTTCCACCTATCTCTCCATCTGCTTCCCTTTGTCGGTGATCAATTCCGCACCAGTGAAAGGTGGGGGGGAGGGGGGCTGTTCTCTGTGCTCGACCAATAGTAGTAAGAAACACTGGGGAGAGCCAGACAGCAGAAGGTCTTCAGAGGAAAAACTATCGTCAAGCGAGTGTTTCGTCCCTTAACTCCTGACACTCTAAGGGGACTGAGCGGCATCCAGGTCATGAGTCCTGGATGCCCCTCTGCTGTCGCCATTTTTTATATGGAAATTTGTCCTCCACCTGGAATCAACCCCCCCCCCCCCCCCCCCCCCCCCCCATCTTAGTCAGTCAGGTTTCTCTAGGCAAGGTCACCCTTGTGACGGCTGTCTTAACCACTTGGCTATCGGTCACAAGTTGACTTTTGTTCCTCCTGAACCATATCCAGCCTGAGTTCTTTTCCGGTGCTTCGGCCATTGCTTTTAGGGCTTGATCCTCTCTTTCACAGAAATCGAGACCTGCTTCATGAGATCATAGGCTGATGTGCCTATCAACCCCCTTGCGCCAATCTCTACGGCGAGGATTGGCTTGAAAGCTCGGTGTCCTCAAGCTTCTGGCTAGACTGGTATACTTTTCAGTCTTTTATATATGGGCTACCTCCATTCTATTTTCGTAGGGTACAGTTAGATCGATTAGAATCACCTGTTTGGGTGAATGGGAATGGAGAATTATGTCCCGTCTTACGCCACTCTAGCTGATGATTTCTGGATTTTTTATTCATTGTGGGAGAATTCCTATGCACTGTCAGTCGTCTTCTTTACCCAGCAGACCTCGCTTTCATGTTCTGGGTATCACATCTTTTTCAGGCTACTTTTTCTTGCCTCCTGCCGTGTAGAAGGTTGTTGGAGCTTCTGGCGGCAAGATGTTTCCTCTGACAGAGCTGGTCGCAGTGCTGATCGCTTGTGCGATCTCTTGGTGCATTTGATTGTGTCTCCATGTCTACCTTTCTTGGGTTACCGCTACCTTGCATAATCTCAGGACATGTTCCACTATCTGTTTGCCCTGGCAGAGCGGGCAAGCAGGTTATCTGATTTCCCCCATTTCACCAGATTAGCATTTGATGGTAAGAGGTCACACATAGATCTGAGGATGAAACTGAGTCTGAGAGGGGCCATATGCCACAAGTCATTCTAGCTTAAACTTCTTTGGAGTGCATTTTCCCAAGTCGTCCACTGCCCCTGTTGGCTTTGTTGAACTGCCTTCTGAAGTCTTGTGGCATCCTCTTCTTTCTTCATCTCTTGTATCACCATATCTCTTTTTGCCCTACCGTTGGTCTTTGACCACCATTCTAGTTTTGTTTATCCTAGTCCCTGCCTGTTGGTCTTCGTGTGCCCTATTACTTCTCTGATCATGAGGTTTTCTTTTGCTGAGACCAGCACCTCCTGGACTTTCCATTTCCTATCAGTCATCAGCTTGGTCTGGACTGATCTCACAACCCTTATCTCCAGACTCTTCAAGCACGTTAAGAAGACTGACCTTTCCTCCCTTGAACTCCTCAACAATGTATTTTAGGGGTACCTTCAGCTTTGCCTGGGGACATTACAGCTCGTCGTGTATTTGTTGATTTTTGGCCTCCATTGATTCCACTGTGCTAGTGCAGATATCGTATATCTACAGAGGCCACAGGAGCTTTGGAATCAGCATGAACTGCAGCACCATATTTTGTATTTTCCATGAAGGCCGCAGTGGTCTATTGCCTGCAAACTTTATTCTGCTATTTGGATGAACAATTAAGTAAACAAGGGAAGTATGGAATTTCAGCTGATTTGGTTGATATTTAATGCTTGTTGCTAAGGAGTTTCTGACCATACCATTTCAATTCAGACCTATTCTCTTCAACTCTGTTTTTCTCAAAATGGCTGACTTGACACCTCTCATCTTTGAAAGCCCATAACGTTTTTGTTTTTGTAGCCTGAAACTCAGCTTTTGTACCATTTGAAAGCTGAGATTCTAAACTTTATAGTGATACCAAAACCTAGAAATGCCTAAACTGAGACTTATTTTGCCTTTTGTGAGACTGGGTCACATTTGTCTTTCACTGACAGAAATAGAACTATTTGTTGTGCTTTTTGCTATGATATCGTCTTATTGTCACATTCCGTTGTTGGCTTGCAAAATCAGCTGAACTTGTTATTTCATTCCTCTAAAAGATTGGGACTAAACGTTATCTTGAAAAGACAAACTTTATGTTTTTTAGAAAAGGTGGCTACTTTTCATCAAAGGAAAGATGGTTTTATGCATGTGAGAAACTAGATGCTGTAAATTCTTATAATTATCTTGTACAACCATGTCAACAAAACAGAGTTGTAATGTTGCCATTGACGGTTGGATAACTCGTGCAAAGAAAAGTTATGAAGAATTGTTAAAGCTTCTATCAAGGTTGCAGTGTAATTCTGCGAAAGTTTTCTTTGAACTTTTTGATGCCCAGATTCTACCAATCTTATTGTATGGCTCAGAAATATGGGAAGTATAAATCATCAGGAAAAGTATACCAGTTTGCTTACAAGAGATTCCCGAAGGTTTCAAATAATTTTATATATGTGGAGTTGGGAAGACATCCACTCTACATAAATTCTGTTGTTATTTGTATTAGATATTGGCTCAGGCTATCAAAACAGCACGACAACAAGTAGGCCTACTCAAAATGTGCGTACAACATATTGTTAGGAATTGCTTAAGTATGTCATATAATCTGAGTAACTCACGTCCAAACCTTTCTGTGCTATGATGGATTTGATCATATTTGGTTGTTTGCAGGTGTTGGAAACGAGAAGGGGTTCTTACAAAATTTTAAACGGAGATTAAGAGATTGGTTTCTGTCAAAAATGCATTTCATATCTTGAAAATCATCAGATGTGTAACCTATACAGTGAGTATAAAAGCTGTCTTACGAAAGAAAAATATTTTGAATCAATCAATATGATCAACTACATAACAGCCTTCTCACAATTTCGAATCGGGGTCTCGGAAATAAATTGTCAGAGATTCAAAATTTTGACGAAACATGTCCGTTTTACTTGTGTGAACCAGAAGACGTGTTCCACGTCATATGTCCATGTCTTCAATATACTGATCTGAGAACCAAATTTCTGAATATCAGGCAAACTACACCGTTTCACGTTCAGATAGCTAATCTGTCTATTAGTGAAAACAAGGACGTCATTTTCAACTACAGTAAATTCATTTATTTCTTGTTGTGTAAATGGTGTAAGTTACTGGGTGACCTACCTGGCTAAATTGCTGTTTTCCTCTCAGTTTGAAGAAAAAAAATTGCATGTGTATGAATGATTATGAAAGCTAATTGTGGTATGAGTGTATGGTGTGCCCTTGGGTGAGCGTTTAGTCAGTATTAATATAGGCATGATTCAATTCTTTAATGATGTCGGTTTCAATACGACATTTGCCTATGTATATATATATTTGATATTTGGTGTATTGCGGTAACGTAATCTTCATGAGTTTGCAAAAACTACTGTAACCCCTATTGTAAGGGGCTGTTGGCCTTATATAATAAATTCCATGTTCATGTTCATTTGTTCTCTTTCTTTCTTTCTTGAGAGCGTGGGCGCACATTCCTTTGCTGTTTCTTCTTTATTGTGGCGTCAGCTAGTCTTTCTAGAGTTTTCTTGGCTTCTGTGGTGGAGTGCCAGTTCCTCCTTCTCTTCCCTTTTGTTTTGACAGTGGAATGGTTTTCTTGTTTGCAGCTCTGCTGGTCAGGCTCCTGTGAACACTCGGTGTGTTGAAGGTTCACTTAATTACGTCTTCCTCCTTTTCACGTAATACATGACTGTAATGGACAATAATGGTCTGCTGACGCACTGGCTTCTTTGGACACAATCTTGTCATCTCACTCTCTCACTCATCTGTATCCCGTGACAATTTGTTTTTGTTTGTTTATTTTGTTGTTGTTGTTGTTGTTGTTACTGTTGTTGTTGTTTTGTTGTTGGTGGTGGTTTTTTTATTTGTTTGTTTGTCTATGTTATAGATTCTCTTTGTTATTTGTGTTATGCTCTCTCTCTCTCTCTATCTATCTATCTATCTATCTCCCTCTCTCTCTGTCTCTCTTTCTCTCTAGCTCTCTATCTCTGTCTCTTTCTCACTCTCTCTCTCTCTCTCTCTGTCTGTCTGTCTCTCTTTTGTAATGAATGATCAGTTTTAATTTTGCACCTGCACGATCGTTTCATTTGTGTGCGTGTATAATGCATTTCTTATCCAACACTCCAACTGCAGTATACAACGACAAGTGATTTGGAAATAAATGTAAAGAAAAAAAAAGGAAAAGAAAAACTCTATATCATCATTATCATAATGGGATTGAGTTAGTTTTTCTCATCCCCTCTCTATTTCATCTTCTCTGCATCCAGATTTGGATATCGTGCGTTATACTTATCTAGGCCATGGTGTGTGTGTGTGTGTATGTTTTGGGGGGTGTGTGTGTGTTTTGTGTGTGTGTTTTGTGTGTGTGTGTGTGTGTGTGTGTGTGTGTGTGTGTGTGTGTGTGTGTGTATGCGTGTGTGTGTTTGTGTGTATATATATGTGTGTACACGCGTGTGTGTGTGCGTGCTATGTGTGTATGTGTGTGCGTGTGCAGCTAAATGTGCCGTGTTATTTTTGTCTTTCATTATTTTCACTTCCCCTAGTCCTAAAATACTAATGTTAAGCCTTTCCATCTCCATTTTGACATTCTCTAATTTTCCCTTTTGCAGCAATGTCCTCACAAAAGGGAAAATTAGAGAATGTGAAAATGGAGATGGAAAGGCTTAACATTAGTATTTTAGGACTAGGGGAAGTGAGATGGAAGAGGGCAGGCATGATAACATCTGGAGAGTATACAGTGATATACTCTGGTGGAAACTCACATGAAAGAGGTGTAGGCATAGCAATGGACAGGGACAAATCAAAAGCAGTTAAGGGATACTGGGCTGTGTCCGACAAGTTGGGAGGCAGGCCATTTGATATCACCATCATTCAGGTGTATGCACCAAAATCCACAAGTACTCAGGAAGACATCGACAACTTCTACGGAGTATTAGAGATGGCCAAGGCCCAATGCAAATCACAAGAAGTTACCATAATAATGGGAGATTTTAATGCTAAAGTGGGAAAGGATAGGGTAGGGGATATAGTTGGACCTCATGGCCTTGGTACACAAAATGAAAGGGGAGGGAAACTTGTAGACTGGGCACAGATGAATGAGTTCATAGTAGGAAACGCCTGATTTGAGCAGTATAATAGAAGAAAATGGGCTTGGATGGGTCCAGGAAATAATACCAAAAATCAGATTGACTACATCGTGATTAATAAAAGATTTAGAAATTCTTTACTGTCAGCAAAAACACTACCAGGCGCAGACTGCAACAGTGACCACAATCCTGTAGTTGGAAGATTTAGGTTGAAATTACGGAAAAGGAAACAGACCAAAAGCAACATCAAACTAGATCTTGGACTCTTAAAGACAGATGAAATGATACGTCAAAAATTTAATTACATGTTCAAAACAAATTCAGTGCTCTGGGAGACGTTGGTGACAGTGAGGAACAATGAACAAAGTTGAGAAATTCGATGAATGAAGCTTGTGAAGAAATCCCTGTAGTAGAAAGAAAAGCAAAACAGAACTGGATGACAAAAGAAATTTTAGGCTTGATGGAGGAACGAAGGAAGGCAAAGAGAAACGAGGAAATATACAGGAAGATAAACAAAGAAATCAGGAATAGGTGCAATGAAGCTAAAGAAACTTGGCTGAAAACAAAATGCAAAGAAATAGAAGACCAACACAAAACGGATCCTCAGGTATGTACAGACGAATTGAAGAAATTGTCCACAGGAAAAATACATGCACATCAACTGGTTGCTTAAAATCGAAAGATGCTGCGATTCTCATGGAAAAAGACAAAATATTAGACAGATTGGGAGAGTACATTAAAGACCTTTTTGAAGATGAGAGAAACGCAGAACACATTATAAGAAAGAACTTTGAAGGACCACCCATAATGAAAGATGAAGTTAGAACAGCATTGAAAAAGATGAAACCAGGAAAAGCCCCAGGACCAGACAACATTACTACAGAGATGATTGAAGTATAGAAAAAATAACAGTCCTCCTAAATGAAATTTATGACACTGGAAAAATCCCCAAAGATATGTCAAAATCAATTTTCATTGCACTTCCGAAGAAGACAGGGGCTATAGGATACGAACTCCATCGCATAATCAGTTTGATGAGTCATGTAACCAAGATCCTATCAAGAATAATCATGATGAGGACAAGGAATCGAATCAAAAGAGAAATAGCTGATGAACAGTGTGGATTTGTGGAAAGGAAAGGAACTATTAATGCCATATACATCCTAAGAACTATCATAGAGAGGTCAATCGAGGTGAATAAGGATTTGCATTTATGCTTTGTTGACTATACCAAGGCTTTCGATTGGGTAAGACATGAAGAATTGATCAACCAACTCGAGAACTCATTGTTGATGGAAAAGATCTACGAATAATCAGAAATATGCACTGGGAGCAAACAGCTGCAATGAGAATAAAAAACGGTATAAGCTCTTTCCAAAACATCAAAAGAGGAGTCAGACAGGGTTATGTTTTGTCACCAGATCTGTTTTCACTTTACAGCGAAAACATCATGAGAAACTTTGAGGAAGACCCTAGATTAAAGTTTGGAGGAAAAATGATAAATAACATTCGATACGCAGATGACACCGTGGTAATTGCAGAAAGTGGAAGGGACCTACAAAACCTTGTGAATATACTTGAAATTGAAAGCAAAGGTAAGGAGTTGGAACTAAACAGCAGGAAGACTAAAGTAATGGTGATCAGTAAAAAACATGACATCCCCTCATGCAAAATAACAGCAAACGGCACAACCTTGAGATGGGTTGATAATTTTAAATACCTGGGAACGATCATTTCATCAGACGGCAGATGCACATCAGAAATAGTCAGCAGATTCAGCCAAGCCAAAACAACATTCAAGAAGATTGAAAGCATTCTTAGCAACAAATGCCTATCAATTAACATCAGAAAGAGAGTTCTGGAATGTGATATAGAATTAAATACTGCTGTACGGTTGCAAGGCGTGGACAGTCAACAAGCAAAGCCAGAACAAGATTGAGGCAGCCGAGATGTGGTTTCTAAGAAGGATGTTGAGAGTTCCATGAACAGCAAAGAAAACAAACGAGACAGTCTTGATAGAGGCAGACACAAGTAGATTATTCATAAGGAAGATTAGGAAAAGGCAGGCAACATTCATTGGCTATTTTCTGAGGAAAGGGGAATTGGAACACCTGGTCACAATGGGAAAGCTGGAGGGAAGGAGAGCACCGGGTAGACCCAGGGAGAAGATACTGGACGGACTTGCAGAGTGGCTGAGGACAAAGAGGGTGGAAGAGATGTTTGAGGCAACAAGAGATAGAGACAGATGGAAGTCCATAATCGCCAACGCCATGCGGCAAGGCACCTGATGATGATGATGATAATTATTTTTACTAAGATTAAGTTCTGGTCTTCATTTTGATAATGGAGCACACCAGTTTCCTGCCCATACATTTAGCTGATCTGCTGCTTATAGCAATATATCAGTGCCAGATGCTGCATGTGTTCCACCTCACACCTGATCACCAGATTGTCTGCATACAGAGCAGGTATGATACCTGTAGGTAGCTCAGATATCAAGTCAATTATGAAGAAAACGAAGTTAGTAAGATATAGGACCCTTCCCTGGGGAACCCCTGGCGCAGTAGGATTATTTTGCTGTGGTCATGGCTGATGGAGACACTTTGTCTGCTGTTCAAGAGGCAGGCCTTGGTCCACTGACAAATGCATCTGTAAATTCCTGCTGTCTAGAATTTGACAAAAAGTCCATCAGTCTATGCCTCGTCAAAAGCTTTTTGTAAATCTATCCAGATTACAAGGATCAGATTTTGTTCCTTGATAGCACCGTCAATCTGTTGTGATAGATATGTGGTCTGATCTTCCAACTTTTGGATTTGCTTGAACCCATTTTGTTCGACTGCAAGGAACTGGTTGGTTTTCAGATACAACTGGTGGTGTCATTCTAAGTTCTTTTCATGGTCTTCACCACGCAACTGGTCAGGCTGAATAAGTGTTGGCAATAAGTCTGCTTTAGCTTCCTTCCACTCTCAAGGATACGTACCACAGTTGCCTCTCTCCATATTTATAGCGATGACCCTTCTTTCCATCTTCTGTTGGGGATTTAAGCTTGCATACTGCTGCCCTGCCTAGGTGGATATGCATCTAGTTGCTGATACCATCCAGACCAGAGGACTTACTTGCTGTTTAAACTGTAGAACATTAATCTCAGGATAGATCTTAATGGCTAACATCGATGAATAAAGCCCTAAGGCTTTAAATAAGCATGCAAGCAAAATGGAAATTAGTAGGCATAATGTTCTGTTCCGTCCGTTGTGGATTAAAGTCTTACCACGAATAGTGTATGCAAGGACTAGGATATAAAAAAATAAGTAGGCATACTAAAATGTGTTCGCCGTTTTTTAAGCTCCTTTGCTCCAATTCACGATCGGTGTGGCTTGGACGCAATGTGTTTTGGCGATCTTGCAGTCATTTAGATTAAATTAGCAGGAATATCTCAAATACACGCAGTCGATTAGCAATGTGATAGAATTGTGCTAGGTGCTTACACCATTTAGTCAGGTAATGGCAAGCCATGAATAGAACGATGGTTAGATTATCTTCGGTATCATACCATATTCAGACGCGAAGCAAGGTAAAAAAAAAAAAGCAAAAGTACTGTGCTTGTTTCAGTCCATTGTGTCGGCTCAGATTAAATAGCACAATAGCCATAACAGATCAGAATATAACTGATAACAATACAACATCAGGAGCTTTGAAACAAAGAGCTATGGGGCTGCTAGTCAATATTTAACATGTCTCGATTAATTAATACTGTTCAGTTACACTCAAAGTTTTTGCAGCCAGGTAAATATCAAGCTGCACATTGCACAGACTTACTTTCACGCTGCGTGAATACTGATGTTTGTGGACTTCACAGATCTAGCACGATACTCATAAACATTTGGTAGAATATGTAAGAAAATTGATATAAGTCAATGTTTAGTGCCTGACGTTGCAGACAGCGACAGTACAGTATACCAGGCCATCAAGCAGATCATTCTATGTTTACGCTGAAGTTTAAAAATGGCACAAGTCAGCGAGCTAGGAACTTTCGGAAATTTACTTTTTTTTTCTTTTTCTTAAAGATCCTAAGCACATTACAGAAATGCATACAATCATAAAAGACACAATTAAAGAGTACGCCAAACAGTACAACGAGAAAAGAAATTTTGCTGACATATTTAAATAAAACAGACTTCACTATTTCATCACAGTTATTTTTAGATGTGTTACAGATAAAAATTCGCTCTAAAACTATCACAAGAAACAGAAGTAGTAATTTTTGATACGTCCAGATACAAAATCATGTGTGTGTGTGTGTTGTATGTGTATGTGTATGTGTGTGTGTGTGTGTGTGTGTGTGTGTGTGTATGTGTGTGTGTGTGCATCTGTGTGTGCATCTGTGTGTGCATCTGTGTGTGTGTGTGTGCATGTGTATATATCTCCCTCTCTCTCTCTTTCTCTCCCTCTGTGTGTATGTGTGTGTGAGAGCGAGCGAGCGAGCGAGCGAGACAGAGAGAGAGAGAGAGAGAGAGAGAGAGAGAGGCAGGATAAGGAAATATGGGAAAACGAAATGGGATGGAACTTGTACTACATCTATGTCAAGATGACGATTTTTAAATCAGTTATAATTGCACTTGTGTTCCCCCACCCCCATCTCAAACCCACTTTATCAGGTTCACTTGTGTTGTGTGCAACTGAAAATTTTCCATTGTTTGTTACTCATGAAATGGATTCTACAGGTGTCCTGCGAGATTTCATGCAAGATGGAAATCATTTTCTTTCTTTTAAATATCAGAAGTTCTTATCATTAATATGAAATTTGCTTGTGGCAATCATTGCATTACAATGAGTAATAAATTCTGCAAACTGCATAGCTGATGAAGTTCACAACACAAGTTCACAATATGTATATATATATATATATGGTGAATGTCAACTGATATATCATCTTGCTCATTTGACTTGGATGTTTATACTTGACATCCACATTTAAGACAGTCCAGGCTGACGCCAATGTGGCACTCAAGTCATCTGGGTGTGTGCGCATGCGTATGTGCGTGTGTGTTTGTGTGTGTATGTATGTGTGTGTGTGTGTGTGTGTGTGTGTGTGTGTATTATAAGTGCAGTGGTGAAAAATTATCATATATCCATAACTGAGAAATAGCGCATATGTGTGTGTGTGTGTGTGTGTGTGTGTGTGTGTGTGTGTGTGTGTGTGTGTGTGTGTGTGTGTGTGTGTTCGTTCGTTCTTTGATTTAACGTCTTTTCACTATAAGTGATATTAGACGTGTGTGTGTGTGTGTGTGTGTGTGTGTGTGTGTGTGTGTGTGTGTGTGTGTGTGTGTGTGTGTGTGTGTGTGTGTGTGTGTGTGTGTGTGTTGGATGTTTTAAATAAACTCACTCTATGTGTATGTGTTTATATTTGGTTTCCACAGCTGTCAGCAAAAAGGAAATTCAGTGTTATTTAGTGATTGAAGATCATGTTTCGGTCTTACTACAGACATGTGCGGTAACATGCTTACAAATGAACTAAGTAATATTGGTGCCACTTCTTTTTATGAAATAATGGGACACATGTTAACAAGAGCACAATACACTATCACAATCAAGTGATGTTACCTGTTCTTCAACATGATTAAACAGTAATGCTAACTGCTTGGAATTTTGTAATCTTTGCAAACTAATCCAATCACATGTTCAACATGAAACTATAAGTGTACTACATTTTTCGTGATTCCATTTGTAATGCACTCAGTTGAAGCTGACCTCTTGTGAAAGCAGGAATTTTCATTTCAGTTCCTTGCATGGCAACTAGTTCAAATATACCAAAATCTGTCTGCCAAAACGATATTATTTGGAAGGCAAGTGGTTAAGTATCCCCATTGTTCACACATTTTTGTCGCTAATCCTGCTAATCAATCATTTGCATGTAAAAGAAATGCGTTCCGGTGGTGCAACTGATATGAGATATCTGATTGTGTTATCATGGTTGTAATGTGAACATGTCAGTGCACTTGTGTTTGAACTAGAAGACCTCTCAAAGAATATTTCAAAACAGTCAATTATTGATGTGCCATTGCCATGGATATCCTCTGAACTGAACTGGTAAACTCATACAAATATTAGCCCTATCTGGCCAAAGAACCATATGCTTATTTATGATCTAAGTCCAGGCGCTGAAACTGAAGGATAAGTCTTGGCATCCTGCATGAAGTCGTTGACAGCCTGGCTGCATTTGTCGTCTAACAGTTTTGGAAGCTTTTAGAGCTGTGCTGTCGACATGTTTGGCAACTGGAGATATTTGCAGCACTGTTGTCTTGATTTCTGGTCTTTGGTTGCTGGCCCTCTAGCCTCTAATCATGCTCGCAGCGCCACTACACTGGGTTGACTTTTTAGCACCGTTGTAGGTAAATGGGAAAAGGATTGTAACAGAGCAAGGTATTCTGTTACTCATATATCACAAACATTGTGTAAAAGCACTTCTTGCCTAAACATGAAATTCATAAAAACAAAGTCCTATCTCACCAACAGACAACAATTCATTCTCACTTCCTTATTAACTGCATCTCCATTTATAAGTTATAAATTACGGAGTAACTCAGGGTGATATTTTTATGTATGTATGTACGTCTGTATGTATATATATATATGTATGTATGTATGTATGTATGTATGTATGTATGTATGTATGTATGTATGTATGTTAGTGAGTGCTCTCCCTTCACCTAGCAGGCTGATCGCTGAGCTCTCCATATTTTTGTCTAATTTTCTCAAAGTTTATAGTGTACTAGTTTATATATTATCGTTTTCTTCACCGTGTCGTCTTCATCATGCAGTGGACAGTCTTGTGGTATGTGTTTTGCCGTGCTTTGTGCCCTGTTATCCTTCATGCAGCTGTTTGTTTCGGTGCTCACTGAAATTTCAAATCGCTCAACGCAGCCATGTTCGGCTTCACGCCCAGTTTCAACTGTGCGAGAGAGACAGTGTTGTCAGTGTGTCAGCCAGCGTTATACTCGTGACCAGCTGTTATCAGTTAGTGCTGCTCCATTGGACTTACCCCTTGCCACTCGTTTGAAAGATCTGGGCATAGGAGTAGGCCTTGCGGGTTTCAAACGACCGCGTCGCCGATGCCGGCGCGGGGGAGGAGAAAGCAGAGGCGGATAGAGGTGATAGTCAACGGTCGGCCAACCCTCAACGGACATTGTGCCTTTCCTCTTCGCTATTCCTCAGACGATCGAGACACTAAACAGGTCAACCAAAACGGTCGCACACTTACAAAATCAAACCTGATCGAAATTGAGACCACCGGTTTAAATCAAGAATTTTCAAAACGGTTCAAAATAATGACTTTAAACACTCAGTCCCTTGGTAACAAGACTCATGATGTTTGCGACCACATAATCCAGGGCAACTACGATTTGGTTTTTCTGACTGAAACATGGTTTCGGCCACAGGGGAATGAAGCAGACATTGCGGCCGTGACACCACCCGGCTTCACTTTGATTTCTTATCCACGGCAGGACAGAGCTGGAGGTGGCATTGCTGTGATATATAGAAACAGTCTTATAAAACACATTTCCTTTCCATCCAAAGACTTTCCTTTTACAGCTTTTGAGGTGTGTGAGGTTCGCCTGGACTTTGATGGTCAGACTTTTGTGTTTCTTTGCGTGTACCGTCCCCCACCTAGTGTCAAAAACAAACTCAAGATATCAATGTTCTTGGACCAGTTCCCTGACCTGCTCGAATCATACAATACCTACGAAAGGCTGTTTGTTGTTGGTGATATAAATGTCCATTTTGATAATCCCTCTGATGGCTGTACTGTTGCTTTAAATGCCGTTCTTGAAAATTTTAGTCTGCAACAAATGATCAATGTACCTACTCAACGCAAAGGCCATACTTTAGATTGGCTAATCACAAACCGTGTTTCTGATGTAGTTGATTTATCTGTTCGTGACATGCTGTTATCTGATCATTTTGTCATCTCCTTTGAACTGTCTCTTAGAAAACCAGGCACAGCAACAAAGAAAATCGCTTCACGCAATCTTAAGGCTATTGAGAAGAATGTTTTCAAGATTGATGTTCATACAGCACTTGAGTCAGCCTGTCAGTCCAATTCATCTGATCCCATATGTACTTACAACACATGCTTGCGTCAGCTGCGTACTGTGTCAGACCGTATATCCACCCCTTGGATGACACTTGAAGTCATTCATGCTAAAGTGCTACGGCGTACCGCTGAGCGTGCGTGGCGTGAGTCCGGTCTGACCGTTCATAGAGAAATATATGCAGAGCAGCGTAACATAGTTACAAATATGATACGTGAAGCAAAGAAAAAGTACATATGTGGTAAGATAGCAGGCGCTGATAGTTCCAGAGAACTCTTCCGCCTCAGTGATCAGTTGCTGGGAAAAGCTGGAGATATTGTGCTTTCTTCTAACATCTCCCCAGAGTCTCTTCCTGATAAATTCAATGAATGTTTTGTTGGAAAGATTGAACGGATCAGAAGCAGCTTTGACCCTGATACACCATGCCCCACTGATGCTGTTGTGTTCTCTGGTACACAGCTAGAAAATTTTGAGCTTATGTCTGAGGGTTGTGTGAGAGAGATACTGAAGAAAATGCCAAACAAGTCCTGTGACCTTGACCCTATCCCTGCCTCTATCCTATTTGATTGTCTACATGAAATTACTCCAATTGTCACAGATATTATGAATAAGTCCTTGTCATCTGGTGTTGTGCCTCAGTGCTTTAAGCACGCTCTTGTCAAGCCCCTTTGAAGAAGGCAAATCTCGACCTAGACTGCTTGAAGAATTATCGTCCAGTTTCCAATCTACCATTCCTATTAAAGGTGTTGGAACGTATTGTACTAGAACAGCTTCTGCAGCATCTGGAGTCTCACAACCTGCTAGAGCCATTCCAGTCAGCCTACCGTAAGTACCATAGCACAGAAACCGCTCTATTGCGTGTGGTCAATGACCTCCTTCAGGCTTCAGACAATGATAGTGTGTCTATCTTGTCACTGCTTGACTTGTCAGCAGCATTTGACACCATATAGCATCCTCATAACGCGGTTGCGTACCACTTTTGGCTGTTCTGGAACGGTTCTGGGCTGGTTTACCTCCTATTTGACTGGCCGTACCCAGTCTGTTGTCAATGGCTACAAATCAAATCCATCTGTGCTGAAATGTAGTGTCCCACAAGGTTCTGTCTTGGGACCTGTCCTGTTCACTATGTATACACGACCTCTCAGCGCTATCATTCATCAGTCAGGTCACTCATACCACTTCTTTGCGGATGACTCACAGCTGCATAGCTCCTCTACCCCATCAGATTTTGAGGCTCTTGTGTGCAGTCTGAGAGATTGTATAGAGGATGTCTCCAAGTGGATGAGTGAAAACAAGCTGAAGATGAATGATGATAAAACTGAGCTTATTGTTACTGGTACTAAGTCAAAGGTCAATCAGGTTACTCATGCCCCCATGTCTATCTCTGGTTGTGATGTATCCTTCTCACAAACTGTTAGAAACCTTGGCTTCTACCTGGATGAAACACTGTCTATGGAAGCCCATGTCAAACAGTTGTGCCGTACACTGTACTATCAGCTACGCAGAATAGGTAAGATTCGCTCCTTCCTTTCCACTGATGCTACCAACAAGCTTGCTGTCTCTTTCATATTATCTGGTGTGATGGTTGTTATTGTTACTTTTGGTGGATGAATATTTTATTTTGTCCAGAAATGTGTGTGTGTGTGTGTGTGTGTGTGTGTGTGTGTGTGTGTGTGTGTGTGTGTGTGTGTGTGTGTGTGTGTGTGTGTGTGTGTGTGTGTGTGTGAAACAGTGATTATTTTATGTTTTTTTTTCTTTTTTTGTGTGGGTTCGTGAACGTTATGGGTAAATTTTTATTTGAATAATTTAAATTCCGTATTGGCGTGTGTTTGTTGAGTTTGTGTTTATTACGAGCGTGTGACTGCACCAATGATTTCCCCTAAAGATTAATAAAGTTATATTCAATGAAACTGAATGAATTTTAATTTAACGTAAATGTGCATCTCAAGAGAAAAGAGATAAATCAATGGAAAGGAGCTGGTCATAAGTGTATTGATATGTCATAAACCTGTTAATTTTGTGACAAACAAAACTTCACACGCGACGAGTTGGTTGGTGTTGTATAGCAATCACATATCCAAGGCATTGCACGTACTAAACGTCACATAAAAATCACATTCATTCAATGTGTAGGCCTAGAAAAGTACGAAACGGTGAAATGCAGTCAGGAGGAACCATTCGAATCTGTAAGACATGATTATGTGCCACGGTAGAAAGATAAACAATGAAGTATGCTAATACAGGATATTACCTTGGGCGAAAATTCGGGAAATAACTGTTTCTGCTCAGATACACAGTGTCACTGTTCGTTGCAGAGTTCAGGTCGATTATTTGCTGTAAGACAGCTAAACATTAAGTTGTGAGTATTTCTTCATTAATCGAGAATAAAATCTTTTTCTCAAGTAAAAGAACATTCCGCCAGTGAAGTATAAGATATTGATAGATGATAGGTAATAGCAGTTTGTCAAAAAACGAGTATCATATAGAAATGGATTTTAGTATTGGTAGTATCAGACAGCTTGTTTCGTGTTTCCATACGTCTGGAAGCAGCCAATATTAGTTTAAAGATTAAAGATATAATTGTGCTGTCTCATAACCGTGAGATCATAAGGGAATGAGGTCCCAAGGAAAGCTAAGTTATCAACCTCAGCTTTTGTTGGAATCAGCATTATGAGGGTCGTACCCATCTTCTTTTCTTTGCTGCTTTAACCTCCCTAACCCTGAACAGGGTCAGGTACCCATTGGCAGCTGGATGATCTAGAGGCTGTTGGCACAATTTTATTTAAACTAAAATTAAACAACACAGAAAGAAATCTCACCCTTCAGATTGTTTATTTAACCTCAGCAGCAAAAACGATATCACCTCAGTACAACAATGTGTGGTTTTTAGCATCTTCCCCTTCAGACGGAAGCTGAACTTTACAGAGCTGATCAATTCAGTTTCAAACGACTTTTGTTCTTATCTATTATCTATCTACTATCTATCTATCTATCTATCTATCTATTATCTATCTGTCTAATATCTATCTATCTATCTATCAATCAATCAATCTATCTATCTATCTATCTGTCTGTCTACTATCTATCTATCTATCTCTCTATCTATCTATCTATCATCTATCTATCTATCTATCATCTCTCTATTATCTATCTATCTATCTATCTATCTATCATCTTCTATCTATCATCTATCATCTACTACTCTCTATCTATCTATCTATCTGTCTGTCTATCTATCTATCTATCTATTCTCTTCTATCTATTATCTATCTATTCTATCTCTCTATCTATCTATTATCTATCATCTATCTCTCCCGTGGGGATGCCGTGGACTCTTTCATATAAACAGTATCCCCACCTTCTGGACATTCTGTGCAAGAAATTTCCTCTTTTCTGTCGCTGTCTTTTGTTTCTACCTTTGTTCCTTTCCTTTCTGTCATTTCTTTCTATCATTTTCTGCCTTGTTGGTCCATTTACCGGTATGTGTTCAATAAAGTATTACATACTTTTTCTTAGGATTGATAATTGGATACATGTATGAAGTGAATTTTTGGTTCTAGGGAGGTGAGATATGCGAAAGCAATATTAGGTATCTAGACTGACTTTTTAGGTAATTTATGCCTGTTTTATGTTTTAATGTCCTTAGGTATTTTTAAATTTGTATTCAGGTATGATTTTAAATCCCCTGTGTGATAAATTGGACGGAGTGCTCAACGCCAGGGGCACGTCTTTACATTATGTGCACGAATGCATTGATATGAGTACTTAATTTTCTTCTTTTTTTTTCCTGTTGAAGTTTTGTATGTTTTGAAGTGGTTATAACCCTGATATGGCTCTACGCAGTCGGCTTGGCTTTAATAAATAATAACAATAACAATCCATCTATCTATGTATCTATCTATCCATTTATCTGTCTATCTTTCTATCTATTATCTGTCTGTCTGTCTGTCTATCTATCTATCTATCTACACACACACACACACACACACACACAGATATATCTACATCTATACATCTATATCTACATCATATATATGTATATATATATATAAATATATATATATATATATAAGATACTTCAGAAACATCACAGCAACGTCAAATATCTTGGTCATTTGATGACCACAAGCGGTCTCGAGTCCATACCTCTGACCGAAACTCTCTCGAAGTTGATCGACTCTTCTCATCGGCGTATGATCCACTTGGCACTCGGCATCTACTGGCCAGAGAAAATCTCGACCAAGGCGCTCTACTCTCGGACTAAGCTCTCACCCTTGAGTAAGACGCTTCGAAGACGCCGATTGAGACTGATCAGGCACAGCCTTCGAATGCAGACAAGGTGTCCCACTCCCCTGGGTGACATATTGTCTGCAAACCTCAGCGACCGTGTCAACCTTCGACGTGGACAAGGCAGAACCCTGACTCTGAAGGCTGATGTTACGAATGATTTTGACCTTCTCTGCGTTTCCCCAGCAAATTGTCATGAACATGAACAGCATCCAATTTTCACAATTGATTGGTTTGCTCTAATTTGCTGAGCGTTAAATATATATATATGAGAAATTATTGTGCAGTTTAATACTATTTCATTTCACTCATGCCCATGATATGCACATAGCTACAGGGAGCTTGTGTCCAACAGACGATGCAATATGTCATCCTCTCAGTACTATTAGTTGACAGGTATTTGCTTGTGATGATATAGTTCACATACTCAGCTAGTATGCTATTTGTCATCATCATGAAATAGTAACTGTCATAACAAGCTAATAGCTGTCCGTCCAAATGCTGTCTATTAAGTCACTGTTACTTTACTGCTACACAGCTTATAACAACCAAACAGCATAACATTCTGTGCATTATTTTGCCCTCGGCTTGTCAACACGTTATCACTCGCTTGTGGTGTAAGTTATCTGTCCAATGTTTATAATCATTTACAATTCAGGACGTAGATTCAGACACCATGTACAACTGAAATATTCTGATATTTATTGGTGTTTGCTTACATTGTAAGAATTCATTTTTGTACACTGATACTGTTAGTACACAAAATGTGTACTTTGTCATTGTATGCCTATCCTTCTAGACATTGTTGAGCTAGACCATTTTTGCATTGCCATTCCAATTCTTTTTTTTTTCGTCCCATTTTCTACACCACCTTAATGGCCACAGAAGCTGGCACACTTTATTTACAATGCAATGATGATGATGTCAATGAGGATGATAATCACGATGCTATGGAGTTCCATCTCGGATTCAGACTGCATGACAGGGCTGTACTCTACGCTTACTATCACGATATATCCTGACGTCAACCAGGCCAGAGAGATACAGACACCAGCGGTGCTGGTCAGAAGATTTGAGCAACACCCTCAATGACGCATTCATGAAGTGGATGAGTCTCCACTGTTTGGTCCCAGTTTTCCCAATGAGCCCATAGCACACCCAACTCTGGGTAGGAGCCGGTTGGAGCCGAAAAATCCCACAATGATTTTTGAAGGGACTGATGGGGATTCGAACCCACAACCTTCCAGTCAGCAGTCTGTTGCGTTAACCACTACACCACGGCAACTGGTGCCATTCCAATTCTTATTTTGATGTCTTTAGAGCAGTTTCGATCATCAGTTTTTATACAATCAAGATATTTAAAATCTTTAACATTTTCTAAAGGAACTCTCTTAACTAAGATATATCTTGATTGTTTTCAGTGTCTTTCCCTTAAAAATATGGACTTTTATTTTCTTGGGGTTTAAGTTTAAGCCAGCCTTTTTGCCCACTACATCCACCCTGTATAGAATTTTTTTCATACTGGTAATATTGTCTGCTAATAGCGCAGTATCATCGGCATAGCGCATGTTTGAATTTTTTTCTCCTATCTTTATATCTGTGCCTTCTATATCAGCATCCCTCATGACTTGTTCCGTATAGATATTAAAGAGATTCGGTGAAAGGATACAACCTTGTCTAACTTCCCTGTAGATGTCGGAAAATTCACATTTCTGACTGTTTCATCTAATCGTAGCCTTTTGGTCTTTGCATAATGAGGCAGTTAATGAAATGAGATGTATAGGAAAGCCCATTTTGACCATTACGTTGAATAGGTGGAAATAATGACGCAATCAAATGCTTTGTTATAGTCTATGAAGGTGACAAAACTTCTGCATCAGTGCTTTTTATTTTCTATTTGAGTATTTGTAACACAAATTACGTGTCAGCTGTGCCTCTGCTGGATTAGTCTTCCTGGCAGTCAGACAGTTCTTCTTCTATCTTGAGCTTCAATCTGTTGAGAGTAATTATGAGCAAAATCTGACTGGTATGGCTGATTAGGGCAATGGTCTTGTAGTTGTTACAATCTTTGACATTGCCTCTCTAATAAAGCATCACAAATTCTTGAAGTTTCCAATCTGTTGGCCACTGATGAGTATTCTAGATTTTACAACAAAAATAGTGCATTGCTTTTAGGCCTTCTTTCCAGCATGTTTTAGCAATTCTCCTGGAACATTGTCAATTCCTGGGGATTTTCCTGATTGAAATTGCTTGGTGGCTGCTTCAGTTTCACTTAAACGTTGTTCTGGTTCTGATTCTGGACAGTTCAGGTCAAGGCATAGAGTGCCTGGGGGCTATTGTTGCTAAAAAGGGATGCGCCATATTCATTCCATCTGTTCATAATATGCTCTGGTTCAGTCAAGGTGGTGCCTTCTTTGCTGTTGATGCAATCATTTCTGGGTTAGAATTTGATGGATTGAACCTTATCTATTTCAAAAGATCCCTGGATCTTCTGCATTCATTAGGCTTATTTATTTTTGCACATTCTTCCTTCAGCCAATATTCATCTGTTTTAATTTTGCTCTTAATTTTTCTTTTGAATTTTTTGTATTTTTCTTTTCTTCCAGATTTGCGAGTTTGGCTTTTCTGTTTGACTAGATCCATAACTCCTTCACTGGTGTAGGGCTTAGTTGGTTTTCTTTTTTTACCAGTCTAACTTTTCTTCTGCTACTTCAATTAAGTCTTCGTCATATATGCCTAACTTTCTTCTCGATACTGGTCATTTAATATCCAGTCCTGGATTAAACTTCAAAACGATTGCTGACTTTGATCTCAAAATCAGATGCAATGTCTTGATTTCTCAATTTTTCTAGGTCAAACTTAAGGGCCAGCTTGGCTTTATTTTGTGTACAGGCTTTGAGTCTAATTTTGGCTGCTACTAGGTGGTGATCACAATCACAGTCAGCTCCTGGTTTTGTTTAGGAACTTAGAACAGTCGTTCTCCATGTCCAGTCTACCGTGTTGTAATCTGATTTTTCCGTATAATTTTCTTTATCATCATTGTCTGTTTCTTCAAGTTTCCAGGTACATTGTCTGTGATAATGCTGTTTAAAGAAGGTATTAGTATTGTTGAATTTGTTGGCCCGGCAGAAAGTTGCCAACATATCGCCTCTTTCATTGTGTTTTCCCAGCCCATAAGGTCCTATTCCACACTCTGTCCTCATTTCGCTCACTTTGGCATTCATGTCTCCCATTATTATACAAACTTCTCTTTTATTTATTTTGTCCTTTTCAGTTTGAATGTCATTATGAAATTGTTCTATCTCTTCATCTGAGCTGGTGGATGTAGGGGCATATGCCTGAATGATGTTTCAGGCAACTGGCTGTGTGTAAAGTTTAACTGTTATCAATCAGTCATTAATTATGTTGTAGCTTTTCGGTGCAGTGGCATATTGTTTATCTATTATAATGGCAACTCCATACAGTCCTTTTTCACCACAATAAATGATTGTGTGTTCGCCAGTGGTAAACTTTCCCTCACGACTCCATCTGTTCTTGCACAATCATGTGATGTTCATGCCTATTTTATCAAGTTCGGGTAAGAGGAGACGAAGCTTTCCCAGTTCTAGCGTAGTCTGAACACTCCATGTGCCAATGCTAATGAGCCCTTTCTTTTTCTGTTTGTTGAAGAGTCTCTACAAGTTTGCTTCTGACAGCTGACCTTGCACATCTGTAATCCTCTCTACTCCTAATCTTAACCATCTCCTCCATATCACACATATATGTAGTAAAACAATAAATTTATTTTCTTACAGAGACCGAAACCACAATGAGATATTGGACACGCTTCAACCCTGCTGCGATATTTTTGACCTTCATCAGCAATGCCTTCTGCGTCATGGTGCGAAAGACACCCAGTTTTGTACAGAGCAGTCTCATCAATGAGTGGACCCCTACAGAAGAATGCCACTCCCTGAGGTATATCACTCTTACAAGACCGTGCCTTTTCCAGGACCAGCAGAGTGCAGAAGCCTTCATGGGACTCCTCAATGCTATCTTTCTCTTCGTCTCTGTTCCAGGAAATATAATCAGTGGTCTAATAGCTGACAGGCTGGAACATCGCCTTGTACTCACAGCGGGAATGACTTGGTCTGCTTTCGTCATGTCCATCTTTGGGTTTGTGTTGGAGTGGACTGGTGGCTATTCTAAAGCTGCCTATATAATTCTCATGACTTTAAACGCACTGTTTCAAAGCTCTTGTTGGCCATCTGTGGTAGCAGTGATGGCCAACTGGGTAGACAAACGTAGCAGTGACTATGTGTTTGGTATCTGGAGTACTTGTCCTTGTATAGGTGAAATTGTGGGGGCACTGATAGTATCTTCTGTACTGGGTTATGGTTACGAGTATGCTTTTATTGTGACTTCTTCTGTCCTGTTCGCTTCAGGTGTTTTTGGTTTTCTTTGGTCTTGTCTCTTCACCACGTGACGTTGGCTTGATGATGCCAGATGACGACGTTGCAGATCGTAATGACGTGAAAGATAGTGGCGAAGATGATATTTGCTCCACTGGAGAAAGAAGTGTCCTCCTTGGAAAGAAAACATTCTTTCGTGGGAGAAATAAGCAGCACACATTTCACAGTTTCTCTAATCACACTACCAAGGCATGTCCCACTGAGTTCATGCCATCTGATGAAAACTCTGACGTTTTCAGTTCCACAGCAGAGAGCCAAGGTAATGCAGAGCAACTCGCAATCAAATCATTGAAATCATCCACTTGTAATACTCATGCTGAGCAATCATGTAAAGACAGTTTTCAGGCAGAAACAGATGTGGACATAGAACATGCACACAAATGTATACATGTGGAAGGACAGCAAAGTGTTGACAACAGATACAAGAAGTACATTTCTAGTGCAAATAGTGACAATGAATCAGATCTAAATATAAAATTACCTGACATTGAAAACCTAACTGTTACCGATATATCACAGAAACCAACGCCAAATGAAAGCAGTCAGACACACGAGTTAATCCAGAGAGACGTCACTAAGGACAGGCATTCTGATGTAACTTTCAATAGCACATTCAGCACAACCAGGGAACAAGTCATAACAGTAGAACAACACACAACAGTAGAACATCAAACAACAGTGAAACAAAGGAGTCAACGTGGTATCTACTCGAGACCGAAAGCAATGAGCTTTGTTGAAGCTGTGCTTCTACCAGGTGTGATTCCGTATTCACTGTGCTATGCCTTTGTCACTTTCAACAGGTACATGTTATTCTTCTGGCTGCCTTTTTTCCTCACTTCATTCTATCAGTGGTCAGAGTCCACAGCTGCCATGTTGTCTCTCTGGTTTGATGTAGGTGGCATAGTGGGTTCCATTGTGATGGCCTTCGTGATGGGCAGATCAAACAAGTCTGCACTGATATTCGTCCCAACGCTCGCTGTGACCATTCCCTTGATATATATTTATTATAATGAAGGTCACAATATGGTTGCAAATGCTCTCATGCTGTTTTGCATTGGAGGTCTCATAATTAACATCTCTAACATTCTTTCATCTACTGTTGCTGCAGATCTCAGTCGTCATGTTGAAGCAGAGGTCACATCCACAATGACTGGCTTTATACAAGGGACTGGCCTACTTGGCGCTTCTGTGGGGCAGATCGCTGTTCCTCACATTAAAGCAGCGTTTGGATGGCCTTCCATATTTTACTGTCTTATGTTATCAACATTTCTTGGTTTAGTTTCCATTTTACACCCTGCTGTGTCTGAGATCAGATATAATAATAATAAATAATTACAATATTTATATAGCGCAAAATATTGATAAAATCAAATCTAAGCGCTGAAACAGACACACACACGCACGCACGCACACACACGCACGCACGCACGCACACACACGCACTCACGCACACACACAAACAGTGACACACACACACGCGCGCGCGCGCACACACACACACGCATGGCTATAAATGGGGAGAAAGAATAAAAGCAATGGAAAATTATAGAGAGCATATTATATACAATTATATATTGGAATGTGATTCCCCTCCGAGTGGAGACAGGCTGCAGAGGGGATTAAGTGAGGTCAGGATTTTATGCAGAGGAGAAAAGGTGAGTTTTGAGAGCGGACTTGAAGGAAACAAAAGTAGGTTGCTGACGGAATGAGAGAGGAAGTTTGTTCCAGGAGAGCGGACCAGAAACAGAGAAGGCTCGTGGACCATAGGTATTGAGCTTAGTGCGTGGAAAGCGAAAAGTCAGAGGATCGGAGGCAGAGCGGAGGGTACGTGAGGGAACATAGATCTCAAGTAGGCTTGACAGGTAATCGGGGGCTGCGTTATTGAGGCTTTTGTAGCACATGGTGTCTAGTTTGTACTGTATGCGCTTTGATACAGGGAGCCAGTGAAGTTGTGCCAGGAGGGGAGATATGTGGTCAGCTTTTTTCTTTTTGAGTACAAGGCGTGCAGCATTGTTTTGAATGCGCTGTAGGATGTGAGTGGTGGAGGCAGGAAGACCGGACAGGAGTGAATTGCAATAGTCAATGCGAGACATTATGAAGGAGAGAATGAGTTTTGCAGTTGTTTCCACACAGAGATACTTCCTGATCAGGCTTATACGATGGAGGTGATAGTAGCAAGATCTGGCAGTTTGAGAAACAAAGTTGTTCATGGAGAGGGTAGAGTCAATGCAGACACCAAGGTTTTTAGCTGAATCAGAAATTGGGACTGATGTGTTACATAATGGGAGAGAAAGAGGAGGCAGCTGAGAAAGTTTCTGATGGGTGCCAATGAGGATAGCTTCTGTCTTGTCATCATTTAGCTGAAGTTTGTTGTATGTCATCCAATTTTTAATGTCCGAGTAACACTCAGTGGTGCGAGTCAACAGGCGCTGTATATTGTCAGGTGAGTCACTGTCTTGAAGTTGGGTGTCATCAGCATAGAAGTGGTGTTTTATAGAGTGGGAGTTGATGATGGTGGACAGGGGGGAGGTGTAAAGAGTGAAAAGAACAGGGCCAAGGACAGATCCTTGTGGAACACCACAGTTCAGGTATGCAGGTTGAGAGTAAGTGCCATTGATGAGAACAGTTTGTTTTCTGTTTGATAGATATGAAGTGAACCAGGAGAGAGCAATGTCAGAGATGCCAAAAGTATGATGAAGTCTAGAAAGGAGAATACCATGATGAATGGTATCAAAGGCTGCAGACAGATCAAGGAGTGTGAGGAGAGAGACTTTGCCAGTATCAGTTGCAAGGAGGAGATTGTTGAGAATGTGTAGCAAGGCAGTTTTAGTGCTATGGCACTGGCGGTAGGCTGACTGGAAAGGATTGAGGAGATTGTTGGCAGACAGGTGAGAGTTCAGTTGGTTGAGGACAACTTTTTCAAGCAGTTTTGACAAGAAAGAGAGATTAGAGATAGGCCGGTAATTTTTCAGTTCATTTGGGTCTAAATTGTATTTCTTGAGGAGAGGGTGAACAATGCAGACTTGAAAGAATCTGGGACAGTTCCAGTTTGGAGAGAAGTGTTGATAATGTCAGTGATGAATGGGAGGAGCGTAGGGAGACCGTCAGAGTAGAGAGAACCCGGAAGAAGATCCAGTTCGCAGGTTTTGAACTACATGGATCTGATTGTGTTGAGAATTTCTTCTTGTGAGACTGGGGTAAAAGTAGTAAGAGGTGTGCCAGAGAAGGAAGGGTCAGGTTGGCATGGTTGACAGGGTGTCCTGTCAAGCCTGTCACGAAGAGTTTGTATTTTGGTGGTGAAATACTTGGAGAATACAGATGGGAGTTCTTCATTTGTGTGTTTTGTTGGGAGAGGTAAATCTTTTCGTGTGCCAAGGAGATGATTCATGGTTGTAAAGAGTTCTTTTGAAGAAGAGGCATTCAGGATTTTGGTTTGGAAATAGCTTGTTTTTGCAGATGCAATGAGGGTGGATACTTTTGTTTTAGAGGCTTGGAAAAGTTGCCTATGTACAGTGAGTTTGGATTTGCGCCAGCGGCGCTCTGCTCTGCGGCGGGCACGTTTTGCACAGGCAATCTCATGAGTAAGCCAGGGGGTAGGGGGGTGGTCAGGTAAAAGACGGGTTGTGGCTGGAGCATGAGTGTCCAGAAGATGGTGGAGAGTAGTATAGAATTCATCGGCAAGGTTATGTGACTCTTCAGAAAGGAGACGGAAGGCATCAGATGAAAATGTGGAGAGGTCGATAGATTTGAGATTGCATCGAGTCACTGTGCGCATGGTACGGGAAGGAGGAGGAATGTCAAGAGAACAGAGAATTGCAGAGTGGTCAGATGGAAGGGCTGAAGTTAGACAGGTAGAAAGAACTAAGCAGTTGTCAGTAGCTGAATTGTGGTGATCACGAGAAATGATCCAGTCAAGAATGTGACCTTTTTGATGGGTTGGTTCAGAAATGTGTTGAGTCATATTGTGATTGGACAGAGAGTTGATGATATGTCTTGTGTCATAACGGTGAGTGTTGTCATAGTGGACATTGATGTCACCTAGAATGATGAGATTTCCAGGTAAGAGGCAGTAGTAATCAAGAAGTTGATCAAAGTCAGAGAGAAACATGGATGTGGTGAGCTTGTTGGCAGAGCTAGGTGGAGGTCGATAGACACAGGAGAAGGTGATGGGGTGAGGGGTGGATTGGAAGGATACTTCAACGTGCTCGAAAGAAGGATGGGAGAAAGGCAGAGACTGCGAGAAAGACAGGTGGGAATGGAGTGAGTCGTTGTAGAGGATGGCAATACCACCACCTCGGGATGAGCGATGGAAAGAAGCAAGCCTGTAACCACTCGGATTGAGACTCGCATGTATAGGTTCATGACCAAGGGGGTTAAGCCATGTTTCGGTGATAAAAGCAATGTCAACATGCTCATCTGCGATAAAGTCAGCAATGACATCGGCTTTGCCATCAGTGCATGTTGACTGAGCGTTAAAAAGGCATAGTTTTAGTTTATCACAATGCGGCGGCCGAGGTGGAGACGAAGGCAGCACCGATGGGACAGAAGACGAAGGCGACACCAGCGGGGCAGAAGATGAAGGCAGCAACGACGGGACAGAAGACGAAGGAGGCACCCGCAGGACGAAGACGAAGGCGGCACCAGTGGGACAGAAGACAAAGGCAGCACCAGCGGGACAGAAGATGAGGGCAGCGCCGGCGGGACAGAAGACGAAAGCGGCACCGGCGGACAGAAGGCGAAGGCAGCACCGGCGGGACAGAAGGCGAAGGCGAAGACGGCAGAGGAGGAGACGAAGTTTGCAGCGGCAAGGTCGAGTGCAGGGGCAGTGGAGGAGACGAAGAAGCAGAAGACGAAAAGTGGTGTCGGACTGGCACAGCAGGAGGCAGATTGTGCCAAATTCGGTGGAGACGTCCACCACGACATGATCGCGCAGTGCGAGGCTTACGACACAGCCCCAGTGTTCGTATGCGCTGGTAGACGCTTCCACCGAGGTAGCACTTGCTGTGTTTAAAAAGTGTCAGTCCAATTTGTTTTATAAAAGACGGGTCCATAATTGCGAGCCAGTCAGGAGAGGAAGATACTTGCAGATTGGTCTGTGGGTTGGTCAGTTTACAACACTTAAAACCAGAGAACACAAAGGTTTGGGAAAGCTGTAGCGTTGGGCGAACACAGTAGGCTAAAATGTAAACACAGTTCACAGATAAAATGTCCGACTTGAGCGGCTGAAACTTTAAAATCAGATTATCTGGTAAAATATTCAAAATTTAAAAAATAAAATTTACATCACCGTGTGTCGGGATTTAAAAGCAACAAACTGATACAAAATTCAATGCATAAAATCAACTAGAACCACGATAAAATCACTGTAAAACACCACACACACTTTTGCTGCCTGCTGGCGCGACATCTACTCACACATATCAGACATATATGACAAAAATGCGAAAACAGTGATTGTCAATAGCAACAGTTTGCAGGTTACTGTTACACTATGCCCTGTTCTTCTCTCACATGTCCATTATTGTATGTAATTGCATGTTTTCCCATCACACTGCTTGATGGGTTTGCACACACTTGTTCTCTGGCACCAACAATCAAACACATTGAACATGCACATTTTTGTTCTAGAAAAAAAACAACTTTTTTTTCAAAATGACGGTTATTCAATACACAAACCAATGCATTTAATTCTGTAGGTTGACTAGCCAGTATAGGGTGATCTCAGTTTCCATTTATCATCCCTTACCATCCCCACCCCCCTTGAGACAAGTGTTACAATAATTATTTAATGCTTCGCTCATCATTTATAATCATCGTCACATCGTCTCAGTTTATCATCATGATACTTTTTCCTGTGCACATGTATAGCTTGAAGGGCCCTTACTTTATGAAATAGCACACAGAAGTCAAGACCAGAGTGAACGGAAAGCAGTTGTTGTGGCATCTGTAATCGTGCATCAAAAAGATTGTGAAAAGAATCACTCATCTTATTCTCATTAACCCTTTTGTTTTCGATCTCTCTGTTGAGTCTTTCATTATTGTAAAAATGCTTTCAAAGTATTAAAGCTCCCCACTTGTCTGAATTTAGCGCCATTGATCTTGATGATAAGGTTGACTGATGTTCTGCTGGGTTTCAATATCTGTTTTTCTGTCTTTGGTTCATGTCGCTGGTTTTTACAGGCAGTGTTCAGGTTGGTTGTGTGTCTCTATAGTTGTTTTTCTTTTCCCTGTGCTGGGCTTTTGTTGTCTGCAAACCGCATCTTGCTTACATATTTTGGGTCTGTGTTTGCGTCTTCTGTGAGCTTTGTCCATATAAACTATAAACACGAGTGGTAATAGGACACGATCCTGTCTCACTCCAGATATGCCTAAAAATCAGTAAACGAGTCCTTCTGGTGTACGGACTGCACCCAAGTCGTTTGTATACATGGTCCTGATGTTGTCTAAATGCTAGCATTTGAAGTTGTACAGATCTCTCCATAGCCAGTCTTTACTTCCTTATCAAATGCTTTTTCCTGATCGGCAAAGATAAATTGAAAATATCATGCTAGATTGCTAGATACTCTTCTATGAGCATCAGTCCATTAGATTAGAACATTTGCACCCTGATAATGCTTCAAATCTTTCCACAGTATAATCCCTCTATTTCCAAAACGATCAAAGCACAGGCACATGCAGTTATATACCGCGGTCACCTGTCCATGCACAAACTCACACGCAAAATTCTGTTTAATTTCAGACAACTTAACGTACTTTGTCATTTAACATAAGAAGAACAGATACTTTCCCTAATTCAAAAAAATAATTGTTGAATGAGGCAGAGGTGTTTGCAGCACCCTTCTATTCGAAGAGGGACAGCTGAAGCTTTTTTTTCTGAGAACGGCGAAAATTGTCACTGGAACAAACTTACCGTTGAGAGCAGAACAATTGTGTGTTCTGCAGATTTCTCGTTCTCGGGCTTTAGAAATGATTAGTAGGCTTAATCTTGCCCCAGTTTGGTTCTGATGAAAGTATGTACAGACTACAATGCCTCTAAATTTGTTGTGTAAAGATTACGTTGCTCACTGTGACAGGGAATATATTCAGTTGTGTAAGTTCAGTTGGGCTGGGGTTTTTTCAAGACTTATTCCTCATTTGTTATTTTGAGATCAGATAATTATACTGTGAATGGATCTACAGTTTGTCTTTCTTTTTGTTTTTCTGCATAACGGATGCATTAGTTCCTATTTGTGGAAGGGGAAGATTTTGTTTTCCTTTTTTATTCTTTTTTCTTTTCCTCCTCTTATCATTTTAAGCTTTCAGATACATGCAGGTCATGGAGCACCCTATTAAAACTTCTAAAATTTTCTTTGTTTCTTTCGTTTTGCGTATATGTGTGCATGTGTGTGTATGTATGTATGTATGTGTGTGTGTGTGTGTGTGTGTGTGTGAGTGTGTGTGTGTGTGTGTGTGTGTGTGTGTGTGTGTGTGTGTGTGTGTGTGTGTGTGTGTGTGTGTGTGTTAGCTAGACATGGCCTTTGTGTGGTCTTTTTCTAACTGAGCATACAGAGGCTGTATAGAAAGGACGACCTGTTGTCTATATGATCTCTATCAGCATAGGGAAGAAGGGTACTAGATAAGGCCACACCTATACATCTTATGTGCGCTTTGACGGAGCCATCAGGCGGATAAGGAACGTCTGAAACCCGAGCACCCTGGTTTACAGGGCATGTCTTTTGGCCATGAGCTACGGATGGAATAATCCGTACAGAAAGCTTAAGTCAGAGGTACAGGCCTGTAGGCACTGAGTCTGCAGGACCATTTTACCAAACCATGACACCATGCAATATAATGCAAAAAATCTACATGATCATTTTAATAAGATGAGAATGGCGTTCACCCATTGAGGTCTTTCAAGGTGGAGCAGATCGGATCCTGAATAGGATCCACCTGCAGCTATTAAAAGTCCTCCCGACCATCCTGTCGTGATAGGGAATGCGAGAGGAAGGCTACTAGATGCACAGTTACAGGAAAACGTTCCAGAAAGCTTCTATAGTCATACACTGGAACAAAGAAAGTGTCAAATATGAGGAAACTGCGCTGGAGCATATCTTTTATGTAAAGAGCATCTGCGTCTGTTGTGTTCAAGAAACACACTTGAAAGGTACCACATCCTTTAAGGGGAGAGGCTATCAGTACGTTAGCTCCCATAGAATAGGCACTGGCAAAGGAGACAAGCTGTCCCTTCCAAGAACAACACCAATTCCTGTTTGGTAGGCACACGCTAGTAGAACTACGAATACTAAGTGATCCGAATCCAGACGAACATACAAGACTTCCAACCCGTCAAATTCCACTGCCTAAACAACAGGACTCTTGCCCTTGACATTATCATCACACATACCTCCAGCTTCCTGGTAATTGGTGACTTCTACAATCACTCAAGAATCTGAGGGTATGAGCATATGGACCACTGAGGCAAAGAAGTAGAGAACCGAGCATGACAACAGGTTCATCCTCTTAAACAGTCCTTTAACTGCCCCATGTTCTAATCCAAGGATTGGTATACCGTTTCCATCCCTGATCTCACATTTTGCACGAAAGACATGAAAACGAAAGAGGTGAGGGAACGATGGGAGGATGCAACCACCGACCAATCTTCTTGACCAATCAAGTCCAGAATGATCAACTTTCCTATGTTGGAATTATAAGACAGCAAAAGGGACCCCTTTTGGACGCCACACCAGTGAGCCCACTCAAGGCATCCCAGTCCAAGGAAGAGACATCAGCATATCTTTTATTGTATATATTAGTTATAACAACTCCATAATTCCTACTTCACCTAGCAAGCCAGATCGTCTAATTATACTTTGTCTAGCATATCTGCTGGGCCCAGTGAAAGGAAATCAGATTTGATTCTCTCTCTCTCTCTCTCTCTCTCTCTCTCTCTCTCTCTCTCTCTCTCTCTCTCTCTCTCTCCCATGTATATATGTATATACACACACATATATATATATATATATGTATACATATATATCTGTGTGTGTGTTTGTGTGTGTGTATGTGTGTGTGTGTGTGTGTGTGTGTGTGTGTGTGTGTGTGTGTGTGTGTGTGTGTGTGTTTGTGTATGAAAGAGCACATGTATATGTGTGCATAAACATATTGTCACCTAAAATTCTAAATTAATTCAGCAAATAAATAAATGAATAAATAAACAGAACAATAAATAACCAAATACATGCAAATAAATATAGAAAATATTACCGGTAGTTGCTTTTGATGTAACATCTACTAATACGTATACATATGAGACAGCCGAGATGTGGTTTCTAAGAAGAATGTTGAGAGTTGCATGGGCAACAAAGAAAACAAACGAGACGGTCTTGATGGAGGCAGACACAAGAAGATCATTGATAAGGAAGATAGGGAAAAAACAGGCAATACATAGGCCATTTTATGAGCAAAGGGGAATTAGAGCATCTGGTCACAACAGGAAAGCTGGATGGAAAGAGAGCACCATTTAGACCCAGGGAGAAAATATTGGACGGACTTGCAGGGTGGCTGAGAACAGAGAGGGTGGAAGATGTGCTTGTGGCAACAAGGGATAGATACATACAGAGGGCCATGATCGCCAACGCCATGTGGCAAGGCACATGATGATGATGATACATATACATATATTGTGTGTGTTGTGTATGTCTGTGTGTGCGTGTGCGTGTTCGTGTGCGTGCGCGTGTGTGTGTGCATGTGCATGTGCATGCGTGCGTGTATGTGTATGTATGGTGGGGTGTGTGTGTGTGTGTGTGTGTTGTGTGTGTGTGTGTGTGTGTGTGTGTGTGTGTGATTGAGAGGAGAAACATCATGAGTATTACAACAATATGACTACAAGTACTCCAAGTGATATTTTTATATCAACATGTATAAATATTGGTAGATGTATATGTTGTTAGGTATGTGTTTAAGTGTGAGTGTGTGTATCCTTGTGTATACAATACTAGGTACGTTTGTGCATGTGAGACTGCGTCCTTGTGTATACAATACTTGGAATGGAGACGGACGCCAACAAGTGTTCTTCAAACCCAAAACCAAAACTATGATGAAAAAAACAAACAAACCAACAAAGAAAAACAAACCAAAAAAAACCAATAACAACAAATAGCTGGTAAGGTCTTGATCCTCAAGTGTTGAAGTTCTACACCCAGATCTTGTAACGGTCAACTGCCACATTTCGGTAGTGTTTGGTGGGCCTGCCTGGCGTTCTTTGCTTTCATCGCTTCTTCAGTGTTGTTACACTGTCATTGGATCCAGTTTTTTGAGTTTCTAGAATTTTCTATTTGAATTTGCCTCTCGGCAGCTTGTAATATTTTGCTGCTTCAGGATTGCTACCTTCCTACGACTGCAGACCCCTCCTTTCACCGTACAGATCATGGATTTCATTTGTCGTTGAGGACTGTATTCTTTTCCTGTCTCCCCAACTCTGTATCGATATGAACAGTACATCTGGTGTGCCTCCGACTACAGTAAGCAAACTTTCCACCTACCTTTGCCTGGAAGATTTAGGCAATCTCGATATCCTTTAACACCTGAAGATCAAGTCAGATGCGAGGACAGTTTGAAGAGCACCTTGCCTTAAGCATCATCTTCATGCTAGACAGTACAAGGTCACAATCCCTGCCAATATCCGTCCTCTGGGAATGATAATGTCTTTGCATTATTGATGCTAGGTTTAAAGCGTTGCAATGTTGGGATGCAGTCTGTCTGATTGTGAACCAGACTACTTAATGCCAAGTCGGACTTTTTTGTGGAGGAAGGCTGGTAGGTATGGTAATACCATGGCTCCTGGCGAATTCTAGGAGGCTCTGGCCACGGGCATTCAAGCCATATTTCCCCAGTGTTCCTGACCAATTTATACACGCGTCTGAACCACTCCCGGGCTTGCTAGAACTCATAGAATGGCAGGATTCCTACCGCAGTTTGTCAGGGGCCTCAAAAGGTCAGATGGTCAAGCGTCGGATTCACATGCTAATGGCTGTGGGTTCGAAACACGGGGTGGGCTACATTAAAACTGGCATTCGTTGTGCCTTTCTTGATAAAGTTGTTGTTCTGGTGGTGTCAGTAGAGAAATAGATCAGCCCCCGTTCCCCACCACTTCGCTGGATGACTATCCCCGTCGGCAATATTACCTCAGGCGGGTACTAACGTAAAACTGAACCAAACCAATCAATTGGAGTATATCAGTTTGCAAGCAAACAACGTTTCGACCTGTCTCGAGGTGTATGAAATTTTGACCTCTTGGCGACGGTCAAGATTCGGTGAGAATATTTTCCTACACGTACAAAATTGTTCTAAAATTCCCTGTTACACGAACAGAGGTTCAGAGTTTCGAGTTTGGAGTTTGTTTAAGAGGGATTCATCGAACTCAGACATTACCATATGCACTCCATCCACATTCTACCAGCAATTACATGGCAGATTGCTTGAGCCTACACAAATCCCTATGCGCTGACAAGCTCTTGGACTGAGAATCGGAAAGGGGAGGGGGGTTAAGGCAACAACAGCTCAATTTTTAATGTTGCTGTTTGGGACTCAACTTATATAAAGAGGAAAGCATAGAAGATGTGGTAGAAAAGGGCGAGGGGTAGAAAAAGAAGGCCGAGAAAGTAAGGAAAATGAGTATAGATGATCAAGGAAATAACATAGCTGAGGCCAAACCGGAGGACGAAACAATACCAAGGAGAGAGAGAGAGAGAGAGACAGACAGACAGACACAGACACAGACACAGACACACACAGAGAGAGAGAGAGAGAGGAGAGAGAGAGAGAGAGAGAGAGAGAGAGAGAACACACAATCAGTCAGACAGTGGAGGATGGGGGTATACACCGAAATTAGCCTTATAACTCCATTGTGCATGTATATAACAGACAACGTAACATAACATCCTCTCCTTCTTTTCATAGTCTTCTCTCTCGCTTTCTCTCCCTCACTCACTCCATTCGTGCTGTTTCTCTCCCTCTCTGTATATGTAAACGTATATACATATACACATGAGTGTGTGCATGTGCGTGTGTGCGTGTGTGCGTGTGTGCGTGTGTGTGTGTGTGTATGTGTGTGCGTGCGTGTGTGTGTGTGTGAGTGTGTGTGTGTACGTGTGTGTGTGCGTGCATGTAAGCAGCGTGTACAAGCACGTGTGTGTGTATGTGGGGTGTGTGTGTGTGTGTGTGTACACGTGTGTGTGTGTGTAAATCCTCTCCTGTGTGTCCTCGTCGCAATTTATAATAATGACAATGAATAATAAAATGCACTTCCAACGCCATAAACCGCAAAGGTAAGAGCCCCAGGCAGAGAGAGAGAGAGAGAGAGAGAGAGAGAGAGAGTGAGAGAGAGAGAAAGAGAGAGAGAGAGAGACAAACAGACAGACAGACAGAGACAGAGAGACCGAGAGAAAGATAGTAATAGATACAGAGAGAGACAGAAAGAGAGAGAGAAAGAGAAAGAGAGAGAGAGACACACACAGAGAGAGACAGACAGAGACAGAGACAGAGAGACAGAGAGAGAAAGAGATAGATACAGAGAGAGACACAGACAGAGAGAGAGAGAGAAAGAGAGAGAGAGAGAGAAAGAGAGAGAGAGAGAGACGCAGTCAAAATGGTTTAATGGAGACATTTTAACAACGCTAATATAATTCATCCGGTGCATTCTAGTAATCATTCGCTAGCGAAGATCTGAAACAAAATCATAACAGCGGAACAGGTGTGCCCATGAAACATTAACCTGTAATATTCAGATTGTTAGAAGTGTCGCATGCAGGCAGGATTTTATGTTCCAATTTGCATTGTGATCAAGACATCAGATCTTGAGTTCATGGCTTCAGGCTAGCAATACTTCCCCTATCCCCACCCCAACTACATTACCGCAATCCTCTTCGCTTTTTATTTTTTAACCCGATTTCATCAAGAAAACGTGAGGCCTGATTGGAGAAGAGATCGAACTTTCGTCTTTTGAGAGATGGCGCTTCCGTCTTTTGACTACGGGGTTTCAGACTCAAAAACAAACAAACAAACAAACAAACAAACACAAACAAAAAATAAAATCCCCCAAACAAACAAACAAACAAACAAAACAAAACTGAACCAAAACTGTAATGCGCCCTGAAGCTAGAAAACAGCCGTAGCAAAAAACACTCCACACGCAGCGTTTCAATGCAAACAAACTTTACTAACTGAACTGTATTAACACAACAGCTAAACTTCAGACTTCGGCCGAGCATGCGCGTACCGGCCGTAATGACACAGCGAATGATATCGTTACATCTCCTACTTTTTAGATACTCGAGCAATTTAATGTGCGAAACATTATCTGTTTATGTGTTCGATTATTTGATTGCCAAAGGGAGGTAACTAATTATGTCTCTGTCTTGGTTTCAATCCTTGTAACGGACAGGTGTCTTCACGAGACGTCCACAACGGGTCTTTCTGGGAGGTGTGGCCGTGTGGCTAAATGTCTCTGGTAGTTGAGCTGGGTCTGCTGCACCTTGGGACTGGACCGGATGGGGTAGAAGCTGGTTTTCTGGGCTTTCTAGAGCTTCTGGAAGATATGGAGTCCTCACCTTTGTTGGGGAATGGGGAGAATGGCTCTGGATAGGCTTTGGACTGGGCTTAGAGAATATAGGGAACTGGACAGAGGTGGGAACAGGAGAAGGAACAGGGCACTTTTACATGTAGGTTTCAGATGCCTATGGTTCTGTCTGTACTGACCAGACGGAGTCTCAACAATGTACAAGCGTGGTGCAATTCTTGCTATGTACCCTGGCTGGTTTGCCCACACCTTCTCGTGGTCTAGCTTCTGGAGGACTGCATCATTTGGTTGCAAGTCTGGTAAATTTTGGGCTCTATTACGCCGATTGAAGTAGACTTTGTTAGCCTCCTTCCTCTTTGCGTCACAATTGATTACAGCCTGTTTCTCAGCGATTTTCGGTTCCAGGTTCTCTGGTAAAGTTGG
>CM060315.1:63481365-63483865 GCA_030674185.1 Monoplex corrugatus | reverse complement strand
AGTGTGAGTGTGTGTGTGTGTGTGTGTGTGTGTGTGTGTGTGTGTGTGTGTGTGTGTGTGTGTGTGTGTGTGTGTGTGTGTGTGTGTGGGGGGGGGGGGGGTGGTGTGTGTGTGTGTGTGTGTGTGTGTGTGTTTGTGTGTGTGTGTGTGTGTGTGTGTGTGAGAGAGAGAGAGAGAGAGAGGTGTGTGTTTGTGTGTTCGTGTGTGTTGTTGTGTGTGTGTGTGTGCGCGCGCGCGTTCGTATGTGTGTGTGTATGTGTGTGTGTGTGTGAGTCTGTGTGTGTGTGTGCCCGCGCGTGTGTACATGTAAGTGTGTGTGTGTCTCTGTCTGTCTGTCTGTATGTGCGTGTATGTTGCGTGTGTGTGTCTGTTTGTGTGTGGGAATCTATTGAAGATGTGGTTTTTGTCTATATGTGTGTGTGCATGTGTGTGTGCATGTTTGTGTGTGTGTGTGTGTATGTGTATGTGTGTGTGTGCGTGTGCGTATGTCTGTGAGTGTCTATGCGTTGCATGACCCAGTCATCAGTTACCTTGTTTACAAACCGAATGGCAAGGTGGGGAGATAGCAACCCCGGGACATAGCCACACAACGCGCACCAGCCAGGTCCAGCCTAGTCTCTAGACTAAGCGAGAATGGACAATCCATACATACTCGTACAATGAGTCATTAAACAACACTGGATGTTTTACAGAAGTAGCTTTAAATAACTAAAAACAAACAAACAAAATTCCACACGTTCGGTGTGGCCACTTCTACTTTAAGTTGTTATTATAATTTTTATTTATGTATGTATTTGTTTATGTATTTATTCATTGTTGTTATTATTTATTATTATTACTATTATTATTATCATTATCATTAGTGGTGGCCCATTTCTCTGTTGTTGGACAGTCATGCTCATAGCCAGGATTTGAGAGTTAAACCCTCAGGCAAACCACGCTTGCCTTCTCCTCCTCCTCCTCCGCTTCTCTCTCTCACTCTCTCTCTCTCTCTCTCCCATCTCTCTCTCCCCCATTTCTCTCCCCTCCATCTCTCTCTTCCCCCATTTCTCTCTCTCTCTCTTTTCTTTTTCTTTTCTTTTCTTTTTTTTTTCTTTTTTTTTTGCATACAGGCTCCTTGCAATAGGACTGTGGACTGTAATATCTCAGATTCAGTCCCAGCCCCCCCCCCCCCCCCCAAATAAAATGAAATAAAATAATAAATAAATAAATACATACATAAATAAATGAATGAATGAATAAACAAATCGACCAATAAATGAATAAATAATAAATGAAGAAACAAAAAATAATAAATAAATAAATAACAAATAAATAACAAAAATAATAGTAAATGAATAAATAAACAAATAAATAAATAAATAAATAAGTAAATGAATAAAATTAAAAAAAACCTGCCCGCTGCCCATCTTAAAGCCCCATTTATTCTGGTGATGTCACCTTAGTGTTTTGAAAGTCCTGTTCCCTTCCTCTGTCTCTGCTCCGTACTTTCTTTCAAGATATTGAGAGCGAATAGTTTCTCCACCATGTGACGTATAGTTTGTATACATTGTTAATACAAGATCGCTTATGATTTGCATTGTGAGCGTGAATTCGTTTGTTAATGTTTACACAGTCATCAAACATATTAACCGTTTGACTTCCGCAATCTAGTCACCAAGTGCAAAAGCTTAACCCTTTGACGCCCTCACCCTATCCACCAGCTTCCTGCAACCTTTGATTCCCTCACCCTGTCTAACAGCTTCCTGCAGGAAGCTAGTGGATAGGGTGAGAGAGTCAAAGGGTTAATTTTTGGCTTTACTAACATGGTTGACAATGAAGATGCTGGTGGACAGGGTGCGGGAGTCAAAAGGTTATGGCAATAATGTAGTTTCCATATACATTCATAAAGTAGTTTTCATCTCTACTATCATCGCACATACATTTTATCCTTGACATGTACAGACGGAAAGTTTGGCAGGCAAACAGATACAGATATACAGACAGACTAGCCAATAGTCAGACAGACAAACGATATGATCCTGATGGATGAGCAGGGCATGCTGGTCCTCAGTGCCAGGTATCTGTCTTCACGTGGGACAGTTTGGAGTTTGTTTGAAAGGGATTCATAGCACTGGGACAATTCCATACCTTCCCCACCCAAATCTGCCAGCAATTACCCAGCAGACTCCCTAAGCCTGCGCAAAACTCAATGCGCTGGCGAGGTCTTGAACTGACTAGCGGTAAGGGGGAGTAAAAATTTGGAAAACTATCCTGACGCACCCAGAATGATGAAAACGTTAAGATGGGCAGCAAAAAGGCCAGTTTTTAATGTTGCAGGCTGGGACTGAACTCAAGATACCAGATTCTGAGTCCATGGCTCTATCATAAGAACCAACAAAAGGCTGAACTTGGAGGCACATGTTCTTTTGAAAGCATTGCTTGAAAATGATTCCTGCAGTTGTGCTGGATTTTGAATCCAACGGTCCCTCCCTGTTGAATAGCAACTGTTATGCGCTGT
>CM060315.1:63433865-63476365 GCA_030674185.1 Monoplex corrugatus | reverse complement strand
CTTCCATGTTATGTGTTACATTTCTGTATACCGTAATTGTCTATGAACATCCTCCAAAGTTTGCTAGATAAGCGGTGTATTTGAGTGAGGCTAACATATGACAGAATCCTTGCAATAGTAGATAAAGTTTGAAACCCTTCCTACGAAAATAGGACAGAGCACCATTCTATTGTATATAGTGGAGTTGCTATCCCGTGATATCTCCTTTCTTTTTGTGACAAAGCTGAATATTAGAACCATAAAATACATCCCCATATTCTAATAGGCCAATGAGTAGATCAACAATTTTCTTTTCATTATAAATCTATTACAATCGGTCTGCCTTGAGAATGAGCGACTACTGTTGTTAGTCATGGGAATAGTAGGCAATGTTCTTAGAAAACTGGATCAGAGCAGGCACTGCTAAACTCCGCCAAAACTATCCAGCATCGGTGCAGGACCCTCTCTGATGGGTGGCCACATGATGGTTTGACGTCTCTGGCTCCCATGGGATTCCTGGCACCGGAACTTTGACTGAATGAACTTGCAGTTGGTGGTATGTTCCAAAGCCAAAATGAGCGGCGTAGGACAAAAAAAAATAAAAATCAGCATGACTTATATTTTGCTGACTAAAGCAAGCGAAGTTTCATTTACGTCAAATAAGAAACATATTTGATATCTTCATTAATTTAATTGCACGTATTTTTGTTTGGTACAGAGAAGAGAGCCATTATGGGACGTTTGACAACCTTCCATCCTGCCGTGTTTTTTCTGACCTTCATGAGCTACGCTCTCTATCACGTCGTGCGCAGGACACAAGGTTTCGTGCAGAGCAGCCTCATCAATGTATGGACGCCTACAGCAGAACACCACAACTTGACGGACACCACTCTGACCCGATCTTACCTATTCCAGGACCAGCAGAGTGCAGAATCCTTCATTGGAATCCTCAATACTATCTTCCTCTTCGTCTACGCCCTGGGAAACTTCATCAGTGGTATGATAGCTGACAGATTAGACCATCGTCTTTTTCTCACGGTGGGTATGATGATATGTGCTATCATCATGTTTATCTTTGGACCCGTGCTGGAGTGGACTGGTGGCTATTCTCAAGCTGCCTACGTCATTCTGCAGACTCTGAATGCACTAATTCAGTCCACTGGATGGCCCTGTATTGTAGCTGTCATGGCCAAATGGTTTGATAAACGAAGCAGGGGTTATGTATTAGGTGTTTGGAGTTCTTCGTCCAGTGCAGGTAGTATTTTAGGTGCGCTGCTGGTATCATCTGTAGTGGGATATGGATATGAATATGCTTTTGTGTTGACCTGTTCTTCGCTGTTTGCAGGAGGCGTCCTTGTCTTTTTTGGTCTTGTCGTCTCACCACATGAGGTTGGCTTGACAATATTAAAAAATACTGATGATAATAATGATGACATTGATGCCAGAGCTCAATCAAATGGAGAAAGAGAAAAGCTTCTTGCAAATACGACGGTATACTGTGAGAAGAGCATACGACCAACATTACATTGCAGCTCTGATCAGAGTCGTCATCATGAGGCATGTTCCATTAAGCACACTCACGTTCATAAAATGTCCATAGATGTCAAGTCAACAATGAAAGTCGAAAGTGCCACAATTTCACTTTTAATCAATGCAGTACCTAGATCAACCAAACACACATGGACAGATTCAGTTGACTCTGACACCGATACTGATCTTGATTCTGAAGCTGAGCATAATTTCACGCACGTAGAAAGACACACTCGCATTGACAACGGATCCACTAGGAAGTCTATTACTGGTACTGAATGCAAGAATAACTCAGACTTCGGACTGAACTCACATGATCACGAAAAGCGATTACTGCTCAGCAAGAGCATACACCTGGACAATGGTAGTGAAAGACACGAGTTAATCCAGACAGATAATTCTGACAACTCAAATTCTGATACAATAGGCAACAGCTCACTCAGTATAAGAATGAATCGAAAAGCATTCACGAAAAACAGTGTGATACGCACAAAACCAAAAGCAATTGGTTTCATCTCAGCCCTGTCGTTACCAGGTGTGATTCCTTATTTGTTTTGTTATGCTTTTTTGAATCTTGTCCTTTATGTGTTTTTCTTTTGGTTGCCCTATTACCTCGCTTCTGCGTAGGGCTGGACAGAATCGACAGCTGACAGTTTGTCCCCCTGGTATGATGTGGGTGGAATAGTGGGAGCTGCTGTTAATGCATTCTTGATGAGCAAGTTGAACAAGTCTGCAATGTTAATGATTCCCATGCTCTTGGCGAGCATTCCTTTGCTATACATCTATGGTGCTCTTCAAGAAGGGCAAGATATGACAATAAACGTTGTCATGCAATTTTGTCTTGGGGTTCTTCTCCTTGGCGTGGGCAACGTCCTCTCAGCTGTTGTTTCTGCTGACCTCAGCTGTCAGAAATCTGTCGTGGGCAACGTGGAAGTCGTGTCTACAGTGGCCGGCATGATAGAAGGTTCAGGCATAGTTGGTGCTGCATTGGGACAGCTTGCTGTTCCTTATTTATACGCTGCTCTTGGATGGAGCATGGTGTTTTACCTCTTGATGCTCTCAACCTTCCTCAGCGCTATGTCCATTTTGCCTCTTTTGGTGTCTGAAGTGAAAGACGTGCTAACAAATAGGAAGAAATAATAAAACATGTGTACAATTCAAGAACCAGAAAAACATGAAAACAGAATACACTTCAAGGACAGGAAGGCCAATGAACAATCCAGCAGTAGGTGACTGGAATAATCATCAAATCAAACACCACACATGGTATACCTTGGAAAATCCTTTATTTCTACTTTTGTCTTGCAAAGTCATGTATTGCTTATAATGAATACTACAGGGATAATGCAGAACATGTTCAAATGGGATAGAATGATAGACTGTAGAATGTGAGAGCGGTTTTATTTTCACCATTCAAAAACAATTGGTGTGAAAACTTGGAAAACTTTATTCGGTATGCTGATGAATAGGCACACACACACACACACACACACACACACACACACACACACACACACACACACACACACACACACACACACACACACACACACACACACACACACACACACACACACACACACACACACACAACACTGTTTTGATTTATTTGGTTGAGGTGTTTCATTTATGTTCATTATCATTGACATATTCATGGAAATATGACATTGAATAATAAGAATATTACAAATGTCACCTAATTTTTTTTCCTTTTTACCTTCTATGCAACCTACGTGTCATTGACCCCCCTGTTCTCTTCACCTCCTACACATACTTTGAAGCTTACCGAAACCTAGGCCACCATGAGAGATCGAGAAGGGTGGGAACCACTACAAAATCTGTGACAGTTTTATCCCCGGTGGTGACACATCATGAGAGGGTGGATGTGATCGTGTTATGGAGTCCCAGTATGGATTGAGATTTGCTGACAGAGATATTCTACATTTTCCTTTCATAATATGGTCTCGTGTCAACCAGATCCAAGGGATACAGAAACCTACAGTGTTGAATAGAAAATTTGCGCAATACAACGATCACCATCATCAGGTGCCCTGCCGCATGGCGTTGGCGTTCAAGGACTTCCATCTGTCTCTATCTCTTGTTGCCCCAAGCATCTCCTCCACCCTCCTCGTCTTCAGCCACTCTGCAAGTCCGTCTAGCATTGACCCCTCTGTTCTCTTCACCTCCTAAACATACTTTGAAGCTTACCGAAACATAGGCCAACAACGATATGACCATAAAATCGTTAAGACCTGAGTCCGTGGTCCCTGCTTCCCCAGTAAGCCCATAGCACACACTTCTCTGGATAAAAACTGTTTGACGCTGAAAAATTTGCCACTCTGAGAAATGGATAGATGAGGTCACTGATCAGAACCACTGGCTGTGTGACTGAAAGGAAAAAATTCAGGGGAGGTTATCAAGAGATGATCTTCCCCAACAGCGTTGTGGTAATCCTTTCATAGTAAGAGACGTTAGTGTCTTCCTTTGGAAAGACAGACAGAGAGATAAGAGCAGAGCAGAGACAGAGAAGTAGCGTGAGAGAACAGAGGGGGCTCAGAGATGGAGACAGACCTTTCACCTTGACACAAGTGCCTACACTGGTTTGCAACAAGTTGTGCGGCATGTTGTTCATTTCGTTCTTGTTTAGAGTTATAGACCAGCAGGAATGATGAAATTATGTTTTACGCTCAAGTAAGTAATTCGATAAATGCCTTTATCCTTTTCATTTTACCTTTGGACTGGTTTGAGAAGAGTGCATAGTCATGTTATCTAAGAATTGTGTTCTTCTTCTTATCTGAACCTGCGTAATTGTTATTTGGATCTGTCTTCACAGTTATCCTCTCTTCCTTTTGACTTGTTCACCTGATGTCGTAGTAGTAGACAAGTATCACAAATATGAGCCTACATGAAGAGTCATTAAAATTAGGGAGATCAGTGGCTCATACTGTTGGATGGAACTCCACCTAGAGTAAAGCTCTCACTGAGATTCGAACCTAAGATATAGATGGTTCACATGTAGTGGGAGCCACAATTATCTTGAGGCTTTACAACTATCTGATCAACGGTTAACATGCCATAACAGACAATCATCCGGTTATAGACTCTTTATTTATAACATCTGCTGTGTAGTAAGGGCAGCGTTTGGCCGAGGGATCCAAATGGTGACGAGAGGGAAACGATGACCAATCGATTGTGAAATTGTCATATTTGAAAGATTTTAGTTCGAACCTCATAAACGCCCACCTATCCACTACCATTACACAGAAACGCACATACACACATACAAACCACACACATCCACTAAAGGTCGCTCGCACGCGCGCGCATACGCATGCATACTCACACACCTCTTTTCACGTGTATCTTGCCGGTAAAAGTCCCTGCGTCTGTAATCCTAAAGCAGTTTGTTCATTTATTCCGTTTATGATGAAAAAAAGGAATTTATCATAATGACCTGAACATTTGGGTATTTTATTACTTTTTTCTCTTGCAGGCTGTCGGTTCTTTTCATAGAGCTAGGCATTCGAGAACTGGTATATAGAGTTCAATCCAAACCTGTAACATTATATAAAAGGGTTGGTACTTGGGTGCAAGGGAAGATGGATATATGGCGGAAATGCAATGCCCGTGGTCAATGTGTATAAGTATAATGGAATACTGTTCTTTACTCGTCTAAATTTTGTTGTAACATGCAAAGATGCGTCTAGCCGAGCTAAAAATGTTTTGTTTTTCATCATGCAGAATGTGTACCTTTTTAATATTAATTCTTTTGATGCGTTTGTGAAATTGTTTTATTCTCAGGTACAACCTATCGCACAATATGGGTCTGAGCTATAGGGATTAGGTACAGCTGCAATTCAGTGTGAAGCAGTTTATACTTTTGCTTTGAATAAATTTCTAGGAATTAATATGCGAACACCTAATGATCCTGTATATGGTGAAACAAATCGCCATCCCATATATATATACTCTGCAGTTGTGTTCGTTACTGGTTTAAATTGTTGCATACAAAAGACCATATAATTCCACGGAAAACATAGAATATGTTATATGATTTAGATGCTAAAGGAAAGTAAAACTGTGTATCTAATGTACGTATTTGCTTCTTTAGATATGGTTTTGGTGTTGTATGGGTTTGTCTAGATGTTGGCAGATTGAATCAATTCATTCGTGTTTTTCGTCGACGTTAAATTGATTGTAGGTGGCAGGAATGGAACGAACATACTCAAAACAGTGAGAGGTATAATATAGACAGAACTTTTTTTAGTATGCATGATTTGAAACCATATTTGAAGATACATGTGGATATGGACAAACATCTACATGTATATCAGAAATCACAGTTCATTATTGTAGATACAGAGCACATAGTGACAGTGATCTATTATGTCCATTGTGCAAAATATCAAATGAAGATGAAATACATTTTGTATTATGTTGTCCAGCACTCCATTCTATTCGTGAGAAACACATACACTCAAAATATTATAGAGAACTCTCCTTATTAAAATTCACTTTCTTGATGTCATCAACTGCCATTAAAGTTGTTCGAAATTTAGTTTTATTTCTGTACAAAGCGCTTAACGTTAGAGAGAGCAATTTTTTGAGTTTCTTTTAGAATTATGAATAGAATGTTTGCATCTTATGCTCTTTCCGCCTAACTTTATTGATGTCATCAGCTGCCATTAAAGTTGTTCGAAATTTAGTTTTATTTCTATACAAAGCGCTTAAAGTCAGAGAGAGCAATTTATTGAGTTTCTTTTAGAATTATGAGTAGAATATTTGTATCTTATCTCTTTCCGGCTATTTGTCTTGCACTTGTACAAAACATTTCAAATTAGAAATGTTGTAATTGCATATTTAATGTTTATATGATTGTGAGAATGCATAATTATGTGCATCCCTCTTCTAAGGGGCCATGGGCTTTATGAATAAACCATCTGAAGTCTCTCCTAGCGCTAGTGCGCGTGCGGCGGTGTGTGTGTGTGTGTGTGTGTGTGTGTGTGTGTGTGTGTGTGTGTGTGTGTGTGCATACATATACACACACACACATATATATATACATATATATACACGTGTATATATATATATATATATATTATATTATATATATGTGTGTGTGTGTGTGTGTGTGTGTGTGCGTGCGTGTGTGTATGTGTGTGTGTGTGTGTGTGTGTGTGTGTGTAATGGTTCCTACCTTTTATAACATTTTGATCTCTCTCCCCTCTCTCTCTCTCTCTCTTTCTCTCTCTTTCTCTCTCTCTCTCTTCTCTCTCTCTCTCTCTTTCCTCTCTCTCTCTCTCTCTCTCTCTTTTTCTCTCTCTCTCTCTCGTATATCATTTCTCTTTGTATCTTCATGAATCGATGAAAACAGTAACAATATTGATAGACTGATGTGTGTATATTGTTGAATAATGTTTACATTTTGAACAGAGTTTGAATGAATGAATGCAGGTCTAATTTACCAACATGTAAATATTCTTGTAAAGCCACACTTCAAATAGCACTACGGCCTTTTGTGAATAAAAGTCGTGTTCGTATTGATTTCATGTTTTTCTGTTCTTCCTTATTAGAAAGAAATAGCGAATGATCCGCTTGTTGCGTCTGTCTGATTGCCTGTTGACAAGAATATCTAAGCAAGAATTTCTGCTACTTTCTTTTTTCCCCTGAAGATCTTTCACATCTCTATCTCTTTTCCCCCGTTTCCCAAAAGTGGGTGACAAGTAGGCCCTACATATGTAAATAAACCTCTGCCTGGGTAACCACCACTGGAGACAGATTTGGAACGATATTAATTTCTGCTATGTGTGGCGGATTTTCTTAAATTGTGAAAATGCTGTGAGTGGACATTTGGAATGCGTAGGCAGACTCTCTAACGAATGCAGGTAGCAGAATAGAGCAGCAGCAACACCCCATCTCTCTCAAAGAAATAATGACCATCTAAGAAAGAAACTTTGACCCTTCCACAATAGAAACGACCCTATGCATCATCTTAAGGAGCAATAGAAACCACAATGCTCCGTCTAAGTCAGGACATTGCTGCCTATTCCAACATTTTCCCCGTTAATCATTAATTTACTCAGTGTGCTATGAATACGACGTTCGAATGAAAAAAAAAAATTGCACTGAATATGAACGTGTTCTTTCGTCTTCATGTGAAGTAGCTGGGTGTGGTATCAGAATGCTGTATCATGTATATTGTTTTTCGTTGAACTTTTCCGGCTATAAATCCGGTTGTAAACACGCAGTCTTTTTCCCCTTTCGTTCATCATCTACATGGACAGGACACATCTAGCGATTGATGTGACAGTTTTTCCCCAACTATTTTCTGGCTGCTATGGAGTTTGGTGCTCAGAACAGTTGCTGTTGGTTAATCTTTTGTTGTTCCACTAGATAGAGTCGCCATCGTTGCAGTATATGTTCAGTGTGAAAATATTTCCATGCCTCCTGTGGGTAATGCTCCATCACTTGAGAATCCAGTACTGTGTGTGTCATGTTGTATTTCCGCTGAGGTAACATTGACACTAGTGTGGATTTCAGTGTCTACCTATCCTGGTGTGCACGATTTTGGCAGTCACAAAAGTGACAGTGAAAATGTCTATTTTTTGTTTTGTTTTGTTTTTTGGCAAGGCTTTCTGGCGTTCCTGCAGTAGCCTCTTGGTGTCGTGGACAAAGCTTTTCCGTTTTAGGCCATTTTGGATGAGACCATCCAATTTCTGTTTCATGGGATAATCTGTCAAATACCTGGACTTCTCAGCCAGCATCGTGACCTTGGCTTCCATTCTCAGGTTGAGAGACTGGAGAGGCTGGATTCTTTTGAGTGTCTTCACAAACAAAATAAGATTACTGCTGGCTCATGAATAACGGAGTTACATGTATGATGAGAATTGTATGTTTCAGCAGTCTTGTGGTTGTAATTTTGGAAACGCACCAAAATCATCCAAACTTCAGAGATGGCGAGTGTGACTGAAAGTACTGATCATCTGTCTCATCTGTTGGCATCAGCGGGTGCGGCCAACACCGCTGCAGTCAATGACACCAACAGGGTCATCCTCCTCCATTTGTTCCGGTCTTCGCTGGCCCCGCTGACCTCATGGATTCTAATGCCGCTGGATTCGGCGATGTTGCCAATGAGAGAAGCTAGTAGTCTGCCTCTTTTTCTTTTTTCCTCAGTCTTGCCTTAAAGACAGTCTTCATAAGGTCAGTCTTTAAGTTTCGTATCGCATGGCCTACATATCTTCATTTTCTTTCATTTATTAATGATAGAAGTTTTCTTGATGTTCCAAATTCGTTTAGTATGCTAAATTCGTTTAGTATGCTTCCAAGCTATGGGTAAATAGCTCCACTGCCTTGTGGACATCTCGGGAGAGAATAAGGCTGAGGGAGTTAACTCTGAAAAAAAAACGATGGAAGGCAAGGGAACACCACCGTCGTAGTTTCCCCAGGACAATTATGGACAGAAGAAAAATGGAAAATAAAGATAACGGCGTGAATAGGTTCTCCCGTGGAGCACCTTCGTCCGATAGGGACTGTCATGCGGCGCAGGTGACACCAGACTGTCAGCCAGATACTGCGACCAAACCCACCAAACTCAAACTTAGAAACACTAAAAATAGCAACATGGAACACCAGAACACTGTTGCAGAAGGGAAAATTAGACAACATCAAAATGGAGATGGAAAGGCTTAACATTAGTATTTTAGGACTAGGGGAAGTGAGATGGAAGGGGGCAGGCATGATAACATCAGGAGAATACACAGTGATATACTCTGGTGGTAATTCACATGAAAGAGGAGTAGGCATCATAATGGACAAAGACAAATCAAAAGCAGTTAAGGGATACAGGGCTGTGTCCGACAGAGTTTTGCTGGTCAAATTGGGAGGCAAACCATTTGATATCAACATCATCCACGTGTATGCACCAACATCCGCAAATACTCAGGAAGACATCGACAACTTCTACGAAGATTAGAGATGGCCAAGGTCCAATGTAAATCACAAGAAGTTACAGTCGTAATGGGAGATTTTAATGCTAAAGTGGGACAGGATAGGGTGGAGGATATAGTTGGACGTCATGGCCTTGGTACACAAAATGAAAGGGGAGGGAAACTTGTAGAATGGGCACAGATGAATGAGTTCATAGAAGGAAACACCTGGTTTGAGCAGCCTAATAGAAGAAAATGGGCGTGGACGAGTCCAGGAGATAATACCAAAATCAGATTGACTACATCCTGATCAACAAAAGATTTAGAAATTCTTTTCTGCTTTACTGTCAGCGAAAACACTACCAGGCGCAGACTGCAACAGTGATCACAATCCTGTAGTGAGAAGGTTTAGGCTGAAATTAAGGAAAAGGAAACAGACCAAAAGCAACATAAAACTAAACCTTGGACTCTTAAAAACAGATGAAGTGATACGTAAAAAAATTAATGTACATGTTCAAAACAAAGTCGGTGCTCTGGAAGACGTTGGTGACAGTGAGGAACAGTGGACAAAGTTGAGAAATTCGATAAATGAAGCTTGTGAAGAAATCCCTTAGGCAGATAGAAAAGCAAAAAAGAGCTGAAACTTTGGGCTTCATGGAGGAAAGGAGGAGGGCAAAGAGAAAAGAGGAGATATACAGGAAGATAAACAAAGAAATCAGGAATAGGTGCAATGAAGCTAAGGAAGCTTGGCTGAAAACAAAATGCAAAGAAATAGAAGACCGACACAAAAAGGATCCTCAGAGTATGTACAGACGAATTGAAGAAATTGTCCACAGGAAAAATACATGTACATCAGCTGGTTGCTTAAAATCGAAAGATGGCACGCTTATCATGGAAAAAGACAAAATATTAGACAGATGGGGAGAGTACATTAGAGACCCTTTTGAGGATGACAGAAACGAAGAACACATTATAAAAAAGAACATTGAAGGACCAACCATGATGAAAGATGAAGTTAGAGCAGCACTGAAAAAGATGAAACCGGGAAAAGCCCCAGGACCAGACAACATTACTACAGAGATGATTGAAGCCCTGGAGGAATTTGGCATAGAAAAATAACAATCCTCCTAAATGAAATTTACGACACTGGAAAAATCCCCAAAGATATGTCAAAATCAATTTTCATTACACTTCCAAAGAAGACAGGGGCTATAGAATGCGAACTCCATCGCACAATCAATTTGATGAGTCTTGTAACAAAAATCCTGTTAAGAATAATCATGATGAGGACAAGGAATAGAATCAAAAGAGAAATAGCAGAAGAACCATGTGGATTTGTGGAAAGGAAAGGAACTATTAATGCCATATACATCCTAAGAACTATAATAGAGAGGTCAATTGAGATGAATAAGGATTTGTATTTATGCTTTGTTGACTATACCAAGGCTTTCGATCGGGTAAGACATGAAGAATTGATCAACTAACTGGAGAGACTCAATGTTGATGGAAAAGATCTACGAATAATCAGAAATATGTACTGGGACAAACAGCTGCAATGAGAATAGAAAACAATATAAGCTCTTTCCAAAACATCAAAAGAGGAGTCAGACAGGGTTTGTTTTGTCACTAGATTTGTTTTCACTTTACAGCGAAAACATCATGAGAAACCTAGAAGAAGACCCTGGATTAAAGGTTGGAGGGAAAATGATAAACAACATTCGATACGCAGATGACACCGTGCTAATTGCAGAAAATGAAAGGGACCTACTGAACCTTGTGAATATACTGGAAATAGAAAGCAAAGGTAAGGGAGCAAGAAAACTGAAGTCATGGTGATTAGTAAAAAACATGAAATCCCCTCATGCAAAATAAAAGCAAATGACACAACCTTGACACAGGTTAATAAGTTTAAATACCCGGGAACGGTCATTTCCTCAGACGGCAGATGCACATCGGAAATAGTCGGCAGAATCGGCCAAGCCAAAACAACATTCAAGAAGATGACACGCATTCTTACCAACAAATGCCTATAAATTAACATCAGGAAGAGAGTTCTTGAATGTTATATAGAACCAATACTGTTGTACGCATGCAAGGCGTGGACAGTCAACAAACAAAGCCAGAACAAAATTGAGGCAGCCGAGATGTAGTTTCTAAGAAGAATGTTGAGAGTTCCATGGACAGCAAAGAAAACAAACAAGACAGTCTTGATGGAGTCAGACACAAGTAGATCATTCATAAGGAAGATTAGGAAAAGACAGGCAACATTTATAGGCCATTTTATGAGGAAGGGGATTTGGAGCACCTGGTCACAATGGGAAGGCAAGAGGGAAAGAGAGCACCAGGAAGACCCAAGGAGAAAATGCTAGACGGACTTGCGGAGTGGCTGAAGACGAGGAGGGTGGAGGAGATGCTTGGGGCAACAAGATATAGAGACAGATGGAAGTCCATGATCGCCAACGCCATGCGGCAGGGCACCTGATGATGATGATGATGATGCTTGCATTAGTTTTTCTGTCTGTCCAACTGACCCTGGGCAGCCTCCTAAAAAAACACATCTCAGCTGCTTCAATTCTTTTGTCATCATTTTTTCTTTGTGTTCAAGATTTGCAGCCATATAACATTATGGGTATACTAGGCATTTCAATATTTTCGTTTTCAAATGGACAGGAATGCTGTGATCTTTCCAGATGTTCTTTACTTGGATCATTCTGCTTTTAGCCATACCTATTTTTGTTTTTATATCTTTGGTACATCATCCATCATTTGTTTTGACTGAGCCTAGATATTTAGTCTTTGACATTTTCTGGTGGAAGATTGGGATTTGTACCCCCTCACAGGAAAAGGGTTAAATTTTGATTTGTACCCCCTCTGACAAGTGTTTGATTTCCATAATTTTTTTATGCAGTTATTTGATTGAATGCAGATTATTCTTTCGAAATAGTGGTTGTTGCAAGCTGTTGTTTGCTTCATTTATGGCACTTTCTCTTTAAATAAGCTTGGAGTTCGTGTATTTATTTGTGTGTTGCTTACTTTTCTTTTCTTTGACATTTTTTTTCTTTTTGACAATCTTGTTTCCCCTAAATAGTAAAAATGGATAATTTTGATAAATATTTTGAACAAGCTGAGTGCTTGCAACTTTCTGGGAACATGTCAATAATTATATTCAACAGTGTATTGAGCGTGATGAGCGCCAGAAGCAAAGAGAACATGAGCCAAAACAAACAGAATATGAGGAAAAACAAAGTGAAACACAAAGAGAACATGAAAAAGAAATGAAGGAATTAGAAAGACAGAAAGAGAGAGAGGAAAATGAAAAACAAAGAGAACATGAAAAAGAAATGAAAGAAATAGAAAGACACAGAGAGAGAGAGAGGAAAGTGAAAAACAAAGAGAACAAAGAGAATATGAAAAAGAAATGAAGGAACGTAGCTTTAAGTTGCATCAACTGGAACTGGAGGCAGAGGTAGAGTTAGAGAGATTAAAATTTCAAAAAGAAACTAAATATTCGCCCTATGAAAATTCATTCAGTAGCTCTCAGCCCAAGTCCTTCTATATCCCAAAACTTCCTCCATTCGATGAGCATAGGGACGACATCGATTCGTTTCTTTTTCGTTTCGAAAGTCATGCGACTTCTTGCGGTTGGCCACGTGAAAAATGGACTTTATACGTCGCGTCGCTTTTTAAGGGAAGTGCATTAGTACTATATCATATCCTTGTGGCAAAAGAAGGACTTACATGGGACCAATTGAGAGAAGAACTTTTGAAAAAATTTCAGTGCACCGCAGATGGTTTCCGTGACAAATTTCGCGCAGTCCGTCCTGAAAAAGGTGAATCTTTTCCATCGTTCCTTATAAGAATTTCCCATTATCTGGATCGATGGATTGAACTTTCACAAACTGACAAAGATTTTGATAGTTTTCGGGATCTCCTTTTGAAAGAACAGCTTTTACAAAGTGTCAGTAAAGATCTCACTGTCTTTTTGCGCGAAAGGGAAATTCACACTGCAGAAGAAATGTGCCGGGCCGCGGATCAATACCGAGTTGCTCATCCAGAAAAAAACACTGCCCGAAAAGGTGATTTTTCTGTTTTTGACGCAGATGTCTCTGTGTATTCGCCAAATAAAAACCAGTTTGTCCGGAACTTTGGTCGCGGTGGGTATAACGCTCCACCACCTCGTTATCAAAAACTATCGCCTCGTTTTGGCAATCCATCTCATTTTGGTAATGTAACACCTCAACAGAGGACGTATGGCCCTCAGACAAACCATTTCAGTCATGGTGAATATAAAGGACAATCCTTTTCCAGACCTAACCCTGGTGAGAGACAAAACTTTTCCCCCACCCCACATTCTCCCGTTGCTACAGGTAAATCCCATACCAGTAGACAAAAGCAACATAATACACAAGGTGTCCCCAAGTGTAATCATCGTGGATGCAAGTTCCATTTTATAAAACAGTGCCCTTATGTGAACACATCATCAGCAGTGAATGTGGCTTCACTTGGGTGAATCTGACAATAATATTACACAGGAGGAGGGGCATCAGACCTTAGTTTCACAGGCATCTACTGCTGGATTGTGCGTGGAGAAATGCAGTGTGAACGGGTATGATGCTACTCTTCTGAGAGATACAGGCTGTACTACAGCAGGGGTCAAGAAGTCTCTGGTGCGACCAGAGCAGTACACAGGTGAAACACAGACATGCCATTCTTTCGGGGGAAAAATTGAAAGATTTCCTCTTGCAGACATTGAGGTCTCAACCCCCTATTTCGCAGGAACACTTCTGGCCTGTGTCATTAAAGAACCAGTCACTGATCTGATACTAGGTAACTTACCTGGGGTAGCAACTGTGCACGGGGGTCACAGAGGAACATTTGTTCCTTGTAATGTATCCACTAGGCGACAGGTACGTGCTTACCATTGTGGATGTAGCCACTTGCAATCCCGAAGCCATACTACTCAAAAAGATGGACACAATCTCGGTCACAGAAGATTTGGTAACCGTTTTCAGTTGCATGGGTTTGCCAAAGAAAGTCCTCTCGGATTGTGGGACACAGTTCACTCCAGATATAATGAAAGAAATATGCACATTTCCTCTCAAGGGAATAGGTAGCTGACCTATGACATAGCATCATAGTCCACTGATGTTGATTTTGACAATTTTTTTTCGACATTATCAACTACGCCATACGAATGTAGTTACGTCAGACTTCTTTTCATACCTAAGAATATGAGAAATAATTTTTTAATTGTTTTCTTAAGGGTGTGAATGTGTTAGTTATTGGTTCGTGTTTCATCCTAACGATAAATTTAGATTTCTCATATGTCTCAGAGTGTGATGCTTTTTTTTATTAAAGTTATGAGAGTCGAGATTGATCTGTGTGACTTGAGGAGGCACAGGTTTTGTGCCCATGGTTTGTTTGGGATGTAACCTGATCACTTTATTGTCCATTATGATTTCGATTGTATGGCATTCAAGATTTTGGAGTTAGTTGTGAATGCAGCTGGCACTTTGATGATATTGTCCATTTTGCTCCTTTTTGAGAGTATGTGAGTGATTCTGATATCATTTTTCTTTGGATTTTGTACAAACCTAGTGAGGTTTCTTTGGTGCTTAATGTGTGAATGGATCATAGCAGAAAAATACATGAGGTATTTCATTCTGTTGTAAAAAAAAAAACGCATCTTAAGATTTGACGATTTTTGGAGTGCAATTATGAATGAATTTTTGAAATATCATTTCTGGAAGGGAATTATGAATTTTTGATAAACTGTTTGATATTTTCTTCATGGTGCATACTACTTCATAGGTTTTATCTATTTACCAGAGGCAAATATTTCGTAATCAACCGTTTTGTATTTGGTTATTTGGTGCTGGTTAAGTACTTAGTATCTTGGTTGTCGTAATTATAAAACAATATCTTTTTATCTTTTCCTAATTTTGAAATATTTGTTGGTTTAGTTTCGAAAATTTATTCTGGTCTTCGACCAAAAAATTGTTTCCCTGGGATGGGGGGTGTCATGTGCGCAGGGTGGTGCGTGCACGTGATTTTTGTGTCGTGTGCATGGAGTGATGTATGCATGAGTTTTTATGTTGCGTGTGGAAGGAAATTTTGTGTGTGCATGTGTGGTATGATTGAGTTTTTGAAAAACAGCTCACCCAAGTTGAAAACTAAAAGTGGAATAGGTTTTGCTAGTCAGTCTCCAGAAAAACCGCCTTCAGAAGAGGATAAGGAGAAGAAGGAGAAGAAAAAGAACAAAAAGAAAGCAAAAAAGAAATAGTGAAGAAAAAGAAGGCGAAACAAAAAAAAAGAGAAGAAAGAAAGAAGTAGAAAAAGGAGAAGAAGAAGGGGAAGAGGAAGGAGAAGAAGGTGAAAAAGAAGAAGAAGAAGGAAAGAAAATGAATTAGAAGGAGAAACAAAAGAAGAAAAAAAAAGAAGAAAAATAAAAAAAAGAAGGCGGAAAAGGATAAGGAGAAGAAGAACAATGAGAAGAGTAAGTAGAAGGTGAAGAAGGAGAAGAAAAAGGAGACGAGGAAGAAGGAGACGAGGAATAAGGAGATGAAGAAGAAGGAGACAGGGAAAAAGGAGACGAGGAAGGAGACTGTGAAGAAGGAGATGAAGAAGAAGGAGACGAGGAAGAAGGAAACGAGGAAGAATGAGAAGGAAAAGAAAGAGGAGTAGGGGACGAGGAATAGGAGATGAAGAGGGAGGAGAAAACGAAGGAGGAGAGAAAGAGTATGAAGGTGCGTGGTTGTGTATGTTGTATGTTGTATGAGTGATGGGTGAAAGTTGGTAATAATAAATGTAAAAAAAAATATATCGCAGTTTGTTTAGTGCCATTGGTTGGAAGGAGTGCGTGCTGTTGCGTGACGGACGAATGCTTTTTGCATGTGTTTGAGTGCGTGAACATTTGTAACAAAGCATGACCATCATCTTGTTCTAAAATGCATTTCATGCGGATCCGTATAAGAGTTCCTAGTATTGTTCGTCATCTTCCTTCAAATCGCAGGTCCAGTTTGACCCTACAACGTTATGAGACTCACAAAAACGTGGTCGTGTTTTGAGTCAAGATAATTTGATGTCACAGTTTTCACCCATGATTCAAGTCAGCGTAACTCCGAGAGCTTATATATATTAGTGCACATATGGAGACAGGAAAGTTTAAACTTTTCCCAGTTAAAAACAACTTTGTTCCGTTCAGGCTGACAGCAGTTTGGACAGTGTGGTCTAGTGATTAAGCCTAGAAAGCCAAATGTCATGGGTTCCATTCTCTGTCTGGCAAACTGCTCTCTCTCTCTCTCTCTCTCTCTCTCTCTCTCTCTCTCTCTCTCTCTCTCTCACTAGATCATGTGTGGACTTCTGCGTGCTAGTCTTTCGTTGAACCGAGGCTCTGTGTGCAGCACACATTCGGTGCATGTAAAAGAAACCTTCCACCATTTGGTGGACAGGCTTAGAGAGTATATTATTAATATAAGTAGTAGTATTAGTAGTCTTAGTATTAGTAGTAGTAGTATATTATTATTAATAGTAGTTTATTATTATCAGTAGTAGTAGTATCATCATCAGTATTACCATTATTATTATCATTATTATCATTATCATTACTATATTACCATTGTTGTTATTGTTGTTTTTGTTGTTGTTGTTAACATCACTGTCATTACCAATATCATTATTGTTAAAGTTTAAATCGCAGCCAAATGTGCAGACGCTTAGCAGGTCTATCATCATCATCAGGTGCCCTGCTGCATGGCGTTGGCGATCATGATCTTCCATCTGTCTCTATCTCTCGTTGCCCCTAGCATCTTCCCTACCCTCCTCGTCCTCAGCCACTCTGAAAGTCCGTCCGGCATTTTCTCCCTGGGCCTACCCGGTGCTCTCTTTCCCTCCAGCCTTCCCATTGTGACCAGGTGCTCCAAACCCTCCTTTATAATAATAAAACCCGTCTTTTCCTAATCTTCCTTATGAGTGATCTACTTGTGTCTGCCTCCATCAAGACTGTCTCGTTTTTTTTCTTTACTGTCCATGGAACTCTCAACATTCTTCTGAGAAACCACATCTCGGCTGCCTCAATCTTGTTCTGGCTTTGTTTGTTGACTGTCCACGCCTCGCATCCGTACAACAGTATTGGTTCTATATAACATTCAAGAACTCTCTTCCTGATGTTAATTGATAAGCATTTGTTGGTAAGAATGCTTGTCATCTTCTTGAATGCTGTTTTGGCTTGGCTGATTCTGCCGGCTATTTCTGATGTGCATCTGCCGTCTGATGAAATGATCGTTCCCAGGTATTTGAATTTATCAACCTGTGTCAAGGTTGTACCATTTGCTGTTATATTGCATGAGAGGATTTCATGTTTTTTACTGATCACCATGACTTCAGTCTTCCTGCTGTTTAGTTCCAGCCCCTTATCTTTGCTTTCCATTTCTAGTATGTTCACAAGGTTTTGTAGATCTCTTTCACTTTCTGCAATTAGCACGGTGTCATCTGTGTATCGAATGTTGTTTATCATTTTCCCTCCAACCTTTAATCCAGGGTCTTCTTTTAGGTTTCTCATGATGTTTTCGCTGTAAAGTGAAAACACATCTGGTGACAAAACACAACCCTGTCTGACTCCTCTTGATATTTTGGAAAGAGCTTACATTGTTTTCTATTCTCATTGCAGCTGTTTGTTCCCAGTACATATTTCTGATTATTCGTAGATCTTTTCCATCAACATTGAGTCTCTCCAGTTGGTTGATCAATTCATCATGTCTTACCCGATCGAAAGCCTTTGTGTAGTCAACAAAGCATAAATACAAATCCTTATTCATCTCAATTGACCTCTCTATTATAGTTCTTAGGATGTATATGGCATTAATAGTTCCTTTCCTTTCCACAAATTCACACTGTTCTTCTGCTGTTTCTCTTTTGATTCTATTCCTTGTCCTCATCATGATTATTCTTAACAGGATTTTTGTTACATGACTCATCAAACTGATTGTGCGATGGAGTTCGCATTCTATAGCCCCTGTCTTCTTTGGAAGTGCAATGAAAATTGATTTTGACATATCTTTGGGGATTTTTCCAGTGTCGTAAATTTCATTTAGGAGGATTGTTATTTTTCTATGCCAAATTCCTCCAGGGCTTCAATCATCCCTGTAGTTATGTTGTCTGGTCCTGAGGATTTCCTGGTTTCATCTTTTTCAGTGCCGCTCTAACTTCATATTTCATTATGGGTGGTCCTTCAATGTTCTTTTTCATAATGTGTCCTTCGTTTCTGTCATCCTCAAAAAGGTCTTTAATGTACTCTCCCCATCTGTCTAATATTTTGTCTTTTTCCATGATAAGCGTGCCATCTTTCGATTTCAAGCAACCAGTTGATGTGCATGTATTTTGTCTGTGGACAATTTCTTCAATTCGTCTGTACATACACTGAGGATCCTTTTTGTGTCGGTCTTCCATTTCTTTGCATTTTGTTTTCAGCCAAGCTTCCTTAGCTTCATTGCACCTATTCTTGGTCTCCTTGTTTATCTTCCTGTAGATCTCCTCATTTCTCTATGCCTTCCTCCTTTCCTCCATCAAGCCCAAAATTTCATTAGTCATCCAGTTCTTCTTTTTTTTTTTTTTTGCTTTTCTATCTGCCTCAGGGATTTCCTCACAAGCTTCATTTATCGAATTCAACTTTGTCCGATGTTCCTCACTGTCACCAGCGTCTTCCAGAGCACTGAATTTGTTTTGAACATGTACATTAAATCTTTACGTATCACTTCATCTGTCTTTAAGAGTCCAAGGTTTTAATGTGAGATAAGGTATTGGCGCAAGAGTGATTTTCATTAACTTTAGTTACAACTGATGTCCTCCTCGCACAAGTCGGCGAAGTGTTGTTGAACACCTTGACAACAAAAAGGAGCCATTTTGTTTATTTGTTTGATAGCTTGTGTTTTTGTGTACGCTTGTTTGTCAAAACAAAGGTGCAGTGTCTGTTTATGTATGTGTTTCTGTTGTTTGCTTGTTGGTTCGTTTATTGTTTGGATGTTAGTTAATCTATTGGAAGTTGTAACATGATAACATTTTGATTGATTCATTTTAATTTGCAGCGCCATTCCGAGCGTCTTTTACAGAAATCCAATCCCTCGTTTAGATAGGGGCCAAGACCTGTACGTTATTCTGAAAGAAATGCTGGTAGCTCTGGCAGTTACAGCCGGTCAAATTCATTGTAGACTGTAAACGGTCCATTTCAACAGGAAAGCCATGTGTACATACGACACCATTGGGGGTGTTTTCGAATATAGCCTTAAGGAAAGTTAAAGAAGCACTGTCTCAGTCGAAAGGTTCTGTGTTTATTCACGTTAAAACTTTTCTTCCATAGCACAGATACAATATCACATCTGGACACGATAATAGAACTTTCAAAGTTGAGCTGTCATGTTAATCAGTCATCACTGTAGATGATGAAATGGCTCAATTTCCATTGGAAATTGATGTCTATATAAAGTGTTCAGGTAATCTGACTCAGAACCTAAATAGGCCCCTTTTTCAATGTCTGTAAAAGTAAAAGGAGCATACACATGTTGGTGCATACACCTGAATGATGTTGATATCAAATGGTTTGCCTCCCAACTTGACCAGCAAAACTCTGTCGGACACATCCCAGTATCCCTTAACTGCTTTTGATTTGTCTTTGTCCATTATGATGCCTACTCCTCTTTCATGTGAATTACCACCAGAGTATATCACTGTATATTCTCCTGATGTTATCATGCCTGCCCCCTTCCATCTCACTTCCCCTAGTCCTAAAATACTGATGTTAAGCCTTTCCATCTCCATTTTCATGCTGTCTAATTTACCTTTCTGCAATATTGTTCTGATGTTCCATGTTGCTATTTTGGTGTTTCTAAGTTTGACTTTGGGTTTAATTTTGGTCGCAGTAGCTGGCTGACGGTCTGGTGTCACCTGCGCAGCATGACAGTCCCTACCGGACGAAGGTGCTCCACAAGAGCACCTATTGACGTCGTTAACTTTTTTCTTCCTGTTTCTTTTGTCCATGGTTTTCCATCCGCTGGCATACCTTAAAATGGAAACGACGAGGAAGAAACGGGACCCATCAAACAACTGATATCGTCAGAACGATTCTGCAAAAATCCGTGGATGTCTGTCTGTAACTTGGTGTCTACAAGAAATGAAGAACTCAGCTGAAATTAAAAACACAATCATGAAAGTTGGAAATGTTGAGTAATAATTTTGAATGCACTTGGGTAGTGTCATCTGTCCTTCTCCTTGTTCTTGTTCTTGTTGTTCTTCTTCGTCTTCTTCTTCTTCTTCGTTTCTTCTTCTTTCGTCTTCTTTCTTTTTCTTGTTCTTGTTCTTCTTCTTTATGTTCCTTTGTCTCTACGCCTCGGAAGCTGTGACAATTTTTACAATACTCGGATAATGATAACGATAGGGATAATAATCATGATGTTATGGAGTTGAGTTCCTTTTAGAAACGACAGTGCATTGCAGTGCTGTACTTTACGCTTACTATCGTAATATATCTCTGGAGTCCAAAGATACAGAGACCTACAGTGTCAGACGATTTGAGCAACATCCTCAGTTACGTGTCTATGAGGTGATGAGACTCGTGTCTGTACGGCCCAGTCATCCCATTGATGCCCACAGCACACTCAACTCATGGTTGGAACCGGTTTGGGCCAAAAAATCCCATAATAATTCTGATAAGAGTTGATGACATTGGAATCCTCAGTTGTCCAGTCAGTAGTATGTTGCACCAACTGTAGCACCCCAGCAACTGCCTATGTAATGATTTGGTCTTTTCAATATCCTATCCCAAGGCTTTACACACATCTTTCTTAAAACCACACCATTCGGTTATTAGTTTTATTCGAGTGTGTAAATGTATTTTTGCTGTTTAGCGCTGTTAAGGTTACAGATTGTGGTGTGTGTGTTGTGTGTGTGTGTGTGTGTGTGTGTGTGTGGCGCGCGCGCGCGCGATCAAAAATTGTCAACATTACGCAAAAACTTTAATAGCCTATTACATGTAGTAGCCTAATAAGAAATGATCTCGTCTGATCCGATGACGACAAAATGTGTAAAAAAGTAGATCTAAGTTTATTGGAGAAGTGTAGCGATTTGATTATCATTTTTTATTTTGTTTTGTTTTTTCTTTTCAAAATGAAACAGACTAGATCTAATTTCTTCTGACGTCATCACCTGACGGATGTGCATAAATAATAGGTCAAAGACATTTATAAAAGTAAGATTGAACTTGTGCTTCTCTGTATACAATCTATATTCTTCCCAAAAGAAAAAAACACACACACACATACAGTGGTTCAACTGTGATCTCATTCGATCAGTGACGACATGAAAAGGTCACTTAATACCATATAAGGTATGCGCGTGGTCTGTACTTCCAAGAAATTAATGAAGGCGGTATTCGTTTCATATCATATTTGGAAGAAAATTTCAGCCAATCAGGCATGAGATACTGTCCTGATCACATTTGAAGCGCGAATGAGACACTTAGGCTACAGCGCCGGTTGGACGAATACGGAATAGAAGAGATCGTAAGCTTTAGCCTGTCGCTTTTCAGCCTGTTTTAAAGTTGCATTTTGACGACGTATTGAACTAGTAAAATTTGTCAATCATGTGCGATGACGACATTGCTGCTCTTGTTATCGACAATGGATCCGGAATGTGTAAAGCTGGCTTTGCCGGTGATGATGCACCACGAGCTGTCTTTCCATCAATTGTCGGAAGACCTCGCCATCAGGTGAGTTTCAATTCAATTTCAAGTTCCATTAACTGTGTCTATAACTATCTACTAAAACTAAACTAGCTACTCTCATAAACCTGCCTGAAAACAAATAAGGAAGAGTGCTGATTTTCATTTTACAGATCGATCATGTACTGATGCAGATCATCAGATGAGATCGTCTCCCCACTTCCCCAGACATCTAGATCTAGATTCTAGACTAGACTAGCTGGAAACTTTTGAAAAAAAACTGGATTCTCGTTTTGTTAGTTTTGATTGAAATTTGTGCATCAAATCACTTTTTTTTTCATAATATTCCGATCGAATATAATTGGACCCTAAAAAAATGTAGCCTAGGTCTATAGGCCTACTGATAATTTGGTTTTGTGGTAAATTTCGATAAACCAGAACTTTACAACAACATATTTCGATTAGCCTATCTTTTCATTTGTATCTTTTCGCTTTCAAGTTTCCACTGGATTGCAAATGTACAGTTTAGGTCAAGTGAGAAATGTACAAAAGATTGTTAGAACTAGAAGTGTCGGTATGGAGCGCTACATGACTACTTTAATAGGTTTGACCAGTTAAGAGTTTGTCTCTGATGCTCTGGTCTTTGGATGATGCAATTTATTTCTTGAATGATTTTTTTATGCTCTGCTCTGCTAACGGCACCAAGTGATTTTGCTATTCTGTTTTAGTCATATGATAAAAGCAAAAGAAACTTTAGTTTTAGGAAGACAGATGACTACGACCGTTTTCTTGTAACGTTATTGTTCGTGCTTGTTTATGAATTACATTTACGTACAGTCATACAGGCGAGTGACCGTTCGTTGGGCCAAAAAATATTTTGGATAGGATTTTCTCAGCTCTTTACGGAATGGCTCACCACTATTTTCTTAGGCGTCTGCTAGGTCTTTGTTGCTAAACTAGCTTAGAAAGCTACGGAACTGTGAGTAGCGATTTTTACACTGTTGGGAGACCTTGTTCTTCAAAATTGGTAGCATTATAGCTTAGAGGTGTTGGTCAAAGGAAATACGAGCTTTGATTTGATTGTCTTGAAAACGGGATCTGCCAGACCTGTACATCTACTGGCTTGAGTCTAGAGCTGGAATTCAATGGGTAGATCTATGGGCTGTGTGTAGATGACGTCACTCCTTGCCGGGAGGAGCTATCTTTCCATTCCTACTGTATATTGTATTCGTTGCGTCTGAGACAAGTGAGAGTCCGCGAAACGTTCCGAGTCGGTTCCATACTGCTGCTTGGTTTACCATGTTGGCGCCAACGCGAAAAAATCATGAATAAAGAGTGGAAATTAAAAAGCTAAGAGATGGTGAACAGCTATTCAGCCTGTTGTGTGAAAGGATGTCACAACAGACAACATAGGAAAAAGACAGGCGATACTAAGAATACCAAGTGTTGTGACAACGAGGGGAAAGGATGTGGAGGAGCCGGCATTGAGGAGACGGAGAGAATGGCTGGCACAGCTTCAGCTCAAAGGCCTGACATCTGGTTCAAACACAACCCACATATTTGTTCGGACCACTAGCCTATGTAAATATGTTATGTAGGCCTGTTTCTTTTCGATGCATGCATAGTCTTGTGAGATAGATCAACTTCCGCTTTTGATCTGTTCCCCGCGAACCTGTGTCGTCTCCCACAGATGGCTAGCTGCGGCATAGTATATGATAGTATTTGAGATGTAAATGTGTAATGAATGGGGCGTGTAAATCAGATATATAAACAATGAATTAATTCAATCTGCAGATTTGCATCCTAGCTTTTTCAGTTGTTTAACTAGATGCTGTTCTGTACGCAGAACACTGAACTATTTTGTTTCTCTTTCAAGTCACGTGTAGTGTGTGTGTGCGCGCGCGCGTTTGTGTGCAAGTGTTTGTGTGTGTTTGAACTGAAATGTTTCCAGAGTTTCCAAGACCTGAAATTTTGTTCCTCCTATCACCACCCATATCCCACGCCTGCAAAATACAATCAACTCGACTTTTTGGGGGTGGGGTGGGGGGTCATTTGTGTATTTTTATGCTTAACTGCAATCTTTCATTTGATCTTAGAAATGGTTGAAAAATGATGAATCAATAAATCCAGTGATCCAAGTGTGTGTGTGCATTATCAAGCAGCTTACATACTCCTGCAGCTCTAGCAGCACTTAACTCTGATTCCCTCACCCGATCCACCAGCTTCCTAACCTTAACTGGAAACCAGTTATGAAATTTAGCTACAGTAAATCCACACGCACACATTCACTGGTTCACACATGTATGGGGTCTCTTGCTCTCTTCCCCCCCCCCCCCCCCCCTTCTCTTGCACACACACACACAAACTCGTGGAGAAAACATCGAAAGCAAAAATGAAAGGATAAACAGCTTGACAGTGTACACACTGCACGAAACAGCTGAGACGACCACATTCTGACATCCATCAGGTCTGCATGCCCAAATATCACGGACCCAGCTGGAAACGAACAGCCAATATGCCTTCAAATTTTTGTAAGCCTTGAATTCGTCCGTTGTGTACGTGCTGGTCCCATAAACAAAATGATCAACGATGCTGATATAGAAAAAAAAGTTCACATGTCAATGCATTCGCTCACATGATCAAATGAGATGCCCCTGGCGTTGAATTTGTAACACAGGAGATTTAATTAAACACACCACCTGAATACAAATTTAAACATAACTAAGGACATTAACTCATTCTGCCCTGGGCGATTGTGTCAGTCAACAACCTTTCTGCCCTGGCTGTTTGGAAGGGTTACTAATAAAATTGTAAAAAAAAAAAAAGTTTTGGAGTTAAAGACTTGAAACTTTCTGGTATTGCTAACATAAGAACAAACTAACTTTTGTGCAAGTATAAAGGTGATCTTTTGTTGATTTTTTATTTTAATTGAATTTTGAAAAAAATGACACTTTTTCAAAAGTTTGCACGGGGGGGTACCAATACATGCTAAGAAACCCACAAATTTAGACTTTTGATATCAAAAACACTTCTAGACAGTTGCAATATGACTGGGCATTATGTTTACCAAGTATCATGAACTAGCTGCAAGTCTTTCTTTGTCAACAAACAATTTGAAGTATGCAAATTTTAAATTGTACACACACACACAGACAACAATGGCCATTCATACTATAGTATATATACAAAAAAAATCATAAAAAATCAGAGGAAAGATAGACAGATTTGAAAGTTTCTGATGATACTAACATGGTTACAAAGCAGCTTTTGTGTAAGTATGAAAGAGTTGACTTGTTTGGTACTATTTTTTTTAATTTTGAGATGAATTATTTTGTTTTAAAAGTTTCCGCGGGAGGGGTACCAATATGCAAAGAATAAAAAAAAACTCACAAATTCAGCTTTCTGATATCAAAAACACTTTTAGGCAGTTGCAATATGATCAGGTATTATGTGTACTAAGTATCAGAAACAAACACCAACTCTTTCTTTGTGATCAAGCAATGTTTATTATGTCAATATCATAATGTGCACACACGCACAGAGACAATATTAGCCATTCACATTACATAAACAAAAAAAATCATAAAAAATCATAGGAAAATATATAAAGTTGAAAGTTTCTGGAGATACTAACATAATTACAAACCAATGTTTGTGCAAGTATGAAGGTGTTGAGTTGTCTCCTGCCATTTTTTTTTTATTGATTGATTTTTTTTTTTAATTGCGCGGCAGGGGGGTGGGGGATGCCATACATGAAAAGAATATAAAACCCACAATTTAAGATTATTGAAATCAAAAACGCATCTAGACAGTTGTAATATGATTGGATATTATGGGCACCAAGTTTCAGAAACCAGCTGTAAGTCTCTATGTAAACAAGCAATGTTCATTATATCAATATTATAATGTACACCCACACCCACGGACGACAATGGCAATTCAGACACATAAACAAAAAAAATCATAGGAAAAACAGACAGACTTGAAAGTTCCTGATGATACTAACATGGTTATAAACTGACTTCTGAGCAAGAATGAAATTGTTCACTTGTTTGGTACTATTTTTTTTTAATTTTGAAGTAAATTATTTTGTTTTTAAAGTTTGCGCAGGGGGGTACCAATACTGCAAAGAATTTTAAAAAAACCTACATTTAGCTTTTTGATATCAAAAACACTTCAAGACAGTTGTAATATTCAGTATTATGTGAACAAAGTTTCAGAATCCAGCTGCAAGTCTTTCTATGTAAACAAGCAATGTTCCTTATGTCAATGTTATATACACACACGCACAGACACAGCTATGGCCATTCACACTTCATGAACAAAAAAAAATCATAAAAAATCATAGGAAAGACAGACAGACTTGAAAGTTTCTAGTGATACTTACATGGTTACAAACTGAATTTTGTGCAAGAATGAAACAGTTGACATGTTTGATACAGATTTTAGAAATTTTACTGTAAATTATTTTGTCAAAAGTTTGTGCTGGGGGGTACCAATATATGCAAAGAATAAAAAAAAACCCCACAATTTTAGCTCTATGATATCAAAACACTTCTAGACAGTTGCAATATGATTGGGCATAATGTGTACCAAGCTTCAGAAACCAGCTGTAAGTCTTTCAATGAAAACAAGCAATGATTATTAGGTCAGTGTTGTAATGTACACACATGCCCAAAGACAACAACAGCAATTCAGACTACATCATAAAAAAAAAATCATAGGAAAGACAGATAGACTTGAAAGTTTCTGGTGATACTAACATAGTTATAAACTTTTGAGCAAGTATGAAAGTGTTCATATGCCTTCTACTATTTTTTTTAAATTTTGAAGCAAATTATTTTGTTTCAAAAGTTTGCGCAGGGGTACCAATATATCCAAAGAATAATAATAATAATAAAAAAGTTAGCTTTTTGAAATCAAAAACACTTCTACACAGTTGATATATAACTGGGCATTATGTGTACCAAGTATAAGAACCTAGCAGTAACTCTTTCTTTGTCAAGAGGCAATGTATAGTATATGTTATACTTTACAAACACACACACACTGACAACAAATTACAATGGTCATTTGCATTAGGTAAAGAAAAAAAATCGTACATAATCACAAGAAATATTGAGACTAGAAAGTTTGCAATCATGTACACAATAAAAGTGTACAAGAGCAAATAAGCAAGCTTGAAATCATGTTTCACTTTCAGTGATTCATTCTGAATTGAAAATAAGAAAACAAACGTTTTGGGGGGGTAGTTTGAGCTTAAATCAAGTTATCAGACAGTCATTATATATTCTGGTCCATGCAGTATTTCTCTGCACATGTTTTGTAACACAGATTTACTCCTGTTCCTGAATCCAACAAGGGGGGTGGGGGGCGTGGTTCTGCACATGCACGACATGCAGACCACTCTCTTTGTCCTCAGAAATTGCTGATCACAGGGAAGAATGTGAAGTTCTCGTTCCATGGTTTTAGAAAAATGTCCAGAAACGCTTCAGTGTTCTCTTCACCACCCACTTCCATCTCCTCAACACTGTCGTCGTCAGCAGGCATCGTTCGTCCGACTCTGTGTCATACTCGGTACTGAGTCGAAAGACCGAGTCTTGGTCACTGGAAGTGTCACTGAGTTGAGGGCCGACATCCGAGTCTATCACAACAAACTCACTACACATCGAGTCATCTTCTTCTTCAACATCTGAGCCTTCAGTCTGAAGCTGTTCGATTCGTTCAAGCACTTCTGGTGCCGTGTAGCCACGAGTTTGTCTGCTTCGCTTTGTTGACGTCGAAGGCGCCGCCATTTTGATAACACGCAGCAGGCTGACACGGAATTACTACCTTTACACATTCGCATACAGCACAGACAATGAAGCCTTGTTGCTCGCGGGAATGGTGCAGATGCACTCATAAATGAATGAACTAGAGGCCTGTAGTGCTTAGTTTCGTACACAGTCCAGCTCCGGCGAATGAAAAATGCAGAAAGCAAAAGTACCGAACTCGGTACGTTCGGGCTGAAACGTTGTGCGAGCAGTACGTTCGGGCTCTAAGAGTTAAAATATTTAAATAGCAATGCCATGCGAACCGAAACGCGACGTCAAATTTGTGGTAGCAAAAACTGCTCATAGATACATTGGCATTTCATTTAGTCCCTTTTTATCCACTGGACGAGGCTGCAGGGAAGTTTTTAGTCCTTTTCTTATTATCCGTTGGTTGGTGTTTGTTCGTGATCGTGCATTCGCGCTTGACAAAGGCCGGTTGGCCGAAAATTTGCGCTTGTCTTGCCTTGTTGGTTCCTGATAACTGAATGTTAGCCCTTTCCTTGAAGATACTGGACTTTCACGTTCACAGCTATTTTCAGGAAATCCGGTGTTGTCTTTTGTGCCTCAGTCTTTTGGTCTTCTCAAATACATAAATTCCCTACGAAAGAAGGAAGATAAGCCTTTTTATGTGAGAAGAACATGATGTAGTCCACAGAAAGTACTCATTTCGTCAGACATAGAGATGGTCCCTTCATCAACCAGCAGAGGAACCTGGAGTTTGGCCAACTTGGATGAAATTAAACCCAAATTCAGGCTTTACATGACCCAGTTTTGTTAAATAAGAAAGCAAACTAGTACCACGGGTATTACTATTACTCTAGTCTAGTAATAGTACAACTCTATGCCTGTTGTGTCAACACAAATCGTACAATCCTTTTTCAGCATCGGTCCCTTTGGAACCCTGACATTTGTTTATGAAATCATTTTTAAGTATAGCATAAACACTGACACACTTCATCAATACAGAGTGGACATAAGTTTATATTGCTAGAAAGTAGGCAAGCTTAAAATTCAGGTTCTTGCTTTTATAATGGCCATCTGTCATGATGTGACTAGCATAACTCCACATTGGACTCATGAAATTTGGGTATTTTAGCGAGGGATTGACCTCATACCTTATTCTGATTTGAATACAAGTAAATATTGTAAACGAGGACAGCATTCTGTGTATTGTGTCCAAATATGAAGTCAATCCAACGACTGGTTCAAAAGTTACAGTCGTTTGTACTCCTATGTCAGCTTCGTGCCTCCGTCACAGGCGATTTTGGCAATTTCATAGTCTTGGTTTCTATAACAAACAAACGTGGCTATTGTTCATCTTCAAAAAAATTGGACTAAGTGTATATAAACAGTTGTACTAAAATACAAACACAAGTTGCAATTAAAGCACATCTTCAAAAAATATATGAACCTGTAAACATACACTGCCGTGCTAATTTGAACTTAGGTAAAATACGCATTTTGCTATTTTTGCTCCCTTATAACTCTCTTTGTAACTGAGTAAATGTCCTGCTTTTCTGTTTTCATGTAACCTTACATTACAAAGAATCAGTTATTTTAAAATGAAATTTCTAGTTGTTTTTTTAATACACATAAACAGATTTCCATAGTGTTTTTTGCGCGTTACGTTAAAGGTGTCATCTTAAAAGGTCATTATCTCAGGAAAGAAAAGAGAACGTTACTTTTTTTTTCATTTTGTTTCTATTAAAAAAAGTTCTATACAAACAGTATGAAGACTAAGCTCTTCATGTTTATCCTAATTTTGCCTGCCGGTACCTACTACTAGTAAATAACGTGAAGAAATGCATAAATACGTTACACACACACACACACACACACACACACACACACACACACACACACACACACACACACACACACAAAAAACTTATGATCAGCCACCACTTAATTTTTGTTGCAAATCCAAGAGAGATCAAATGGGTACATTTATTTCAGTAGATTTCTGACACTCTTAGTGATTTGATTTCCTGGACCTTCAAGTTAAATAAAAGATGTTTTTATAAATCTAGCTGATCCTCTATTAAAAATGTCCATTGTGTGTATTGATTGCTACAAGACAGCCGTATTCTTTTTGTGCGTTATGTATATGGTCTTGAATGCACATCATCCACGATCCATATACATGATTGGGAAATACCATGCTTTTATGACTTGCTGCAGCATGAAATGTTATCACCACACCTGCAACCCTTGTTTGTATGTATAAGAGCCAGAAGCTGATATACGATAAAATTTGGACTCTCACTCTCTCTCTCTCTCTCTCTCTCTCTCTCTCTCTCTCTCTCTCTCTCTCTATTGATTTATCTTTTTGTTCGACCTGCTGTCCACTTTTCTGTTTGTAACGGTATTTTGTCATGCATTTCTCAAAGAAACTGCTGAACGTTTCATATCTGACCATTGAAGTTTCTGCTTTGGAATCGAGTTGGATGCTGTGCGTGTATTTATCAACTGCCGGGTGTCACGCAGAAAATATGTTTTGGTTCTTTCAGCGTGTTTTTACATGATTATTTCATTGTCTGTCTCTGCGGTCAGGCATTTTGGTAGAAGTGGCGAGTGTTGCATTTTACCATCGATTGCTTTTGACCTTTTTCCTGCACTTCAGTCATCAAAATAAACGCAGCCATAATAACTTGCTTCATCAATGCTCTAGTTTTCCAAACATGTGACGTGCCTTACGACCACACTACTTTCCTGATATCCCTCATTATATTGTATCATTCTAATATATTCTATATATAGCCTGTTCCTTTGAATAGTACTTTTGAACATATGTAGACCCGTCCATTGCATTATCATATGACTCATGGAACAGTTTTCTCCACTAGCCACTCCCATTTTGCAGTATGGACTAAACCTGTGATCTTGACCCTTTGTATAATGAACGGGTAACTTCATTGATTATGTATTACCTACTGTGTAATTTCCTTCTCCCAGTAAAAAGTAAGCTTGCCTCAGGTCTTCTGGCTAACAAGCATTATTGACCACTGTTTGGTGAGTTATTTTGCCATCATGATTTTTTTTTTAACATAATGGATTTATTGCTGGGATATTTATTTTCAAAGCAATGCAGATCAGTTTATCCCAGTTGTGAATGTTGAAGTGACTGTTCTACTGTGAAATGTAAATTTTGTGAAATCAAGAAAAGTAAAATAACTCCCTCTCCCTTCTACTTTAGATGTGAGATGTAAACCTAATTTTGATGTCTTGTTTTCAGGGTGTGATGGTGGGTATGGGCCAGAAGGACAGCTATGTTGGAGACGAGGCACAGAGCAAGCGTGGTATCCTGACCCTCAAGTACCCCATTGAACACGGCATTGTTACCAACTGGGATGACATGGAGAAGATCTGGCATCACACCTTCTACAATGAGCTGCGTGTGGCCCCTGAAGAGCACCCTGTTCTGCTGACGGAGGCTCCCCTCAACCCCAAGGCCAACCGTGAGAAGATGACCCAGATCATGTTCGAGACCTTCAACTCTCCAGCTATGTACGTAGCCATCCAAGCTGTGTTGTCGCTATATGCCTCTGGTCGTACCACAGGTATCGTTTTGGACTCTGGTGATGGTGTGACCCATACAGTGCCCATCTATGAGGGTTATGCTCTGCCCCACGCTATCATGAGATTGGATCTGGCTGGTCGTGACCTCACAGATTACCTGATGAAAGTCCTGACAGAACGTGGCTACAGCTTCACTACCACAGCTGAGAGAGAAATCGTGCGTGACATCAAGGAGAAGCTGTGCTATGTGGCTTTGGACTTTGAGCAGGAGATGCAAACTGCTGCCTCGTCTTCCTCTCTGGAGAAGAGCTACGAGCTTCCTGACGGTCAGGTCATCACCATTGGCAACGAACGCTTCCGTTGCCCTGAGGCTGTTCTACAGCCATCTTTCTTGGGAATGGAATCTGCTGGTGTTCATGAAACCACCTACAACTCCATCATGAAGTGTGATGTCGACATTCGCAAGGACTTGTACGCCAACACTGTGCTCTCTGGAGGATCTACTATGTTTCCAGGAATTGCTGACAGAATGCAAAAAGAAATTGCTGCCTTAGCTCCAGCAGCTATGAAAATCAAGATCATTGCACCCCCAGAACGCAAGTACTCTGTATGGATTGGTGGCTCCATCCTGGCCTCTCTGTCCACCTTCCAGCAGATGTGGATCTCCAAGCAGGAATATGACGAGTCTGGTCCGGCAATTGTGCACAGAAAGTGTTTCTGAACAACTTCATATCATTTTCATTAGTTTAATCAACATTTCCAAGGCATTCATAAATCTGAGTGTCTTTTATAATATGCTTTTTGTTGTATGGGCAGATTTCTTTCTTTCTTCGAGAAATGCTGAAGTTCTTTTTGGGTGATGCATAGCGGTCAGAAGCCGTGGAATGGATACTGAATTTGTTTCTAGTTTTCTGATGTTGAAGAGTTGGACATGTTTAATTGACAGTGCTGAACAACTTTTTACCTGAATGTAATGTGTTGATGATATTTGATTGGTTTCAACTGACGAAAGGTGGAAGTTTATGAGTTTCCCATTTTGTTCAAAAGAATACACTTCGTTTGTATAATGTGACAGTTAATTTTTGTTACCTTTTGATTGAATGTTTTCAACATGTTCTGAAAGTCCATTTGATATTTGAGTAAACTGATTGCTTTTTCTCTTTTTGAAAGAGAATACAATCATTTGTCACAGTTTGTTGATGTGTGTATGGTTGTAGAATGAACATCTTTTGTATACAACACTGTGTTGGGGAAGAGAACAGGCAAACAGAGCGTTGGCCAAGTTAGAATGGATTCGTGTCGTAGTGTGTTGCTGATAGATACTGTGGCATATGCCCTTGTCACCATCTTAAAGGATGAAATGAAAGTACCTATGCAAACAACCTTTACCTTGATGCTGGATGCAAATTTTTGTTGCAGTTATAAAACCATAAACGGCATCTACTGTGTGTGGCATACAAAGTGCAGACACTCAGTCATGAAAGGATAACTTTGAACCAAAAGAAAGTGTCTAACATCAGTACTTTATAAATTATAAAGGTATTCCAAACGGCACTTCCTCAGGAACCTCTGACAGTATGTCAGTTATCTTTTCACAGTTTACTGTATCAGTTGCCCTCATTGCATGTCAAGTTTAATTACTTCCAGAGTCACTAAAGGTCACAGTGACTGATGAGGTCACTTGACTGATATTCACCGGAGATGCAGTATGTTGAATGTACAAGCAACATACGAACTGCATAGTGTAGAAATAAACAACATGCGTACACACATCCGAGGAAAATTGCAACACTATTTTTTTTTTCAAAGTATGTGTATGTGCAAAGAAATGATAACAGCCATGTTGAACGTATTTGCAAGAGTCAACAATCATTGGAGTTTGGAGAGGAGATTCATCACATTCGGAAAATTCCATATTATGTGCCTGGGGGGACATCTCGATACGTCCCAGGTTGATGCGTGTGTGTGTGTTGTGCAGCTATGTGTGTGTGGTTGTGTGCGCGGGCATACACACACACGCGTACAAAAACATACGCGCACAACACATACACGCACGCACATACACACACCCTAATAACATACGCGCGCGGACACACACGCATAGACACAGCTGCACAACACATGCGCACGCGCATCGACCTGGGACATATCGAGATGTATTCAATGTGCCCTACCCAAGTGTACAAGCAATTTCCTGGTAAACCTCTTGATCCTGAACAAAACTACGTACTGGCAAGATCTTGCAGTATGAAGAGAAACAGGACCTATGAAACACTGACACCACCAGAATGATTAGAACATTCAGATAGACCGTATACAAGCCAACTGTCGTCTTGTGGGGTGGAATTGATTGAACTTGAAACATGAGATCTTGAATTTACGTATGCAAAGAATTTCTTGGATGTTTAGCGTTGAAGTTTGACCAGATTTGGTTTATTATGTGCCTGGGGGGACATCTCGATACGTCCCAGGTTGATGCGTGTGTTGTGCAGCTATGTGTGTGTGGTTGTGTGCGCGGGCATACACACACACGCGTACAAAAACATACGCGCACAACACATACACGCACGCACATACACACACCCTAATAACATACGCGCGCGGACACACACGCATAGACACAGCTGCACAACACATGCGCACGCGCATCGACCTGGGACGTATCGAGATGTATTCAATGTGCCCTACCCAAGTGTACAAGCAATTTCCTGGTAAACCTTGATCCTGAACAAAACTACGTACTGGCAAGATCTTGCAGTATGAAGAGAAACAGGACCTATGAAACACTGACACCACCAGAATGATTAGAACATTCAGATAGACCGTATACAAGCCAACTGTCGTCTTGTGGGGTGGAATTGATTGAACTTGAAACATGAGATCTTGAATTTACGTATGCAAAGAATTTCTTGGATGTTTAGCGTTGAAGTTTGACCAGATTTGGTTTATTATGTGCCTGGGGGGACATCTCGATACGTCCCAGGTTGATGCGTGTGTTGTGCAGCTATGTGTGTGTGGTTGTGTGCGCGGGCATACACACACACGCGTACAAAAACATACGCGCACAACACATACACGCACGCACATACACACACCCTAATAACATACGCGCGCGGACACACACGCATAGACACAGCTGCACAACACATGCGCACGCGCATCGACCTGGGACGTATCGAGATGTATTCAATGTGCCCTACCCAAGTGTACAAGCAATTTCCTGGTAAACCTCTTGATCCTGAACAAAACTACGTACTGGCAAGATCTTGCAGTATGAAGAGAAACAGGACCTATGAAACACTGACACCACCAGAATGATTAGAACATTCAGATAGACCGTATACAAGCCAACTGTCGTCTTGTGGGGTGGAATTGATTGAACTTGAAACATGAGATCTTGAATTTACGTATGCAAAGAATTTCTTGGATGTTTAGCGTTGAAGTTTGACCAGATTTGGTTTAACATTGAGTCCAGCGTATAAACATAGATGCAAGAGTCCAAATAAAATTAGTCAAATATGTATTTCATATCAAGTCCGTCAGGGGGTATATTTTGGTTATTTACGAACTGATCCGAACAAAAATTGAATAATAAGTTCAATTATGGGAAACGCATCACTACAGAAAATAAGATTATTTTGAAAGAAAATACGCTATTACAAATGGTTAAAGCAAGCAAACAAACGAACAAAAACGCTGATAGATCTCACCGAGAAAGTCTTAATAGACACACACACGCACACAATAAAAAAAAAAAAATCACGTTTTCGGTCAGAGTAACTCGAGACCAGGTAATCCTCTATCTTAACACAGAAATCCTTACACGGCTGGAACATTTGCCGGCATACACATACGTTCATGTATAAGATTATTTGTGTCGGTCGATTTCATTGCAATTTTCAGTGCTGTGCAAGTACAGAGCAAGAGATTATCAATTGCCCCGTTTTGAGTCTGCATCTGGGGTTTGAACTGTAAATATTTTATACACGCACACACCGCTCCGGGCAGTCCAGGGGGAACAACCGTACGATATTTAAACCACCTCTAGAGCACAGTTACTTCCCTTTAATTGCCACTTGACCTTTGATTAAGTTAGCTGCATTTGTCACTTCGCTGAAACAGTTGATCGTCATTTTGTTTTCTTCTCTATTTTACGTAAGAGACTGCATCCTCTAAGGGGGTTGGTAAGCACATCTGTCCATGACCTCATGAAACAAACAGGTAAGCGGTTTTGTTGTTGTTTTTTTTTGGGGGGGGGGGGGTTTGTTTTGTTTGGTTTTTTTTTTAGAAGGGGGTCGGCGGAAGACTGGAACCCTAAGGGCAATAGCAGAAGCAGTTGAAATGAGTTCCAGCAAAATCTCGTCGAAGATGAACAAATCCAGACTTTATTACTTGATACGGCTTAATTAAAATTCCACAGCAGAACGATTAAAACATTTACAAGGATGACTTAGCTTTTAATCAGCTTAGATGTGCGGGTTGAAACTGAGATAGAGGGCTAATTTCTAAAACATTGGCAACGGCAGATCTGGGGTGCGTGAGTCCAGGAGTCATGACCTGGATATGTCCCAGTCATCTGTCTTGCTCTTAAAGTACAGTAGAGCACACTTATAACGAACACGCTTGAAACGAATTGACGGGAATAACGAACGCATTTCTGTGCCCCGCTTATTTGTCTCTTTATTTCAATTAAATTTTCACGCATTTAGCGAACAAGCGTTAACGAACTGACGGCTGTAACGAACTCATGTTTTTGCCCACCAAGGTCTTATTTTTCTTTGTTCACAACTGAAGAAACGAACTAGCCCACGTGGGCCTGAAAACACGTGGCCGGCCCCCTGGCCACATTCGCCCGGTCACGGACGGTGGTCACTATCGCACAATGCCTCGCTTGCCCGCGCCTATTCATGACGGCGATCTAAAAATAGATTATCGATCGATGGCATTTGGACCAGGAAATTGTGGACCAAGTCAAAGCTGCTGGTTCCAGTTCTGTGCCTCCTGAAGAAGAGGACGAGGCACCTGCAGAGCAGCTCAAGGCTGTGAACTCTGCAGAAGCCAAACAGTGTTTGAAAACTCTTAGGGACTTTTGTATTGTGAATGGCGGAGAAACCTTTTTTGACACTTTAGGGGACATGGAGAAATTCATTCTTGAATCGAGCGAAAAGGGAAAAAAACAAACTGACATTACATCATTTTTTTCACCCGTGGGCAAGAAATTAGGACTCTAGATGAATGTATAATGGCTTTGGGGACGTGGATAAACAGTGGGAAGGGGGGGGGGGGGGTTGTGTGAGGGATAAAATGTGTGTGTAAAGGTTTGACTGAAATAAAGAACTACTGATATAAAGAACTATTTTTTTTGCCTGGGGTTGTTCTTTATATCAGTGTTCTACTGTACATGTATAAGGAGTTAAGGGCTTAAACACAACACTTGCTTGATGGCAAGGACAGGGAGAGTTCCTTCTCTTAGTACGTGCTGTTGTCCAGCTCTCCCCAATGTTAAAGCGGCAATGAAAGTGAATTACAATAAAATGTCAACTTAATATGTAATTTGATCATACAAAGAAAAAAAAAAGAGCATGGGTATAATTGCAATGAATATCTCTCTCTCTCTCTCTCTCTCTCTCTCTGGCTTTTTCATAACACACACACAGAGCATAAACATAAACACTCCTCATTTACACACAATCACAGACACATACACGGTGTTCGTATTCACCCACACATGCACATATACACACGAACACACACGCAAACATATATACACGCGCGCGCGCACACACACACACACACACACTGCCAGACACAGGCTGCAGTTGAAAAAGACGAATGTTCAGAGTAGCGTAGTTGCAGGAAGTGATAGAAACTAATATGTCATACATGCACAGGGAATTCAATATCTTGGCAAGCGAATCAACACTGACCAAAAGATTCAATTTGTAATAGATGGAACACAAACCATCCTGGAATCGGAAGAGGAGCTAAGCTTTCTGCGTGGGGTGTAGATGATTAAATGTCATAAAAATGCTGAGGTCCAGTTCCAGAGATGAATGCGATGTACCAACAAGGACCTTGGACAGGTTTGTTTGTTTTTGTTTGATAATCCAACAGCAAAATGCACACGTCCAGCAGTGAGTTGACGGTATGGAAACTATGATTGTTAGTGTCATAAAATTGTTTTCGAGTATCTTTTGAATAAATAAATGTATAACAGGCCTATAATATTTTTATTTTCATTTCTCAACATTTTGCATGGAGAATTATTACATCTAACAAGGTCACACATTTCTACATTTCCAATACATGTGTTGCAAACTATCCTGTTCATTTCTATAAAAAGAACAAGGGTTTTCATTTCTAACGCTCGTCTCCATCAAAAGAACATTTAATGCTGATATGCGTTTTATTGATCTCATTGTAAACCACGGGTTTTATGACTTTTGTCATCTTAATGTTCTTGAATGATTTAGGCCTTTTCCATTACTTTCTTTGCTAAATTTCACGTCCCATTTATAATAAAAGTTATCTTTTTTAAACAAAAAAGTGTAGTTTTTGATTAACAAGGCTGGTGTATTTGGACTTTAGCCTCCAATGTGTAAGCTGATTTTCCGTAATAAATAACAATTCAATGTTTGCACAACGCCAATGTAAGCATGTAACAAGAGCGCTTTTTATAGAATTTCCAGTTTTCAAAAACTGCAAGAGACAACAGATCTATTTAATTTCTGTTTTTGGTGGGTTTTTTGTTTGTTTTTTCCTGTTGTTTTTTAACGAAATGATTATTTCTGTTAGTTCAGTGCTCACAGAATATGGATCGTTTTGCCTGGTCTTATGTTTTCGGTTGCAAAAAGTAGATGACGGCCTACCTATTAACCTCCCTTCCCCCTACCAAGGCTTTAATCACACCTTTAAGGACATTAAAAGTGGAATAATCGTTAGAAATTAAAACACTCGTCCCAAAGCCCAGGTTTGGCGTGATTTAATATGGTTGCCAAATGGCTGGACGACAAGGGGGTTAATACATCGCCTCGATCTACCCATTTATTTATTAATCATTTATTATTAATGACACTAGAGTTTCCAACTATAGAAACTATTTGCTAAAAGTCGTTTTTCAAACTTGCCGTTACTTGCATGCTAGTTGTTCTTATATTTCCATCAATCAGCTACTGACTTGACTTACGATAATGACATTTAACATGCATGTTTGATATTCTGCAATCGTATAGGCTACACACAAAAAGTTTAGGTATTGGCAGATCTGCACTCATGCTAAACTGGAAATCGGAAAAAAAAGTTAAACCTTTAATCACCCAGCGGAGATGTCTGGGCAGATCGAACTCAAAACTCTCCGATTGGAAGTCCGGCATTAATCCTGTTGATTTCCGCGCCCATATAGGTAAGTCTAAATGTGTGTCTGTGGGAATGATGACAGTAGAATCGACAGAGAGAGAGAGAGGAGAGAGACAGGCATCTCCCTGATAATGCTGACCCCAACAGAACTCGTTGTCGTCGTCGTCGTCGTCGTTGTTGTTGTTGTTGTTGTTGTAAAGTGTCGATGTGAACTTGATATCACATAAGCTAACATTATAGGGCTATATACAACAGTAGGCTTACTTTGACTCCTGCTGAAGTGGACGTCGCTAAACTATCAATCACCAACAATGATTAAAGCCACTGAGATTATATATTATAGGCTATATAACAAGACAAAACATTGAGATTGTTGGGGAGTAAGGTGGTAGATAAATCAGCTTTTCTCGGCGTCAATAAGAAAATCTGCCACGTTTTTTCTTTTTTATCGAATTACCTCCCTTGGACTGTACGCCCGTCGATGCCTGTGCACGACGGATGCGTCACACATGAATTCTCTCTCTCTCTCTTTCTCTCTCTCTCTCCCTCTCTCTCTCTTTCTCTCTCTCTCTCCCCACCCTTAACCTTTACCGTACGTCGCCTAAAATTTTGCGTCCCGTACGTCGTGGTATTTAGCGACCCATGCTTTTTAATGAAGGAACGATCCGTTCCCGTACGCCGTGGGTCTTGCAGCGACCCATACTATAATATGAAGGAACGATCCGTTCCCGTACGCCGTGGGTCTGCAGCGACCCATACTGTAATATGAAGGAACGATCCGTTCCCGAACGCCGTGGGTCTGCAGCGACCCATACTGTAATATGAAGGAACGATCCGTTCCCGTACGCCGTGGGTCTGCAGCGACCCATACTATTATTATATGAAGGAACGATCCGAGGCTGTGTGTAGTTGAATCTGCAGCGACTCTTACTATTATATGAAGAATAAAGTGTCACTGTACGCTGTTGGTCTCCATCTATCCGCATTCTGTCTCTCTCCCTCTCCCTCCTTCTCCTGTTTCTCTCTCTCTCTCTCTCTTGTGGCTGTATAAGCACCACCCATTTTCTTCAGAAATGCTAAAATATGTGATAAATTTTGAAAGCAGCCTGGATTTTTTTCCGCTCCTTGTTGTAGGCTATCTGGGGGAGGGGGGAATGATTTTTTAGCTTACAGTGTGTGTGCGCGAAATCTGACGTATAAACGATATTTAAAAAAGAAAAAAAAGTTGCACTCCTCGTAATGTCATCATTAAATGACGTATGTGTGTCTACAATCTGACCCAACAAATTTTCGGAAGCTGAAATCGCTCATTCACTTGGAGCGTCGTGTGTACTCTCATCAGTTTTCATGAGTGAAGCATATGATATAGGCTAAATGTACACTTATTGTTTTGTTGAGTGAGTGGAATGTGTGCGTGTGTGTGTGCACGTGTCCGAATCTGTGTGTGTGTGTGTGTGTGTGTGTGTGTGTGTGTGTGTGTGTGTGTGTGTGTGTGTGTGTGTGTGTGTGTGTGTGTGTGTTCGTTCCTTGATTTAACGTCTTTTCACAATAAGTGATATTAGACGGGCGTGTGTGTGTGTGTGTGTGTGTGTGTGTGTGTGTGTGTGTGTGTGTGTGTGTGTGTGTGTGTGTGTGTGTGTGTGTGTGTTGGTTGTTCTTCCTTTGAATTTAACGTCTTATCTACCACTCAGTGATACTAGGTGGATCTGAGAATTATTAAAACTGGATTTCTTGTGATACAAGAAGATTTCATAACTGTTATCTATAACAATTGGTAAATTAGACCATTGCAATATGTGCGGATCAATCCTTTAAAAAAATCAAAGGACTATTTCGAAGGGGATTTGCCGCTGATAATACTGTGCATCATTGTGTGGGTATTATAAAAGAGTAAGAGAGAGAGAGATAGTTATGAATGCATGTTGGCATAAAACTCGTAAGTGCATGAACATTTCAATGTAATGCAGTGCAGAAAAAAAAAGTACGAACGTTTGAGTGCGTGAATATGGGAGTACAAACAGCCTTCAAAAAAGCGTTCACACAAAGCAAGCTGATCTAACTACTAAGCAACTAAGACATCTTTCATTCAGCAATTCAACAGTGACAAGAGACAGCGAATGCGATTTCACACCAATTTTATCTACATATTTGCATTCACTTGAGATCACTGAGTAGAAGTAGATAAAAATTATTACGTTCAGCTGATACTGGAAACACATGAGCATGCGTGTCGTGACACATTGTCAAATATATGCGGAGACAGGTAGACAAACAGACTTTTCAATATATACAGAGACAGGAAGACAGATTCCACAGCCTATAATCAGAACAATAAAGAATACGGGCTAACTTGAAGAAATACTATGTTTGTGAACAATAAGCATCTATACAAGTTTGTGAAACAGCAATGTAAAACTTTGCACATTTTCATATATATCTGACAAAGACGAACTGCAGTCCTTCAAGAAATAATGACAAAAATACCTTGGAAATGTGTATAAACCAAATGTACATCAAAACTATAATAGTCCATACGCACACTCACACACACACACACACATCACACATACATACGACGCGTGCATACACACACTGTACGTTAAGATATCACCCACTATTCTTCAAACTAAACGATTGAAACTGTTCAAATCTGTTGTTACACTGTAAGAATAAACAACAGTGACCACCACTAACCAAACCAGCCTCTTTTAGGAATTCAGTCTATGAAGACAAAGAATACAAACAATAGATCCTACCACTGATCCACCAACAGCGTGGATGGGGAAGCTCAGAAGGACAGAGGAGTCCAGATCTGTTTTTATGCTCTCCTTTGATTTGATTCTTTTTTCAAACTCTGTCAGTAATGTTTTAGAGGAGACTCGCTTGCTTTTGTTTTCCTTAGCTATCCAGTCACCGTACCCCTGGGGAGAGCAAGAGAATATATCTATATATCTCTATATTATCGAACAAAGAGAGAGAGAGAGATAAAAGATATTCTCCCTCTCTCTCTCTCCTCTGTATAAATGCTAGAGAAGATGGAGAGAGAGAGAGCAACTGTCCCTGATTATATGGCTCTTCTGAAAAGCCGGCAAGACTCGTAACAAAAGAAATGCAAGAGACTACCAGAGACTGGTCAGTACACTCCCAGGATGACTGGAATGCTTGGCGCCAAAGAGGAGATAGTTTGCTGGTAACACTTGGGGTGGTGCTCTGCAGACCGCGGACGGACAGATCTATTTTTAGATCTGTGATACCAGACACTCGCAGCGTCCCGTCTTTGAAATGTATGGGTCGCTACAGACCCACGAAGTACAACACGGAAGTTTGTTCTTTGCGAGCATGGGTCTTTTCTGACCCACGACGTACTGGGACATTTGTTGTTTATTTACTCCTTTATTTTTCAACACACACAAATAATTTTTGGTACAGATGTGGGGCAATATTTTATTGACAAAGTCATGAAATTTTGTGAAGGTAGCTTTAAAACTGACTCAGTTATCAAGCGAAAATCACGACTGTGGGTCATTTTATACCCACGGCGTACGGTAAAGGTTAAACTGAATGTCTGTGAGAAACGCCGCTCAAATAGTAGGGCTGCTGCTAACACTAGTATTGAATAGGACCAAATGAAGGACCTAACCTACATTACCCCCCTCCAGCCCAACCCGC
>CM060315.1:63418865-63431365 GCA_030674185.1 Monoplex corrugatus | reverse complement strand
GTGTGCGTGCGTGCGCATGTCACAGTTTCAGTGTGCGTTTGTGTCCTTGTTGACAAGTAGGCGAACTTGTAGGCCTACTTAACTCAGCCCAACTTGCTTTTGTGTCTCCGATGTTACATATTTTCTTCTGCAGAACGTTCAGCTTATTTATAGTAATTGCTTGTAGCAGACCTACGCAGCCCGTCTAGATGTGCGGGCATTTGGTTTGATATTGTCTCCAATTACTTTCGTGTGTAGGCCTACATAGTGTGCGTGTGTAAATTTGCTGTGGTGTGTGCGTGTATGCTCTGTGTTTGTCTTTTGTGGTGTATTTGTATGCGCATGTTCATGTGTGGGGCTATGTGTAAAATAATCCGAAGGCGAGACGGACTATTTTTCCCCATGTGCAGATTATAAGTTCTTTGTTTAGGTTCCCATACTCAACTGAAACGGCAGAAATCCAAATAAACAGCCCGTGTGCACGTTATTGTTCGCCCTTCGCGAACAAATAGGTTAGTATGGTTTGATCATCTATTAGCATACCATGTCAGAATCAATATTTATGGGTGTGACTGTTTATTGCGTGGTACAGAGTAATCAGTACTTTCAACGAGTTAAAGCTAGATCTGTACGTTTGCATTCATTAGGCAGTGGATGGTAGGTTTGAGAACAGATGGGACACACTTAACCCTTCGACTCCTGCAACCTGTCCATGAGCATACTGCATTACCAGCCATGCTATCAAAGCAAATACTTAACCCTTTCGAGTCCCTCACCCTATCCAGCTTTTGCAGTAGGGTGCAGGAGTCAAAAGGTTAAGTCAAGTTTGCTTCACCTGCCATCCATGTGTGGGGCTGCTTCAAAAATCTGATCATTTGTAAAAGGCGCCTACTTTTCTTTAAAAGACGCCTTAATAATGATTACAATTATCAGTAAAAATTCAAAATGGGACTTGACAACAAGATTTTCAAACTACTGATGCGGTTTGAATATTTCATGGTCAAGTTCCCATTTCAAATTGCAGCACGCCCCACATCAAAATCGTTTACACACCACTTTCATTCACCGGTCAACTCCGCACACATGCATAGACAGAGAGAAAGAGAGAGACACTTGCTGCCAAGGACATGAATGAAATGGTTATCAACATTGGCATTTTTATTCATTATCATGAAAATTTATACAAAAATATGTCAAAACAAATACAACATTAATTAAATGCCGCGCAGAGAGAAGAGCCAACATTGTATTTTGCAAGAAGCGCAGGCTGGGACACCTTGGAATGTTTCCAGTACCGTATCTGAATTGCAAAATACCCCCCTCCCTCCCTTTTTTTTTTGCCTCCTTTGGATTTGGAAAGGACAGGGTCTACAGATATTAGTCTTGGCTAATGAGTAACCGGTCTTAAGACTAGACATGGCGAAAAGTCGCTGATTATCCTACAAGACCAGTGTGGTTTTGCAAAGGAAGGGACTTAAGAAAAGACTACACCCCAAAAGTTTCAATACCTGTACATGCAATGAGCGACTGGTTCATGCATATATGCGTAGAAGCGGTAGGGTACTGTAGTCTTGAGCAGCAGAAATGTTTTTCAGATCTTAGTGTCCTTTGCAAAAATGTTTCATCATTTACACTAAGCAAACTGTTTAGAAGCATTTTCTGTGGACGATAGATGGGCCAGACTCATCGTATTCCTGCTTGGAGATCCACATCTGCTGGAAGGTGGACAGAGAAGCCAGGATGGAGCCACCAATCCATACAGAGTACTTGCGCTCTGGGGGAGCGATGATCTTGATCTTCATGGTGGGAGGAGCCAGGGCTGTGATTTCCTTCTGCATTCTGTCGGCGATACCAGGGTACATGGTGGAGCCTCCAGACAGCACAGTGTTGGCGTACAAGTCTTTACGGATGTCGACATCACACTTCATGATGGAGTTGTAGGTGGTTTCATGGACACCAGCAGATTCCATACCCAGGAAGGAAGGCTGGAGCATGGCTTCAGGGCAGCGGAATCGCTCGTTGCCAATGGTGATGACCTGACCGTCAGGAAGCTCGTAGCTCTTCTCCAGAGAGGAAGAAGAAGCAGCAGTTTGCATCTCCTCTCAAAGTCCAAAGCCACATAGCACAGCTTCTCCTTGATGTCACGCACGATTTCTCTCTCAGCCGTGGTGGTGAAGCTGTAGCCACGCTCCGTCAGGATCTTCATCAGGTAATCTGTGAGGTCACGACCAGCCAGATCCAACCTCATGATGGCGTGGGGCAGAGCATAACCCTCATAGATGGGCACAGTGTGGGTCACACCATCACCAGAGTCCAAAACGATACCTGTGGTACGACCAGAGGCATACAGGGACAGCACGGCTTGGATGGCTACATACATAGCTGGGGAGTTGAAGGTTTCGAACATGATCTGGGTCATCTTCTCACGGTTGGCCTTGGGGTTGAGGGGAGCCTCCGTCAGCAGAACAGGGTGCTCTTCAGGGGCCACACGCAGCTCATTGTAGAAGGTGTGATGCCAGATCTTCTCCATGTCATCCCAGTTGGTGACGATACCGTGTTCAATGGGGTACTTGAGGGTCAGGATACCACGCTTGCTCTGTGCCTCGTCTCCAACATAGCTGTCCTTTTGGCCCATACCCACCATCACACCCTGAAACGGATAAAAATCACATGAGCAATGTCACACAATCTCAAGGAACTTCAACTTTTTTAAAAGCAAGATAATCTCAAACTTCACCCAACAGAATTCATTTTACTTGGGATTAACTTGAACATTACAAATGACATTTAAGGCACCGCTCTATCCCTTATCCAAGGGTGAAATGGCAAAAATGTACATTTTTTCTAAATCTTTAGATTATTTAAGTTAGGTCTATCAATTAACCAGGCAGCTTAAAAGAACTTTCGATTTCAGCATGTGGCAATCTACTGGCCTACATGCATTTTCTAAGCTTTAATTTTTTAAACACTTCCCAAAGACTGGAATGTAGTCTATAGCCTATGCTAGTGGAAGTCATTTGTATTGTCCCTGTTTAAAGTGCTAAAAAAAACCAGTAACATTTGCCTCCCTAAAACCCTCATGCTAGGGATCGGTTTTCCAGCACAAATAGCCTGGGGGGCAGGGCTAGGATCAAGTGTTCATGTTGTCAAATGTCCAAGGCAATATATTACAATGTTGTCAAGTCTGACTAGGGCACTGCAATCTGTTATGGTTACTTTAAAAAAAAACTGGGGGGGGGGGGGCGGGTTGGGCAGGGTAAGGGGACATTTTGCCCCAGTCTTGACTTGCACAGTATCGGGGGGGGGGGGGGGGGTATAAACAGACATAATAAGTCATGGCATTTTCATTGTGGAGGGAAAAAATGTAGGCCTGGTTGAATAAATCGATGCAAAAGAAATGGGCCCACAACCAGTAGCTTGTAACACTCCCAAGCATATTTGCGTGCTCCGGTCACACGCCCACTCACCCACCCCCCAACTTGCCGGCAACTGAATAGTAATGAGCAGCCGGGAGGCAGCATTAATATTCATGGCGCACATTAATAATTCACGATTACCACGCCCTATTCTGATCCTAGAGGGCGTTCTTTTGACCGTGGCGCTGCTTCGTCTGCTCGGAAAATCATTTTAGCTCAACCATTTTCTGCTAAGACATTTCAATTACACAAACCGGTCTTTTTCTTGTTCTCGCCCTTGTAGAAATTTCATGTTTTATATTCTCCTAATCTGGGTGCAATTATTTTCAGCGGGAATCGGTTTATACCAAGCACCGGCCGGCGTTTTGACCCATTTTCATAACGTTCAAACGACCGACACGCAGCCCACGCGACTCGGGGGACAAGTGTAACGCATGGAAACATCTCGTTATCATCAGGCCAAACTTAGGGAAGCAGAAACCATAAAAATCACATTTTCAATGTAGCCAACAAGTCATACCTATCGTACGACTAGTAGACTAACAGCACGTTATCAGTAAATAAGAACTTAAATAAGAACTTCTGCAAAAGCCAAAAAGGTCGTTCTTAGTTTTACTGCGACGTAGAAACGTAGGCCAACAATGTGAATAGGCTGCAAATCATAACGTATAGGCTGCAAATCATAACGTAGAGTCTGAAGCCTAATGTACAAGAACGATTCACACCACCGGGCCAAACTGAAAAAGAAAACCCACTGCTCACAACTAAAAGACCTTGCTCATTTTGCTAGGTTTCACAGGTTATTCAGCAACTAATGCAACAACTTACTACAATGGAGAAAATTCTACCTGTATGTCCAATACTTTCACTTGGCGTATCCAATAGCCTAACTTGGAAAAAAAATTTCACCTTTCAGTTCACGGCCGGTTAGCCTCAATATGGAATCAGATGATAAACTGATTGGTTGCATTATGATTTAAATATAAATGAACTAATTGTTGAACCAGATCAACACACTATAAAGACGGTATCCTACAGGCAGCTTAACTACTAGGCCTACAAGGTATCGGGAAAACGAAAAAATGTTTTCTTACCTGATGTCTGGGGCGACCGACGATGGAGGGGAAGACAGCTCGTGGAGCATCATCTCCAGCGAAACCGGCCTTGCACATACCGGACCCATTGTCGATGACCAGAGCGGCAACGTCGTCGTCACACATGATGAAAAATTTTCTAAGGTTTGCAAAGAACCAGAGGGATGGTTAGCTGTTCTCTCGGCGAAAGCTTGGTGTGCAGTGGAGAATTTTATTTCGTTCGAATGCTATATGAACTTCGGCGTGGCCGGCGATAGTACGTCGCGCGAGTTAGCCAGTCACGACTGACTAAGAGAAGTATTCCCTTATTTGGATATCTATGCGTCAACCCATTGAGCAGTTTTCCGAGAAAACCGGCATGGATAACGTGAACATGCCTATATTTGGTGCGGCAAAGCTCGCGCTGGCAGCAGAGCTGGTCCAATGTCCTGCTTCCTCTTGTCTCACCACGCTGTTGAAACACTGCGCGCGACCACTGGGGCGGGGCTGACAAATCAACGTATGGGGAAATGTTTGTGTAAAGTTGAACAAACTGTGTGGGATAAGTATTTCCTTTGGAATTACTTGTGCTTTAGATACTGTTTATAGTATGGTATGTTGGTCTTATGCTACATATGGCCAGTATAACACCGTAGATTAGGAATGTGCCCAACTGCAAGTGATCATATTTCTTTCTGTAAGAAACACGAGACATATAGATGGATAACAAGCCCACTTACAATGATACATGAATTGCAGCCATGGAGTGGGGGTTGATAACAGCATAGCTTATCACGTTAAAAACCTCCACATTCTACAGTTGCATCGAAGTGTTTGTTACTCATCTTGTAGGTATCCATTTATCTATTTGTTTATAATTGTGGGGCAGTCTGCTTGCAGGTATATGAACTTTACATAAAGGTCATGTGTGGTGTGTGTGTGTGTGTGTGTGTGTGTGTGTGTGTGGTGTGTGTGTGTGTGAACGTCTGTGTGTAAACACTTAACTACATGGACTATGCATCATTTTGTGTGTTGTGATATATGACATGATTTTTACATGTGCTATATTTCTATGCTTGTTACACACACACACACACACACACACACACACACACACACACACACACACCACACACACACACACCACATACACACACACACACACACACACACACACACACACACAAGATATATATATATATATATATATATATATATATATGTAACACACGCACTAAAACATAGCACATATAAAAATCATATATACATATATATATGTGTGTGTGTGTGTGTGTGTGTGTGTGTGTGTGTGTGTGTGTGTGTGTGTGTGTGTTGTGTCTGTGTGTGTATGTGTTTGTGTGCATAAAATTCATCAGTTATTCCATCTATGACACAAAAGTTCATTTCAAAGAATGCTTGTTGCACTTACCAAAAAATTGTATAAATGAAAAAATAAAGATTAAAAATAAAAAAGAGGGGTGGGATGGAAGTTAATTCATAAATAAAGCATAAACACGGTGGGATACATACACTAATGCAAAAGAAAAAGGAGATGAAGATGAAGAAGAGGGCGTGGGGTCAAGGATTGCTATGTCAATATCTCAATACATGTGTGTGTGTGTGTGTGTGTGTGTGTGTGTGTGTGTGTGTGTGTGTGTGTGTGTGTGTGTGTTTGTATATATATATGTGAATGTATGTGTGTGTGTGTATGTTTGTGCGTGTGTGTGTATGTGTGTGTGTGTGTCTGTGTGTGTGTGTGTGTGTGTGTGTGTGTGTGTGTGTGTGTGTGTGTGTGTGTGTTTGAGGTCCCCATGGGCAAATCCAGTGCATGGGCATCTATATCTTTTTGAATAGTAATCCAAAATATCAATATGATCTCTGAATGTTTATAGTGTACACATACACACACACACACACACACACACACACACACACACCACACACAACACACACACACACACACACACGTATATATATATGTGTATATATGTGTGTATACATATATATATATATTATATATATATATATATATATATATATATATATATATATACCATGTTTCCTGTTGCTCCACTTCGTAGAGGCAACATTGCTTTAACTTAATGATGTTCAACTGTCTGGTCTTCTTGTCTGCTAGGGCAGATTGATGAAGACATCCGTTTGAACTTGTAATTCATATGGGTATTCAGCTGGCCGTGGCCAGTGCAGAGTCTCAGGCCACTTGGTGGGCGATATATGTGTGTGTAAAAACGCACTGAAAATGTCCCCTCAGGTCGTGCATGTAACGCGCAGGAGAAATAAGTTTAGAAAATTGTGTTTTGAAAATGTCACATGACAATACTTTTGCTTTGTTGCTGCGAAGTTTTTCTTCTACATTATTACACATACAGTAATCCATCCTGGATTATACGATCTACAAATGGCCTTTTCCCAAAAAGAAAAGAAAATTATGACTGAAAACTAGAGACACTTCGAAAAAAAATAGAAACCAGAAACATACGAAAACACAGTGAGGACTTGTATTGAATACTCAAAACCAGACATGCAATTTTTTGGGCAGCTGGCCTTTGTTAAGTATACACAAAAGACAATATACACGCACATTTTCGGCCAGATGGAATTTGTCAAGCGCGCGCGCGCGCACACACACAACACACACACACACACACACACACACACACACACACACACACACACACACACACACAAAACAAAGAACAAATAAACAAGACTTTGGGCGGAAAAAAAACCCAGCAAAACTTTCCTGATATTTCGTTGAGCAGGAAAATCCTAACTGATATGAAATCATATTGTTTGTGAATAAAAACGGAAAATTAAACTCTTGGCACATATTGCTAACCATAGTTTAAGTGACTCCGCAACTACTTTGCATAGCAAACATGGTTGAAGAGATCGCGCCGGGAGAAATGTCACATCAGCTATTGGTTTGGACACGTACATGGAGTGAGTGAGGCATGTTGACCACTGTATGGTGAAATGGCCAGTGTTCTCCCACTTTCTCTACATGTAAACAACAAAAATAGAAAACTAGTGAGCCAGAAAGCAAATCTCGCTCAGAACCCAGGTGCAAATCTCTGTCCGTGCCAAGCGACATCGGTTTCTCTGTGTGCGCGCTCGCTCTCTTTCTATCTCTCCACGAGTTCACAAGTTCCATCGATCTCGGTTCTGTTGTGTTCAAGTGCGTGCACGCTTCGAATATCAATTTAATTCGGTCATGGTAATTTTACTAGGCCTTTTTATACTATACCATAGTCGGATTTCTTGGGGACAAAGTTACAGAGTAAGTAGATTTTTTTCAAAAACGAAATGCAACAGTGGACCACGTAACTGTACGGTTTTGCTTGTTACGGATTTCATGATGATTTAGACAAGATATCATCATAATATATAGGCCTACTACAACTGAATACCCATCCTTCTTCCCCCTGGCTGGTTTCTTGCTCGTTTTATAACCCAACGAAATTCTCTCTCTCTCTCTCTCTCTCTCTCTCTCTCGCTCAGTTGTCCTTGTGGGGGAGACGTGTTTGACACAAACTTGTCTGCACGTGTGTGCTCTCGGCAGATTTGCTAGTCGAGACTTTCGCACTCAGTGCCTCTCTCTCTCTCTCTCTCCTCGCGCGCGCTCTTCAGGTGGGTGTTGTCAAAGTCGCGTATATGAGGGTGTGTCAGAGCAACACGACTTAGTTCGTCACCCGAACTCATTTATTCACCGAAATCTGGTATGAAACAATTATCAACGTTGATAAATGGCGTTCAGATCATCATAATGATGACTTTATTGAGTGACCCCCCCCCCCCGCGCGCACACACACACACTCTCGCTCTCTCTCTCTCTCCTCCTCTCTCTCTCTCTCTCTCTCTCTCCGCCCCAGTCGCACCCTCCCACTCTGACTGATAAGTCCAACAACTCATAACCTACATGCACTGGCGCAAAACGTCCATTTCTTTCGTATGAGTATTCGTCGTCTGCAGCTCTGTGTGTGAGTGCGCGCGCGTACGTTTACGTGCAGTGCGTGTATATGCTATATACGTTGTATGTAGTAGTAATAGCAGCAGCAGTAGTAGAATGTAGTAGTAACAATCGTAGAAGTAGCTGTAGTAGCGAAATTCGTATCAGTAGTGAACGGTGCAGTGGTGGCAGAAATGTAAGCATACCTGGTAGTGGTGGTGATGGTGGTGGTACAGGTGTCGTTGTAGTAGTGCTTATTGTGGTGGTGGTGGTGGTACAGGTGGTGGTTGTAATAATAGTTACTGTGGTGATGGTGGTGGTGGTAGTTATGGTTGTAGTAGTAGTTATTGTGGTGATGGTGGCGGTGGTGGTGGTGGTATTCAGGTGTTGCTAATAGCAGCAATAGGTGTTGTAGTGGCAATTGTAGTCGTGTTAGTGATTTCTAGAAAATTTGATCACTGTTTCACTAGAACGTCCATTTCAATGCAAAGTAGCTGACAATGAATCTGTCTCCATTGTATCGCAAAGACAATGAGTGCTGAAAGGCACTTGCTTTTGAGACAGCCCTTTAACCCTTTGATTCCCTCAACGTATCCACCAGCTTCCCTGTAGTATCACTCGTAATATCAATGCAAAAACAACCTTGCAGGTAGGTCTAGATAGGGTGAAATGATTACCAGGAACTTTTGGACAGGGTGAAGGAGAGAAAGAGTTAAGTTTACAGGAAGCTGGTAGATAGGATGAGGGAATAAAACGGTTAGCTGGAACTTGGTGAATAGGATGAGGGAGAGAAAGAGTTAAATTTGCAGGAAGCTGGTGGAAAGGGGGAGGGAGTGAAAGGGTTAGCTGCAACTTGGGGGATAAGATGAGGGAGAGGAAGAGCTAAGATTATAAAAAGCTGGTGGACAGAATGAGGGAGTCAAAGGGTTTTTTTTTTTTTTTTAATCGGTGGATAACGTGAGGGAGTTAAGGGGGTTAACTCGTTAAGATATGCATCAGCACTGTTCATTTTGTCATGGTTTAAATCAAATCGCATAACTTGAAGCAAAAAATGTTTAGTCATTGCTATATGTCATGGCTTGTGTGTCTGTGAATCACAGCTGACCAAGAGAAATTGATTCAATCGCGTCTGTAAATCTTGTGGTATGAAGAATTTTCTTTCTCCGTGCGTGTGTGTGTCTGGTTTTTTTTTTTTTTTTTTTTTTTTTTTCTTCAGGAAATCATGTAAACAGACAGAAAATTAGACACACTCACACACTCACTCACTCACACACACACACACACACACACACACACACACACACACACACACACACACACACACACACACACACACACACACACACACACACACACACACACACAAAGACATAATAGATCTATAGAAAGCACTATATGATAGCTGTACAATTGTAAGGTGACCTTGCCATTCACACCAGAAAAACAAGCTCAAATACAAAAACGGATTATATCATACATAAATGTGGATTATACATACTAATTTTGTCTTCCACACACACACACACACACACACACACACACACACACACACACCACACACACACACACACACACACACACACTCTCTCTCTCTCCTCTCTCTCTCTAAATGCACGCATAATCACCTGAGCCCCCCCCCCCCCCCCCCCCCGCCCGTCCTCCATATCCAACCATGATTATGTAAAGGCAAATCACACACACACTATTTACTTCAAAAGGAGATTATGAATATTATACCACTGAAATCTTTCGTATGACACGCTCTCTCTCTCTCTCTCTCTCTCTCTCTCTCTCTCTCTCACACACACACACACACACACACACACATACACACACACGCACACACACGCACACACACCTCTTTCTCTCTCACACACACCACACACACCTCTCTCTCACACACACACATTCTCTCTCTCTCTTTTTTTTTTCTCTCTCTCTCTTTCTCTCTCTCTCTGTCCTTCACGCATGGGAAAATTCCTATGACATCTGAACTTTTTATGTAGGCCTACGCATCACTGTGTTCATTATTTTACGTGTACACACACACCCACTGCACGCACACATACATATCATGTAGATAGATAGACAGATAGACAGACAGGCATATAGATAGATAGACAGACAGACAGAAAGATAGAGAGATGGATAGACAAGAGATAGGCAGATAGGCAGACAGACAGACAGACAGATAGATAGACAGACAGATAGATAGGTTGGTATGAAGAGTATCATTAACAATTTTAATGCTTTTACGTCATTTTGTTCATTCGAGAGAGACTCTCTCTCTCTCTCTCTCCTCTCTCTCTCTCTCTCTCTCTCTCTCTCTATGGTCAGACAGAAAAGAGGCTCGACAGAGAGAGTAGGCCTGTCTGCGTTATGATAAGTCACATGCTAGGTAGGTAAGTAGGTAGGTAGGTTAGATAGATTAGATTAGTTAGATTAGAGAGAGAGATAAACAGACAGATAAACAGATAGAACGATAGACAGACAGACAGACAGATCAATAGATAGATAGGCAGACAGCTTAGATAGATAGATATATAGATAGATAGATAGACCCCCCCCCCCTTACAACCAGTAAGGCAACCTTTAATCTGGCAGATAGACAGAAAGGCAGACAGATAGATAGACACAGACAGATAGACAGACAGGCAGACGGATAGGCAGGCAGGCAGACAGACAGACTGACAGACAGACATATAGATAGGCAGATAGACAATTAGACAGACAGACGAATAGATAGATAGATATATAGATAGATAGATAGATAGTTAGATAGGTAGATAGATAGATAGATAGATAGATAGATAGGTAGGTAGTTTTTTTTTTATAGATAGATAGATAGATAGGTAGGTAGGTAGGTAGATAAACTCAGGAACAAAACAGCTGCTGTCGCATTCACGCACTTGCGAACGTACACACACACACACACACACACACACACACACACACACACACACACACACACACACACACACACACACACACACACGATACAACACATGCAACACACACACCACACATACTACACACACATCACACACACACACATACACACGCACATGCATACACACACACCAACATATATACAACACAATGGCACACACACACATACACACACACACACACACACAGAAAACACACACACACACACACACAAAGCCACACACACACACACAAACCCACACACACACACCACACACAAGCCACACACAAGCACACCACACACACACACACACACACAACACACACACACACACACACACACACAAACCCAGGCTAATGTGTAGAGAAAAACAAAACCCTCGGCTGACTTGTAAATCAGATTAATAAAACTGTAGGCCTACTGTGGGCTTTGGTGTGAAACGAACAGCCGCCGAGTTGTGTGTGACCTGTGGTATTTCGAAAACGTCGCTTATGCATACAGTCCTTTGTAATCTCACCTTTTGTCTCAGTATGTGGGAAGAATTCTACAGTATCTAACCTTTACGTTGAGTGTTATCGAATTCTGATCGATCTCAGAATGACAATCACGCAACATTGGTTTCTTGTCACGCACCCTGGCCTGACAATCGCGGAACATTCTGCTCAGCACTGCTTATGAAGATGTGCGATTTATTGATATTATTTTGTTAAGTATTTATTGTTTTAAGATATCTATTTCTTCTTCTTCTTTTCTACTTCTTGTCTTTGTAGTTGTTATTAATATTGGTGCTGTTATTGTTTATTATTATTATTGTTATTATTATTATTATTGTTGTTGTTGTTATCATCATCATCATCATTAAATCCAAAACAAGTGTGACTGGCCGCGTTCAAGCAAACAGGAACCAGAAAAAAAAACACGAAAGAAGAATACGAACGCGTATTTAATATACAACAAGACAAGTCAGGCGCAAATTTTAGGCCAACTGGCCTTTGTTAAGTGTAAGATTACAAACAAACAAACAAACACCAGATACAAAACTTACAATTATTATTATTGTTGTTGTTGTTTTTGCTGTTGTTGTTGTGTTCTTTGTTATCCCATTTCCTACGCTGTTTCAGTGGTCTCAAGAG
>CM060315.1:63403865-63413865 GCA_030674185.1 Monoplex corrugatus | reverse complement strand
CCTTATAAGGACGCGGTCACTCCTAGCATTAGGTGCGATTTTCGTGGAATCAGTTCTTACTAAGCCGACCAGCTCTGCCCCTATATGGTAGGTAATTAAGGTTATGGGATAATCCCTTAGCCGATTGAAGGGTATATGAACGCTCGAGTCTACCTGTCTCCATCACAATTTGCTAAGGCTTACAGAAAGCGAGTCTCGGCTGTAAGAAGTTTCAGGTTTTCATTTCGTCTAGAACAACTGATCAAAACCCTTTCAACATGTGTGACGACGATATTGCCGCTCTGGTCATCGACAATGGGTCCGGTATGTGCAAGGCCGGTTTTGCTGGAGATGATGCTCCACGAGCTGTCTTCCCCTCCATCGTCGGTCGTCCCAGACATCAGGTAGGATTCCATGATGTGTTTTCATTTCTTTGTGGTGTGTTTGATATTTTTCTTCTTTTCTTGTCTTTTCGTTTTAGTATATTGTTTCATTCAGCTTGAAGTGTGTGTGTGTGTGTTGTGTGTGTGTGTGTGTGTGTGTGTGTGTGTGTGTGTGTGTGTGTGTGTGTGTGTGTGTGTGTGAGTGACAGAAAGAGAGAAAGAGAGAGAGGGATGGGTTGAGAGTGGGAAAAATGTCTTTCTCGAGTTATCGAGGCTAACAGACATTTAATTGTTCTACATTGTTCTTCGCCCTGAGATGTGCTGCTACTACCTGTCACACAGAGAAACAGCAGAGAGAGAGAGAGAGAGAGAGAGAGAGAGAGAGAGAAGACAGAGACAGAGAGAGACAAACAGACAGACAGAGAGAGACAGAGAAGAAGAGAGAAGAGAAGAGAAGAGAAGAGAGAGAGAGAGAGAGAGAGAGAGAGAGAGAGAGTTTGGCAGTAGGCCTACATAACAGTACCACCTCATTAACGTGAATAATAACTATAGTACTTCATTCTTATAATCGTTGGCCATTCTTTTTCCGAACTGGCCAATTTTTGAAATGATAATGGCTATAACTGTTCAGGAGTCGGTATTAGTTTAGCCGCTTGTAATTTTCCTATTTGTTAATTAATCTCCTGTTACATGAGAAGGTCTCTTGTGTTGACCTCTGAGTAGCACAGGCTAAAGATTACGGCGCTAATGATAAAATGCGCATGCCTTAATCCGAGGATACTCATCCTCGTCTGCCAAAGTAAACGTGCTGACTTGTTTATTCCGTTTTATCTGCTCCTGTCCTTGTGGTCTACCGTAATTGCATTCGGTAGCCTGGGGAACTGTCTTAGCTTTGCGTAAGTAATTGACATGGATGATGACAGACATTTACGAAAATCGGCAGTGTTTTTGAAGTGAACATACCAACACTTAATTTGGTGCAAGGAGCATTTCCCTTTTGCAATCTGCTTTTTTTTTCTTTTTTTTTTAAATCGTAAATTTGCACTTGGTTTTGATAAACTATTGGTAACATCCAGTAAAGGAACATGTGTGCATAATTATTTTGAAAGAAATTTTAACTATTGAAAATAACAGATTAGATGACTTTCATGGTTAGTTGCAAACAAGCATTGCGCCCTCTTTGTCTGTCTCTCATCTCTCCGTTATTTAATGGGTGCCATAGTTGAGGGAGTAAACATCAGACTTCTAATCGGAAGTTTTGGGTTTTGACTTATCTAGACACCTTTGCTTGGTGGTGGATTTTTCTGATCACCCAAGAAAACATGTGAGCAGATTTGCCAGTGCCTGGACCCACTCTGTGTGTAGCCTATAGGCAGAATGTCAAATACGCACGTTGAAGAACATGTAATTCATATTGGTGGCTGGTTTAATGGATCATGAAAACACCAAGCAATGGCTCGTTTACAAAAAAAGGCTTTTAGCTGGTAACTTAACCGTTGGAAACTATAGTATAATTACCATTATCATCATTATCCTCTCTCTCTCTCTCTCTCTCTCTCTCTCTCTCTCTCTCTCTCTCTCTCTCTCTCTCTCTCTCCCTCCCTCTCTCTGTGTCTCTCTCGTGTTGTTTTGATGAAACACAAACATACTTGATGTAATTTGTACGACATGTATTTTAACCAAGTGTCCTCTGTCGCTCTTTTCAGGGTGTGATGGTGGGTATGGGCCAGAAGGACAGCTATGTTGGAGACGAGGCACAGAGCAAGCGTGGTATCCTGACCCTCAAGTACCCCATTGAACACGGTATCGTCACCAACTGGGATGACATGGAGAAGATCTGGCATCACACCTTCTACAATGAGCTGCGTGTGGCCCCTGAAGAGCACCCTGTTCTGCTGACGGAGGCTCCCCTCAACCCCAAGGCCAACCGTGAGAAGATGACCCAGATCATGTTCGAGACCTTCAACTCCCCAGCTATGTACGTAGCCATCCAAGCTGTGTTGTCCCTATATGCCTCTGGTCGTACCACAGGTATCGTTTTGGACTCTGGTGATGGTGTGACCCACACAGTGCCCATCTACGAAGGTTATGCTCTGCCCCACGCCATCATGAGGATGGATCTGGCTGGTCGTGACCTCACAGATTACCTGATGAAGATCCTGACAGAGCGTGGCTACAGCTTCACCACCACGGCTGAGAGAGAAATCGTGCGTGACATCAAGGAGAAGTTGTCCTATGTGGCTTTGGACTTTGAGCAGGAGATGCAAACTGCAGCTTCATCATCAAGCTTGGAAAAGAGCTACGAGCTTCCTGACGGTCAGGTCATCACCATTGGCAACGAGCGATTCCGTTGCCCTGAGGCCATGTTCCAGCCTTCCTTCCTGGGTATGGAAACTGCTGGTGTCCATGAAACCACCTACAACTCCATCATGAAGTGTGATGTCGACATCCGTAAAGACTTGTACGCCAACACTGTGCTGTCTGGAGGCTCCACCATGTACCCTGGTATCGCCGACAGAATGCAAAAGGAAATCACAGCCCTGGCTCCTCCCACCATGAAGATCAAGATCATCGCTCCCCCAGAGCGCAAGTACTCTGTATGGATTGGTGGCTCCATCCTGGCTTCTCTGTCCACCTTCCAGCAGATGTGGATCTCCAAACAGGAATACGATGAGGCTGGCCCCGCCATTGTCCACAGGAAATGCTTCTAAACAGTATCAGTCGCTGGTGTCTTAGCGAATGAAGCTGAACTATGGAATCCCAACAATCTAGTCTTAAGTGGTCCATTGGGAACATCCTTACTTAATACTCGGCCGATATGTAAACATGACAACAGGCAACCACTTTATCAAAATAATGAATGAATTGGAAACACACACACACACACACACACACACACACACACACTCACACACACACACACACACACACACACACACACACACACACACACACACACACACACACACACACACACACACACACAGAGTGCGCGTGAGCACATACACACGCAGTATGGTTAGCCTGTTTCAAGTTCTCTCTTGTTTAAATGAAAACGGAAGAACTGTGTTTAAATCAAGGAAAGTGCTTAAAACCAGAGAGACTTGACAAAGTATTTCCAGTCTGTTGTCCTCAGGGTGCGTGAGTGTTTATTAACTAATGATCGTGTAAAAAAAGTAAGACTGACTGCTTGAGTGGACTCTGATGTGTGAGCGTTTGACTGTGATATTTTAGTAACATTGGTGTTTTGAATAATTTGTCATGAGAATTTTGTCTTTATCAATCACATGTATGATGTTTTTATGACCATTTTTGTAATAAAATCCTGTGCTCATCAATTTTCTTGTCCTGTAGTTTATACGGTTATGTGCCCATTGATGTTTATATCTTGTAATTTATAAGCACATCTCTCTCTCTCTCTCTCTCTCTCTCTCTCTCTCTCTCTCTCTCTCTCTCTCTTTGTGCGTGTGGTTTGTGTATGACTTTCTCTTCCTTTTTGTCTCTCTTTATTTCACACACAGACACAGACTCAGAAACACATGCACGCGCACACACATACACACTGCACAGACATACACGCACACACACACACACATGCACACACACATTCTGAGAAACATTCATGTTCCTATTTGCTCTCTCTCTCTCTCTCTCTCTCTCTCTCTCTCTCTCTCTCTCTCCTCTCTCTCTCTCTCACGCACAAACATGCATGCATGCACTAGCACACAATCACACACACGCACACCCCCCCCCCCACACACACACAAACAAAAACACACAAATACTTTACAGCTTACAGCTTACGTAAATGATCACTCGCACACACGCGCGCGCGCGCGCACACACACACACACACACACTCTACATACACACACACACTCACACTCGCACACACACCCTTTCTCTCTATCTCTCTCTCTCTCACTCTCACACACACACACACACACACAGAGATAGACAGACACACACACACACACCACACCACACACACACACACACACACACACACACACTCACATACACCACACGCGCGCGCACACACACTCGCACACACACTCTTTCTCTCTCTCTCACACACACACACACACACACACACTCTCTCACATACACACACACTCACACTCGCACAGACACCCTTTCTCTCTCTCTCTCTCACTCACACACACACACACACACACAGATAGACACACACACACACACACACACACACACACACACACACACACACACACACACACACACACAAAACACACACACACACACAAACACGCTGTTTGTCCCTGTCTCACAATCTGCAATGAAGTGACTCCTCCCCCAACCTTCCAGTTCGCCCTCCGTCCGTCGCTAAACAATAATAACTTTTTGTCCCAGGGACTTTTTCAACGTAGGTTGCTTTCTAAATAGCACCGCATCACTGCGTAATACCATCTTATCTCTCTGTTCGTGCGTCAGCCGACAAGACTATGACCGACCTATCCCCTCCATTAAGCAACATTCAAGCCCTTTTACAAGCACACCCAAGTCAAGCTGAAACTGCAAAGAATAATACATTATGCAACCTAGTTTCCCCCCATAGTGATCGTGCGCTTTGGCCTGCAAGTCTCTCTCTCTCTCTCTATCTCTCTCTCTCTCTTTCTCTCTGTCTGTTTGTCTGTCTGCCTGTCTGTCTCTCTCTCTCTCTCTCTCTGATGCTAGTATTGAGCATCATAGGTCCATTCGCTTACCCTCTCCATTATAAAGGCGCAATCTGTCTTTGCTTTAAGAGCCATTTTCACGGAATCAGTCTCAACTAAGCTGACCTAGTCAGTCTTTATGAAAACATCGGCGCTGTGGGACAAGTCCTTAGCCAACGGATGCGTAGGTGAACAATCAGTCCACCATGTCTCCACTACTACTTACTAAGCCTTGCGCAGAGACTTCAGACTTCAGACTTCAGAATCTTTATTCAAGAAAGGCCATAGCCCCTACTGAAGGGGTGCTTGTAAGTATAATGAAATAATCAGTTAGCATATCATATAGGATTAACAATCAACAACAAAATGAACCGTACATTACAATAAAGCAATTTCCCTGATTTTAGCTGCTTTAATTTAAGCAGGAATGAACCAAAATTCTTAATATAATCGAAACGAGTTGAATCTATTAACAAACACAATTTAAACTTATTTGGGCATCTATAATACTTTTGAGGGATAAACCTTGAACGGATTTCATCTATAGCTGAACAAAATGTATTTCGTCTTCTTTAGCTTGCATGCCTAAGGGACAGAGCAAATCAGACTCTCTGTGTTGCTTGTATCTCAATTGATGGGCTTTCAAATTTGATAAACCAAGTCTAAATTTTGCGATTTTTTTTTCAAATCAATATCCAGATCAAGACTTATGTATGGCTTAACAACACGAGAATCTATGACTTCTGTAGAAATCATATCTTCCTCTTGTCTTCCACAAAGAGAGAGAGAGAGAGAGAGAGAGAGAGAGAGAGAGAGAGAGAGAGAGAGAGAGAGAGAGAGAGAGAGAGAGAGAGAGAGAGTCTCAGCTTTAGACAGCGTACTTTCAGTTTTCATTTCATATCATCTAAAACAAAATGTTTCCAGTCTGTTGTGCTCAGGGTGTTTTGTTAACCGTTTGATTCCCGCACCCTGTCTGCGTTGTCAACCATGCTAGCAAAGCAATTATTTGACCCTTTGGCTCCCTCACCCTATCCACCCTTTGACTCCCTCACCCTGCCCACCAGCTCCCTGCAGGAAGCTGGTGGATAGAGTGAGGGAGCCAAAGAGTTCAGTTTTTGCGGTTGGTGGACAGGGTGCGGGAGTCAAAGGGTTAATTAATGACCGTGTACAAGTAGACTGATTGCTTGAGTGGATTCTGATGTGTGAGCGTTTGGCTGTGATATTTTAGTACGGGGTAACACTGATGTTATGAATATTTTGTCATGAGAAATTTGTGTCTTTGTAAAAAATATGTACATTTTTGTATGAAATTATGTACTGATTGATTTGTTCGTCCTCTAGTTTATATAATTTTGTGCCAGTTGATGTTTACACCTTGTAGTTTATATGGACATCTCTCTCTCTCTTTGTGTCACACACATACACACACACACATGCACAGGAGCACCAGCACACGCGCGCGCGCGCACACACACACACACACACACACACACACACACACACACATATGTATATATATATATATGTATGTATATATGTATATATAGATAGATAGATAGATATATGTATACTATTATGCTAGTCTCAGCTCCATAGATCCATTCTTTTACCCTTTCCATGTAATGGCGCGGTCTGTCCTACCATCAGGTGCAGGTTCTGCAAAATCAGTCCTGACTAAGCTGACCTACTCAGCCTTTATGCAAATATTTGGTCCCTGGGCTAATAATCTCTTAGCCAACTGAAGCGTAGGTGAACACTGGAGTCCACCATATCTCCACCACAACTGGCTAAGCCTTGCACAGAGAGAAAAAGAACAAAATGCAGCCTTGGCTTTTGACTGCGAGCTGAAGTTTTCATTTCGCTTAACTTAATACAACTGATCAAATCCTTCAACATGTGTGATGACGACGTTGCCGCTCTGGTCATCGACAATGGGTCCGGTTCGTGCAAGGCCGGTTTTGCTGGAGATGATGCTCCACGAGTTGTCTTCCCCTCTGTTATCGCTCGCCCCAGGCGTAAGGTAAAGAATCCATAATGGTTTTCATTATTTTTTGTTGTTGCTTGCTTGTTTGTTTGAATTTTTCTGTTCTTTCGTTCTTTTCTTTTTTTTTTCAATCTTGATTCATATACCTTAACATGTATGTGCGTTAGAGACAGATAGACAGACAGACAGACAGAGATAGAGAGACGTGGAGTGGGTGGGTGACAGGTTAAGAGGTTAAGAGAGATTGAAATGTGTTACTGAGGCTAACAATCGAGCATGTTCAACAGTCTGATCTCTTTTTTGCCCTGAAATGGACTGCTAACATTACGAGTACTACTACTACTACGACGATGACGACGACGACGATGGTGATGACTACTATTACTAACAGTACACAGAGAAAGAGGGAGACAGAGGGAGAGAAATGGCTTTTGGTGGTGTCCTACTGTAGCCTACTAATGTAAGTAATAACTGTAGTGCTTCATATTTGTCATGGCCTTTCTTATGTTGGCCCATTTGTTTAAAGTACAACATAGTACATGAACAATAATGGATCTAACTGCACACAGGGATCCTGGATTGATATTGATATCGACATAATTGCTTATTATTTTTCGATTTGTACATATTCTGGTACGTAGAGGTGATTGGTATAGACCCCTGACCAGGAATGAACCATGGCGCTAAAAATAAGATATACATACCTTCGTCCAGATATACTTGTCTTCTGTCAGAAACAACCAAAGTGACCTGCTCAGGTCAAATGATCTACTCTTGTCCTTGTGGACTCACTTCAGTCAGTGGTCCGAGGAAGTGTCTTAACTTCGCGAAAGTACACGGACGAAAGCATTTAACAAAATGTGCATTGTTTCATGAAAAAATATGCCAACACGTACGTCTCTGTAATGAAAGGGATTTCGCTTCTTCAGTTTGTTTTTCATTAGCTCACTCACTACTGGGCAATTTGGAATTTAACATTCCTCTGACTACTGGGCGTTGGTATAGGTTTTTAAAAATCGTTAAAAAAGACTGGTCAAATACACACTCCTGAAATTTTAACACATAATTATCGTTGGATGGAATCAGCATTTTAAGAAGTTTCAAGGCTCTAATCTTAATGATACTGTTTTTTGTGCCAATTGTAAAACAGGTATATTCTTATGGTAACAAAACTGAGGGTGATTGCAACTACATATAAGGGAAGTTCACGTTGTTCTTGAAAAGAGGACTGTTTTCCACATAAATCACATGGGAAATACCAGCAGAGAATAAACGATAGACACTTAAGAGTTTCTACTCTTTACAAATAAGCTAACATCAGTAACATACTATTGGCAAATTATTCATTTGTCAATTGACGTTCTCCTGTATACGGGGAGGGGGGGTCTATAGGCCTTTGAAAAATCATTAAAAAAAATAATAAGGAAACATACACTCTTGAACTTTTGACACATGGTTATTTAATTGAATAAGCATATTGCAGAGTCTCAAAGCTTCAACTTTTATAGTACTTTTTTGTACGCGGTGGTAAGAAAAAAATATTTCTATGACAACAAAATCGACGGTGTTGCAATTGGATATAGGTACAGTTCACACTTCTCCTGAAAAGAGGACTGATTTTCACATAAATCACATTGAGAATCCCAGTAGAGTAGATAGTGAAAACACACACACACACACACACACACACACACACACACAAAAACAGTCACACACATACACATACACACACTATACAAACATTCATATGCATCCCCCCCCCCCCACACACACACACATTTACACAGACGTACAAGCATTTCATTCATTCTGTTCCTTCACATTTCCAAACTGTATTTTGGCAATTCCCTTTGTGCCTGAAGGCTTTGATCATGCGTCTCTTTGTTTCATCAACCATGTGCTTCATAATCAGGTCACCATATGGTAAAAATATCAGTGGGGGCGTGGCCTATCATGCCATGCAACTTTAGCCCATGTGATTGGCCACCTGTGTATGGAGGAATAACAAACAAGTAAACAAAAATTGTACAAGGCAGACATTCATCATGAAACAATAAAATCTACCTCAATCAGATGAACTGGTGGGTTATTTGCATAAGTGCCACGTCAGCTACACCACGATCTACACCCACCATCCTTGTCTCCCTCTACCTTCTCTGTCGGACACATTTTCGTCAAATTCATCCCTTCTGGTGGGCTAATATGACTTTCTTCGTACTGTTCTGCGTCTTCAAGGTTAGATCCCTCAGTCAGAATGATTGCTGCCTCACGTAAAGTGTAAACACACGTTGTTCGATTTCAGTTAGCTCAACTTGTTCAGGTTTCTCAAGTTAGAAAAGGGACGCGGTCAGCATAAAAACAGCTCACAGGCTGACCTATAGGTCAACTGCCACATGCAGTGGTCAAAGGTTACTCTGTGCTAATGAGGTTATTACAGGACCCGCTTTAGTTACCACTAGCTAACACTACGTCACCAGTGGAAAGTTTTGAACGTCAAATCCGCGTACACGGCTCCTAGAATGAAGGTACCTCGTTTGTCAGCTCCGCGATTCCGGCTATCAATTAATTTGTAAGTTTGCATTTGGTAATAACAATATGATAGCCTCCAGTACAGGGAGAAACTGGATGATTTTAACGGTTTGTTGCAAACGATCGAGTGTTGCGCTCTCTGTGTGTCTGTCTCTCCTTCTGTCTCTGTCTTTCTCTGTCTGTCTGTCTGTGTGTCTCTCTCTGTCTCTCTCTGTCTCTGTCTCTCTCTCATGTTCTCTTAATGAAGTATGAAAATCTGCATTTTATCCATATGTTCTATGCCTCTCTTTTCAGAGTGTGATGGTGGATATGGGCCAGAAGGATATCTTCATTGGAGATGAGGCACAAAGCAAGCGTGAAATTCTGACCCTCAAGTACCCCATTGAACATGGCATCATCACCAGCTGGGATGACATGGAGAAGATCTGGCACCGCGCTTTTTACAATGAGCT
>CM060315.1:63381365-63398865 GCA_030674185.1 Monoplex corrugatus | reverse complement strand
TTTGATTCCTAGAGGAGGACAAATTTCTGAAAAAAAAAAATGCCAATGGCGACATCAAAGGGGCATCCAGGAGTCATGACCTGGATGTGGCCCGGCCCCCTTAGAGTGTCAGGATTTAAGGACCGAAACACTTGCTTGACGGGGGTTCCTCCTCTGAGGACCTTATGCTGTCTAGTTTCCGCAGAGTTTCTTACTGCTACATTATATCAATACACACATATGTGTGTGTATATGTACGTGTGTGTCAATGCATATATACATGCAAGCGTGCATGTGCAGACACACACTTACTCATTGAAACAAACCGAAACATAGAACAATTTCATGTAATGATGCCTAGATATTCAGTGGGAGGGACTTGAGAAATAAGCCCATCTCTCCAATATTTTATGCCGGGGCAGCCGGGCGAATATCCTATTCATCACGATTTTCGACTGCCATGGGATCTTTTAGCGTGCGTACGGGTTTGATGCGTTTTTTCGTCGCCTTCCGAAGGACATCATATCTTAAGGGCACGCGGTTTTATCAGAAGAGTCAACTAATCTGCATAAAACAGTTGCAGATTGCCTGACGGTGCCACTCACGACTCCTGCATTAACAGGACAGCAAGTGAGCCAACTGGACCAAAAAGGTTCTATCTAATTCTGTTATCCCCAAAACGGTGTATATTATATATCTTCTTGTGGAATGTGCGTGCGCGCCCATGTGTTACTGTGTGTGTGCGTGCGTGCGTGCATATGTGTATATCAACAAGAGAAGACAGCCTGCCAGTCAACCAACCAACCAAGGAACCAGCCAGCCAGCCAGCCAACCAAGGAACCAGTCAACCAGCCAACCAAGAAACCAGCCAGCCAGCCAGCCAACCAGCCAACCAAGGAACCAGCCAGCCAGCCAGCCAACCAGCCAACCAAGGAACCAGCCAGCCAGCCAGCCAGCCAATCAAGGAACCAGCCAGCCAGCCAACCAAGGAACCAGCCAGCCAACCAAGGAACCCGCCAGCACCAGCCAGCCAACCAAGGAACCAGCCAACCAGCCAGCCAGCCAACCAAGGAACCAGCCAGCCAGCCAACCAAGGAACCGGCCAGCCAGCCAGCCAACCAAGGAACCGGCCAGCCAGCCAACCAAGGAACCAGCCAGCCAGCCAACCAACCAACCAAGCAACTGGCGTACGTTCGTCGACAAGAATATGACTGATCTTTCCATTAACCTGCATTCAAGCCCCATTACAAACAGTCTCATAGTGGAAACAGCCAATAGCGTATTAAGATATACAATCTATTTCTCCACATGAACCGTGCACATAGGATTACAACACACACACATGCATACTCACACACACATACACACACACGCACACACACACACACACACACACACACACACACACACACACACACACACACACACACACACACACACACACACACACACATTGATACTAATCTCAACTCCATATATACTCTTGCTTTCCCTCTCCTGGCATGTATGCAGTCTGTCCTAATACTGGCTGCAGTTTTCGAGGAATCAGTCCTTACACCGACCCGTTCTGTCTCTTACTTCTTACTTGTATGGCAGGTAAACAGGTTTGTCGGATAGTGCCATAGCCAGCTGGAGGTTATGTGAACACTCAAACCCATCTCGTCTCCGCCACAACTCGTTAGGCCTTGCAGCGAGAGACAGACAGAAAAAGAATCTCAGCGGTTAGATTGCGATCTTCAAGTTTTCATTTCGTCTAAAACAACTGATCAAAGTCTTTAAGATGTGTGACGACGATATTGCCGCCTGGTCATCGATAGTGGATCCGGTATGTGCAAGGCCGGTTTCGCTGGAGATGACTATCCACGAGCTGTCTTCCCCTCCATTGTCGGTCGCCCCAGACATCAGGTAAGGGGATTCATAATGGTTTTCGTTCCTTAATATTGTTTGTTCTTTTTGATTTTCTGGTCTTGCCTTTTCCTTAATGTACTGTTCGTACATTTTGGTGCGTGTGAGTGAGAGACAGAGACACAGACAAGAGGTGGGTGGGCTCGGGTCGAGAAGAGGGTAAAATGGACAAGCGTATTTAACTGCTTAACTTTCCCCCATTTCTCGTCTGTTCCTTGTCCTGAAAGGGACTACTACAACTACTCCTACTATTACTACTACTACTACGTCTACTACTACTGCTACCACTACTACTGCTACTACACAGAGAAACAGAGAGGGGGAGAGAGAGACGGAGTGTTTGGTGGTACGTAACTTTATTACTGTACTAATACAAACAATATCTAATATGTTTCATATGCCTATTTGTTATGCTTCGTGCTTGTAATGATTGGTCATTTGATTTATATTGGCCAGTTTTTAACGTATGATACAATACATAAACGATAATGGGTATGACTGTTCACGGAGATCCTGGATTGATAATAGCTAACTGCTTGTTATTTTTCGCATTGTATATGTTCTGTTACATAAAGTTCACTGATGTTGACTCTAACTAGAACAGGCATAAGATTATGGCGTTAAAGATGAAATGTTTATGCCTTAGTCCAAAGATACTTGTCGTCTGTCAAAGTAACCACGCTGACTAATTCATACTATTGTCCTTCTGAACTCACTACGTTCAATGGTCTGAGCAAATGTCTTAGCTTATCGAAATTACTTGAACAGTTATAGAGATGAAAATATGCAATGTTTTTGGAAAGAGCACGTTGATACTATACATTTTTTTTAATGCAAGGAGCATTTCAATTCTTCAGCCTGTTGTTCTTGTAATTGCAAATATGCATATGGTGGTAATGTATTGATAATCTGTGGGTGCATGCGAGGGATGTCCATGGGAAAAAGGTACAGATAGGCATAAATCAACCATACATAATGCCTTGTAAAAACTGTCAACGCAAAGCAACAGGAGGTATGCAATACTTCTTGTTAACAGCCCGAACAGTTTTAGAATTGAGCCCATACGTGTATGACATCACAACAAAAATGGCTACTAGCATAGAACAGTGGACAAAGATAGAGGTTGCGAAGTGTAACAATATTTATGAAAGCTAAGGACTAAAATCCGACAAAAATCCACCATGAACTTGTTAATGTGTATGGGGAACATGCGATGTGCAGGAAGCAGATATTGGTATGGTGTTCAACGTTCACAGAGGGGCATAGAAATCTGGAGAACGAACCTCGTGTAGGACGTCCACGTTCACCAATGACAGAAGACAGCGTTGTGTGCATTGAAGCTTAGGTTCAAGAGGATAGATGGCGTAGACTTTGTGATATGGGTGTGAAACGTAATCTTCTGAAGTCAATGGTCCATGAAGTCGTCCACGAAAATTTGAGACATTGGAAAGTGTCATCTCTTGGAAAATGTCATCTCGTTAGGTCCCAAAGCAGTTGACTGAAGGACATAGGTTCCAGTGGATGGGTATTTCTTTTCGGGTTTTGAAATTGCATAGTGCAGCTCATGGGGACTTTCTTGAGCACCTGATCATGGATGGGCGGTCCTGGGTACATCACGCTACCCTAGACATAAAGGTTATCTCCATGACCCGGAAGCATCCATGGCTACTGACACCCCCTCCCCGCCACAAAAAGCCCTCAAAATTCAGCAGTCAGCAAAAAAATTGATAGTAGCTGTGTTCCGAGATGTAACAGGTACGCTGCTCGTGGACTTCTTATCGCACGGTCAGACTGATAGCGAAGTTAGACACTGTGAAATGCTGGACAGACTGAGGGAAGCTGCTCGTTGAAACTGACCAGAACATGTGCGTAAAGGTGTCATCCTGCTGCACGACAACGCTACCCCACCCCCAGCCCCCCACTCCCAGCCAAACTGACAAAAGAGTGGTCCCGGCAATAGGATTGGGATGTTTCACCATATCCATCCTTTAGTCCTGACTTGGCCCCTTCGGATTTTCATCTGTCTGGGCCACTCAAGCAACATTTATCTGACAAACTGTTCGACGCAAATGACGCTGCTATTGTAAAGGTACAAGGGTGGCTCCAATTGCTTCACACCATGTTCTTCAAGAATGGTAGTTATACGCTCATGCACTGATGGGACAAGTGCAGCAATCTCAGTGACGGCTACGTGGAAATGTTGCAGAGTAGTGCTAGTAATCTATGCACAACGTTTTACTTGTATCGTAACAACATGCTGGGTTAGTAAATGTTTGTACCTATTTTTTCAGACTTCCTTCCCTCCGTTAATGTTTAGAAAGAAATAAAACATATTAAAATCACCAAAATAGATGAGTTGGTTAGTTGCAAACGAGCAAGCACTGCTCTCTGTCTGTCTGTCTTTCTGTCTGTCTGCCTGTCTGTCTGTTTGTCTGCCTGTCTGTCTGTCTGTCTCTCTCTCCCGAAGTGTAAATATATTTTGTTTTGTTTTGATGTGGGCAATCTGTATTTTGTCAGTGTTCCTGGCTTCTGTTTTCAGGGTGTGATGGTGGGTATGGGCCAGAAAGACAGCTACGTTGGAGATGAGGCACAGAGCAAGCGTAACATGCTGACCCTCAAGTACCCCATTGAACATGGCATTGTCACCAACTGGGATGACATGGAGAAAATCTGGCATCACACCTTCTACAATGAGCTGTGTGTGGCCCCTGAAGAGCACCCTGTTCTGCTGACAGAAGCTCCCCTCAACCCCAAGGCCAACCGTGAGAAGATGACCCAGATCATGTTTGAAACTTTCTGCTGCCCAGCTATGTATGTGGCCATCCAAGGCGTGCTGTCCCTGTATGCCTCTGGTCGTACCACAGGTATCGTTTTGGACTCTGGTGATGGTGTGACCCATACAATTCCCATCTACGAAGGTTATGCTTTGCCACACGCCATCCTGAGGTTGGATCTAGCTGGTCGTGATCTCACAGATTTTTTGATTAAGATCCTTGATGAGCGTGGTTACAGCTTCACCACCACAGCTGGACGAGAAATTGTACGTGACATCAAGGAGAAGTTGTCCTATGTGGCTTTGGACTTTGAGCAGGAGATGCAAACTGCAGCTTTATCATCAAGCTTAGAAAAGAGCTATGAGCTCCCTGATGGTCAGGTCATCACCATTGGCAACGAGCGATTCCGCTGTCCTGAGGCCATGTTCCAGCCTTCTTTCCTGGGTATGGAATCTGATGGTGTCCATGAAACCACCTACAACTCCATCATGAAGTGTGATGTCGACATCCGTAAAGACTTGTACGCCAACACTGTGCTGTCTGGTGGCTCCACCACGTTCGCTGGTATGGTCGAAAGAATCCAGAAGGAAATCACAGCCCTGGCTCCTCCCACCATGAAGATCAAGATCATCGCTCCCCCGGAGCGCAAGTACTCTGTATGGATTGGTGGCTCCATCCTGGCTTCTCTGTCAACCTTCCAGCAGATGTGGATCTCCAAGCAGGAATACGATGAGTCTGGTCCATCTATCATCCACAGGAAATGTTTCTGAACAAATCCATCTATTGATCACTATGAACTTGTAATAAGTCAACAATTTGAACTGTTAAATCCCAACAATTTAATTTCAAGTGGCCCAATGGAAGCATTCTTAATCAATAATCAATTAACAGGTAAACATGACAATATAGGCAACCGCTTCCATAAAGTATTGAAAGAATTGGAAAGGAAAACACACACGCACGCGCATGCACACTGACAGACACACGCGCACACGCCCCACACACACACACACACACACACACACACACACACACACACACACACACACACACACACGCCGCGCGCGCGCGCGCGCACACACACACAGAGTACAGTAAGAACTCTTTCAAGCTCCTTCAGGTTCAACTGAAAACGGAAGAAATGCTTTTAAAACGAGGAAAGCTGTTATAATCAGACAGATTTGTCTGTTGTCCTCAGTAAAATGATCGTGTAAAAGTAGACAGACTGCTTGAGTGAATTCTCGTGTGTGAGCGTTTGCCTATGATAACATTTATGATGTCTTGAATATTTTGTCAGAAGAAATTTATGACTTGATTAGACATATTATAATGTTTTGTAACAATTTTTAAAAAAGAATTCTGTGTTCATTAATGATTGCACCCTATTGTTTATAAAATTCTGCAGTAATCAATGTTTGCGTCCCGTAGTTTATCCTCACATCTCTCTCTCTCTCTTTCTCTCTCTCTCTCTTTCTCTCTCCCTTCCTCCTCCCTCTCTCCTTTCCTACATACCTACCTCCTTGTCTGTCTGCCTGTCTGTCTATTTATTTATCTATCTATCCATCTGTCTGTCTGTCTATCTATCTATCTATCTTCTTTCTTTCTCTCTCACACACCCATGTGCACACATGCACATATGCACCAGCACGGACCCACACACACACACACAACACCACACACACACACACACACACACACACACACACACACACACACACATCACACACACACTACAACCACACACACACACACAGCACTTCACGGTTTACAGCTTAAATAATTGTTCATTCACAAACACACACACACACATGCACACACACAATTGCAGAGAGAGAGAGGGAGAGAGAGAGAGAGAGACAGACAGACAGAGAGAGACACACACAGAGATAGAGAGAGAGAGACAGAGAGAGACAGAGAGAGAGAGAGAGAGAGAGAGAGAGAGAGAGAGAGAGAGAGAGAGAGAGAGAAAGAGAAAGAGAGAGAGAGAGATTTCGTTGGCCTTTTTCATACCCGTCTCACAATCTCAGAGGAAATCACTCCCCGTCCCCTTATCTGTAAACCGCCCCCCCCCCCCTACCCACCCACCCATCTGCAAACAATAACCTTTTACCCTTGTGACTTTTTCAACTAAGGCTTCTGCATAGTACCACCTCACTGTGTAGAACCCTTTTATCTCTCTGTTTGTACGTCAGCTGACAAGACTATGACTGACCTCTCCCCTCTTTTAACCAACATTCAAGCCCCATTACAAACACAGCCTAATAGGTCTCTGAGCCAAATCAGGCTGAAACAACGAAGAATAATACAATACGCAACCTATTTTCCCTCCAGAGGGACCGTGCACACAGGCCTACAACACACACACACACACACACACACACACACACACACACACACACACACACACACACACATATATATATATAACACACACACACACACACACACACACACACACACACACACACACACACGCTCACACACACCCACACACACGCTCACACACACACACACGCTCACACACACCCACACACACGCTCACACACACCCACACACACACAGATGCAGAGAGAGAGAGAGACACAGACACACACACAGACACAGACGCACACACAGACACACAGACACACAGACACACACACACACACACACACACACACACATATATATATATATATATATATATATATATATATTATATATATATATATATATATATATATATATATGAATACATATACGAGGGTGAGTCAAAAAGTAATGCCTTTTTATTTCTGTCAGACGAAGTTTTTGATAAAATTACCTGAAATTTTGCTCAGTTACAAATGATTATAACTGTTACGGACTGAAATATTTTGTTTGGTATGTTTCCAGTTCATAGACTCGTGAGGAAAATTCAAAATGGCTGCCCCCTTAGAGATGCGTCAGTAACAAAGAGCAGTGATTGAATTCCTTGTTGCTGATGGGGAAACCCTGTGAACATTCACAGACCATTGCAGAATGTGTATAAGGAGAATACTTTAGATTATAGCAATGTTTGCAGGTGGGTCTGTCGTCTGAATGAAGAAAAGGTGGGAACTGCGAGCGTAGCCGATAAACCCCGTTCTGGCCGTCCGTCCACTTCTGTGAATCCTGCCAATAAAGCAAAAGCAGATGCTCTGATTAGAGAAGATAGGCGCATAACTCTTGAGGAGTTGGCAGAAAACCTTGAAGTGACCGATGGAAGTGCTCATAACATTGTTGAATCACTTGGGTTTTCAAAAGTGTTTGCCCGTTGGGTACCGAAAGAGCTGACTACCGAACGCAAGACTGACAGGGTCAACGCCTGCACTGAACTTCTTGAACAAAGTCAAAGAGACAACACCTTCTTTGGGAGGCTCTTTACCGGTGATGAAACATGGATTCACCATTATGAACCGGAATCAAAGAGACAGTCAATGGAATGGCGCCACCCTTTGTCACCAAAACCGAAAAAGTTCAGAACGGAAAAGTTAGCTGGAAAAATCATGGCGACTGTCTTTTGGGATGCTCAAAGTGTCATTCTGGTTGATTTCTTGCCAAGAGGAGAAACAATAAACTCTGAGGCATACATTAAGACCCTGACGAGGCTCAAAGCAAGAACCCGAGTGAGACCCAACCTGCAAATCGATAATGTCCTCCTTCTGCATGACAATGCTCGACCACACAAAAGCATCAGGACAAGGGAGACAATCGCCTCATTCGGGTGGACAACTTTACCGCATCCTCCATACTCACCAGATTTGGCGCCTTCAGACTATCATCTCTTCGGCTCGATGAAAGAGGGTTTGAGAGGCAAACATTAGGCCAGTGACGAGGAATTGAAAACTGAAGTGAAGACGTGGCTCCAAGCAAAGTCAACAGAATTTTACGAGGCAGGGATACATGCCCTCATTCGAAGGTGGAACATTGCTATTGAGAGAAACGGTGACTATGTTGAGAAGTAGGGATGTGATTCCCAGAGGACCAGCTTCATTTTGATGTATGATACATGTTCCTGTGTCGGTAATTGTTCCTGTACTAAAGAAAAAGGCATTACGTTTTGACTCACCCTCGTAGATAGATAGATAGATAGGCAGGTAGATAGATGGATAGATAGATAGATGATAGATAGATAGATAGATAGATAGATAGATAGATAGATAGATAGATAGATGTGTGTGTATATATTCTCTTGTACTAGTCTGAGTACCCTCTCCATATAAGGGCGCAGTCTGTCTTTGCGTTAAGTGCCATTTTCACAAAATCAGTCCTGACTTAGCTGACCTAGTCCGTCTTTATAAAAATGTCGCTGCTGTGGGATAATTCCTTAGCCAGCTGAAGCATAGGTGAACACTCGAGTCCAATGTGCCTCAACCACAACTTGCTTACACCTTACAGAGACAGACAGTAAGAGAGTCTCGGCAGTTAGATTGCGAAATCTGAGTGTACATTTCGTCAACATGTGAGACGACGATATTGCCACTCTGGTCATCGGGTCCGGTATGTGCAAGGCCGGTTTTGCTGGAGATGATGCTCCACGAGCTGTCTTCCCCTCCATCGTCGGTCGCCCCAGACATCAGGTAAGAGTCTATATTCGGTGAGCGAATTTGAACTCACTTGGCGTATGTTTCATTGTTTGTTTGGATTCTTCTTTTCTTGTCCCCCCCCCCCCCTGTCTTGTTTCACACACTTTGATGTGTATGAGTCTGAGATAGAGACAGACAAGCAGGCAGACAGGCACAGAAAGACATGGGGGGAGGTGGGTCAAGAGATGATAAAATGTTTTATCACAGCTGGTAGACAAGCTTATTTAAGTATCTAATATATGCCTTGCCCTGAAAGAGACTAATACTGCTACAACTACTACTACTACTACTCAAAGAAAGAGAGAAAGAGGAGAGAAAGAAGTCTAGTAGTATTTATCTGTACTGCTATACTAATATAAGTGATAACTACAGTACTTCACACTTTAATAGTTGGAACTTTCTTTTATGTTGGCCTTTTTAAAATACAGTACAATGCATGAACAATAATGGATATACCTGTACACAGATCCTGAGTTGATATTGGCTGACATGCTTGTTATTTTTCGATTTGTATATATTCTGTTCAGTAAAAATCACTGGCGTTGACCCCTGACCAGGACAGGCTGACCATTATGGGGCTCATGATGAAAGGTATACTTCTTAGTACATGCTCAATAGTCTTCTGTCAAAATAACCACGCTGACTGGTTCAGGTAGAATAATCTCCTCTTGTTCTTGTGGACTCACCACATTCTGTGGTCTCAAGAAGTGTCTTAGCTTCGTGAAAGTACATGGACTAAAGTGCTTAACAAAATTTTCAGTGTTTCTGCTTTCTACGTCTTTTTAATATAAACAACATTCCTCTTCTGCAGTCTGCTGTGTTTTTGTAATTGTAAATGGTGATAATATACTATCGATAACATCCAGTAAAGGCACAATCTGGATGATTTTCATTGTAAGTTGCAACCGAGAAAGCATTGCTGTCTTTCGCTCTCTCTCTCTCTCTCTCTCTCTCTCTCTCTCTCTCTCTCTGCTCTCTCTCTCTCTCTCTCTCTCTCTCTCTCTCTCTGTCTGTCTCTCTGTATGTGTGCGTGTCGCTCTATCTCTCTCCCGCTTTCTTATTACGAAATCTGATCACACTTGTCTTGATTTGTACAATCTGTATTTTATCCAAGTGTTCTGTTTGTTTCCAGGTGAGATGGTGGGTATGGGCCAGAAGGACAGCTACGTTGGAGATGAGGCACAGAGCAAGAGTGGTATCTTGACCCTCAAGTACCCCATTGAACATGGCATCGTCACCAACTGGGATGACATGGAGAAGATCTGGCATCACACCTTCTACAATGAGCTGCGTGTGACCCCTGAAGAGCACCCGTTCTGTTGACGGAGGCTCCCCTCAACCCCAAGGCCAACCATGAGAAGATGACCCAGATCATGTTCGAGACCTTCAACTCACCAGCTATGTACGTAGCCATCCAAGCCGTGTTGTCCCTGTATGCCTCTGGTCGTACCACAGGTATCGTTTTGGACTCTGGTGATGGCGTGACCCACACAGTTCTCATCTATGAGGGTTATGCTCTGCCCCACACCGTCATGAGGTTGGATCTGGCTGGTCGTGACCTCACAGATTACCTGATGAAGATCCTGACAGAGCGTGGCTACAGCTTCACCACCACAGCTGAGAGTGAAATCGTGCGTGACATTAAGGAGAAAACTGTGTTATAAAATTCTGTGCTCATGTTTTCGTTTCCTGTAGTTTATGAATATTCCTGTGCTCATAGATGTTTCTGTCCTGTTGCTTATAATCAGATTTCTCTCTCTGTCTCTCTCTCTCTGTCTCTCTCTCTCTCTGTCTCTCTCTGTCTCTGTCTCTCTCTCTCTCTGTCTCTCTTTCTCTCTCTGTGTCTCTCTCTGTCTCTCTCTCTCTCTGTCTCTTTCTCTTCTCTCTGTCTCTCTTCTGTCTCTCTTCTCTCTCTCTCTCTCTCTCTCTCTCTCTCTCTTGTTGGGGGCGGTAGTCAAGTCTGTAAAGGTCAGAGTTCAGTCAAAAGGTCGTGGTTTTGGCTCGTCGAGACATCTCCACATGGTGGGTAAAGGGAGGAGATTACTCTGATATATCAGTGATCAGCTTGTGTACATATCTGCTGGTGCCTCTATCAGATGGCAGATGCACATAAGGGATAGCCAGCAGAATCGGCCAAGCTAAAACAGCATTCAAGATTCTTCCAACAAATGTCTGCCATTTCTTTACATCAGGAAGAGAGTTCTTCAGTGTTAAAAAGAACCGATACTGTTGTACGTATGTGAAGCGTGGACACGTGAAGTCAGAACAAGACTGCGGCAGCCAAAATGTGGTTTCTAAGAAGAATGTTAAAGAGTTCCATGGACAGTAGAGAACACAAACGAGAAAGTTTTGAAAGAGGCAAACACAAAAAGAACATTAATAAGAAGATTAGGAAAATACAAGCAGTATTTACATGACATTTTATGAGGCAAGAGAAGTTAGAGAGCCCAGTCACAACAGGAAAGCTGCCAGGAAAAAAGAGCACCATGTAGACCCAGGGAGAAAAAAAATATCGGACAGGCTTGCTGAGTGGATGAAGATAGAGGAGGTGGGAGATGTACCTGCAGCGACAAAAGATAGAATCGTATGGAGGGCCATGATCGCCAACATCATGTGGCCGGGCACATGATGATGATGATGAATCCATGTCTGTACGAAACGGCATTAAACCGGCACCGACAGCACTGTGACACCGTTTTGTTGGAACACAGGAGCGATTCTGCCGCTGCTACTGAGGTTCCGCAATGAAATATGTGGGTGTGGCGTGTCTAATCACACCAACAGTGAATGCTGTATTGCTTTGTGGGAAATTTTCTTCTCAAAGATAAAGTGGAAAGCTGCCGTGCCGCAGCGTATAATATATATGGATTTAATTAAACACTGCTGTTGCCGCCTGCGGTACCGCACGTTTCATGCTGTCGCCGTTTCCTCGTCATTCCTTCACCGTGCTTATGGATTTCCAGCATTCGTGTGGAATGTGCGTGCCTGCGTGTGAGTGGGTGTGTGCATGCGTGCATGCAAACTGTGTGTGTGTGTGTGTGTGAGAGAGAGAGAGAGAGAGAGAGAGAGAGAGAGAGAGAGAGAGAGTGAAAATAACGAGAGAGAGAGAGAGAAGTGATAATAACGAGAGAGAGAGAGAGAAGAGAGAATAACGAGAGAGAGAGAGAGAGAGAGAGGAGAGAGAGAGAGAGAGAGCGTGCACGTGATTCTGAGTCTTAACATGTGTCTATGTGTTCGTGTGTGTAAGTGTGTTTGTGTGTTTAACTGTATGCGTGTGACAGACGTGTAATGCACGCATTAGCATCTAGGCATACTTACGTGTATGTGTGTACATGCAACATGTGTTTGTGTATGCGTGCGTGTACGTGTGTGTATGTTTGCTTGTGCGTACGTGTATGTGTTTGTGTGTGTGTGTGTGTGTGTGTGCGTGTGTGTGTGTGTGTGTGTGTGTTTGTGTGTGTGTTTGTGTGTGTGTGTGTGTTTGTGTGTGTGTGTGTGTGTGTGTGTGTGTGTGTGTGTGTGTGTGGTGTGGTGTGATTTGATTTGTATATAAATATTTGTCGCTATATAAGTTTCGTCATCATTATCATCAAGTGTCTTCTGTGTTCCATGAAAAAACAACAACCGTAAAACAAGACCTGAGTTTCATTTTCACTTTCAGTTTCTCAAGATGTCTCCGCGCTCGGAATGAATTCCATATGCACTAACGTCACAGGTGCCATGTGTATGGTGATCATGGCACACGCCTTAAGCCTGCACATAAACTCATGAGCTGACCAGGTCCTGAGGCCCTACTTAGACTGTTTTACCTAGTCTATATTTTCTACTAGGGGGGCCTGTAGTCGAGTGGTTAGAGCGCTCGTCTGCGGTGCGGACGGTCGGTGGTTCGAATCCGCTAAACGCTGGTTCGATTTTTCCGGCCTGAAAACTCCCTCTGTCCACCCAGCAGTGAATGGGTACCTGACTTGGTCGGGGAGGTTTAAAAAAAAGGCGGCGAAAGGAGAGGGATGGGCTCCGCCTTTCATAATGCCGTGCCCTAGACACGGTGAATCTTTAACAGTTCACCGCCCCTACGGCCACATTGGCCATGGGACCTTTAACCTTTTAACCTTTTATATTTTCTACTGGTATTTTGTCAGCCTACCACTGGAAAAATCTTGGTTACATGTAAATGGCATGTGTATGTGTGTATCTTACCTTAAAAAAAGAAACATATGTATAAAGTAAATAATTATATAATTTAAGGTCTGACTCACAACACAACTAGCTATTCTGTATAAACTCATCTCACATGACAGAACCAGCTCCCCCGCTCCTCCCCTAGTCAATGCCCAAATGCTCAGCCATCTATCAACTAGGTGAAGCCACTATTTCCTTAATCATCGATAGATAAGTAAGTAAGTAGATAAGTAAGTAAGTGAGTAAGTAAGTAGGTAAGCAAGCAAGTAAGAAAGCTAGCAAGTAAGCAAGTAAGCAAACAGCAACAGCAACAACAATGAAGCAAATAAACAAAAATCATTTTGCCGTTCAAATAATCAGCTATACCTTTTAACTTGTTGGCCCAGAGCCCAAGCACTGCTGGGGGTATCAGGTCTGATACTTAGTTTCTTTCACATCCAGATTTTAAACAAACCCATGTCCACATGTAATTTGACGTATTTACTGCTTTTGCGTCTGGGGAAATGGGGCAGAGTTCGTTTTATTATTCTCTCTGTCTCTCTGTCTCTCTCTGTCTGTCTGTCTCTCTCTCTCTCTCTCTGCCTCTGTCTCTCTGTGTCTCTCTGTGTCTCTCTGTGTCTCTCTCTGTCTCTCTCTGTCTCTCTCTGTCTCTCTCTGTCTCTCTTTGTCTCTCTGTCTCTCTCTCTCTGTCTCTCTCTCTGTGTCTCTTTGAGTCTTTGTCTCTGTCTCTGTCTGTCTGTCTGACTCTCTGTCTCTGTCTTTATCTGTCTGTCTATCTGTCTTTCTCTCTTTGTGTCATTGTCTCTCTGTCTGTCTGTCTGTCTGTCTGTCTCTCTCTCTCTGTCTCTCTCTCTCTCTCTCTCTCTCTCTCTCTCTCCCCTCCCCCTCACGATTCAGTTCTCGGTCCTAATGTATTTTGTATCTATATCAATGACTTACTTTTCACACAACATCAAACTCTGTCGAATGTCATACGCTTGCTGACGACACCACTGTAAACATCTCAAGGACACAGGTTTCTGAAATCAAAGAAACATCACAACTATGCATAAGCCAAGCACCAGAATGAAGTAATACAAACCATATGCAGATCAATCCTACAAAAAACAAAATCAATGGTTGTAACTAACAACTCGCCAAAACACCAACTTTCAAAACTACATCTTGAATTAACTTTAAACGGTGTAAATACAGAACACGTCTCTAAGCACCGTGTGCCTTGATGTAAACATAGATGAAGAATTTTACATAGATCATCTCAGTAATACTCAAAGAACATCTTTGTTTCTTCTTAGTAAACTCTCACATTTAATCAATATACAGCGCCTCTTGACTCGCACCACTGAGTGTTACTCGGACATTAAGAACTGGATGACGTTAAACAAACTTCAGCTTAATGACGACAAAACAGAAGCTATCCTCATTGGCACCCGTCAGAAACTTTCTCAGCTGCCTCCTCTTTCTCTCCCATTATGTAACACATCAGTCCCAATTTCTGATTCAGCTAAAAACCTTGGTGTCTGCATTGACTCTACCCTCTCCATGAACAACTTTGTTTCTCAAACTGCCAGATCTTGCTACTATCACCTCCATCGTATAAGCTTGATCAGGAAGTATCTCTCTGTGGAAACAACTGCAAAACTCGTTCTCTCCTTCATAATGTCTCGCATTGACTATTGCAATTCACTCCTGTCTGGTCTTCCTGCCTCCACCATTCACATCCTACAGCGCATTCAAAACAATGCTGCACGCCTTGTACTCAAAAAGAAAAAAGCTGACCACATATCTCCTCTCCTGGCACAACTTCACTGGCTCCCTGTTTCAAAGCGCATACAGTACAAACTAGACACCATGTGCTACAAAAGCCTCAATAACGCAGCCCCCGATTACCTGTCAAGCCTACTTGATATCTATGTTCCCTCACGTACCCTCCGCTCTGCCTCCGATCCTCTGACTTTTCGCTTTTCACGCACCAAGCTCAATACCTATGGTCCACGAGCCTTCTCTGTTTCTGGTCCACTTTCCTGGAACAAACTTCCTCTCTCTGTCCGTCAGCAACCTACTTTTGTCTCCTTCAAGTCCGCTCTCAAAACTCACCTTTTCTCCTCTGCATAAAATCCTGACCTCACTCATCCCCCCTCTGTAGCCTGTCTCCACTCGAGGGGAATCACATTGTAATATATATTTGTATATAATATGCTCTCTATAATTTTCCATTGCTTTTATTCTTTTTCCCCATTTATGGCCATGTGTAAGTGTGTGTGTGCGTGTGTGTGCGCGCGTGCGTAAGTGTATGTTCAGCGCTTAGATTTGATTTTTATCGAGATTTTGCGCTATATAAATATTGTAATTATTATTATTATTATAACCCTGAAGAAAAAACAACAAAACGAAACAAAACAAAAGAAAACCAAACAAAACAAAACAAACAAACAAAACAAAACAAAACAAAACAAAACAAAACAAAACAAAAACTATTTTATACTGCTCATATCAAATCGTATTTTGACTATGCATGAGTAACATGGGATGGATGCAGCGAAGCTCTATTAAACAACATTAATTTTCCCTGTACAGAAGAGCGGGAAAATGTCTAGTAATTGACAGCTCCCTAATCACTGACCAGAAATTTATACCAAAAACAAACAAACAAACAAACAAACAAACAAACAAACAAAAACAAAAAACAAAAACAAAAAGGGGGGATATTGTCACTCAAAAACCAACTTAGATATATCAAAAGCACACAAATACACAACATTATGCACAAATCCGCCCCCAAATATGTCTCTTTCTTTGTGACTGTCTCTGTTGTCTGTCTATCTGTCTGTCTGTCGCTGTCTCTGTGTCTCTGTGTCTGTCTGTCTGTCGCTGTCTCTGTGTCTGTCTGTCTGTCTGTCTGTCTGTCCCATCTGTGTAATGTTTCAGAAAATGAAATCACATAAAATAAACAGTTTCTTCAAGTACTGTTTCTTTTGTCCATGCTTCTAAGCTGCCTGAGTGGTGTCGATTCCAGGCCGCATATTCCGGGTCAAATCCCACGTTTATTTATTTAAAGTTCCAGTTCCAGGAAATCCCATGCTGAGCTATTGTGTTTACTCAGGCACTTGATGTCAACAAGTCTGAACTCTCTGATGCCAGAGTTGATCAATATGCAGCGTTCAGTTTCATACCCGTAGAGAAAGCTAGAGGGTATAAGACACTTGTACAGTACAGTCTGTACTTGGTGGTGCATCTGATGCTGTTCCTTTTCCAAACAAATCCTGTTTAGTCTAGCTATGTCGATCCTAAATTTCTCGATATTCTCACAGAACAATTTTCTAAAAGAGAATACAGCTCGCTGTTTGACTCACCTAGTTGGAAAACACAAACAAAAAACGAATCACCGTCTGTATCTGTCTGAAATGTGAGGTTGTTTGTATCCGATCTGTCCCTGCTTTGAAGAGATGATCACAAAGAGAAGAAACAGAGCTGTAGGTAACATAAATTGGAAACACACAGCTGCTGCACCATACTCGCATCTTTATGTTGCATGGTTGGGAAGAAATCGTATTCGTTTATATGATTCTCTTTGATTATGATACATACGTGAGAAACAATACTCAGTTATTTGCTAAACATGACACATTTTTGTTTATGGTATTGTCACAATCTTGTAATGATTACTTCGTTTTTACATTCCATATTAATATCTTTTGTAAATGAAGAATATGCGTCATAGGCTTGTGTTCACATGCGTACGTTAAGTGTTTTGCAAAGGAACAGAATCGCATCGACGATTATTTGTGCTCTCTCTCTCTCTCTCTCTCTCTCTCTCTCTCTTCTCTCTCCTCTCTCTCTCTCTCTCTCTCTCTCTCTTTCTCTCCTCTCTCACACACACTCTCTCTCCCTCTCCCTTTCTCTTTTCTCTCTCTCTCCCCCCCTCTCCTGTGCTTCGTGCGTGCGTGCGTGGTGTGTGGTGTGTGTGTGTGTGTGTGTGTGTGTGTGTGTCTGTGTGTGTGCGTGTGTGTCTGTGTCTGTGTCTATGCGCGCATGCACGCATGCGTGTGTGTGCGTTATGTGAGTGAGGTACTCTAA
>CM060315.1:63321365-63373865 GCA_030674185.1 Monoplex corrugatus | reverse complement strand
ATGACCAAGGCCAGGAATTAAACCATTGTGCCAAGGACATCCACGCTGACGGTTCTGATGCGGATTTTGCACAAGCTCTTAACGCCAAACGTGGAAAACTCAATTTGCCGCCTGCCGGTGCAAAAGAACAATGGGAGAAATTAGATGAGGAACTTGTCCTTAAGCTGAATGCGCTAATAGGGAACAGTACGCTGGAACACAAACTTGACACATACGGAGACATCTTATACTCTATCTGCAGGGACACTTATGGAGTGAAGCAGCCAAAGACAAAAACGCCTCCCCAGAAATCCAGAAGACAGCAACAGATGGAGAGCATCCGGAGGGAGAAAAGGAAGCTTAAAAAGCGAATGAAAACTGCCTCAGAATTCGAGAAGCAAGGGCTCCTGGAACTCTGGAAAGATCTGAAGGCCAAACACAATGCTCTCAGCAAAGTGGAATCAGCAAGGCGAAGAAAGAGCAAAAAGAAGAAGACTCAAGATCGTTTCTTCAAAGATCCCTTTGACTTTGCAAGAAAGCTGTTTGAACAACCCAAATCAGGGACTCTCACAGTGGGCAAGGAAACCCTAGAGCAGCATCTCAGGGAAACATATTCCGATTCTCAGCGCGAGGCACCACTTGAAATCCAAAATCTGGTTTGGCCTGCAGCGCCAGAAGGAAAATTCAATAACAAACCACCAACACTGGATGAAGTGAAGAACGTAGTAAAGAAAGCCAGAGCCAAGTCAGCACCTGGACCAAACGGAATACCATACCTGCTCTACAAGAAATGCCCAAAAGTGCTCGAGTGGCTCCACAAGATGATTCGATCAGCATGGAGGAACCAGAAGATCAGCGACCAATGGATGAGAGCTGAAGGAGTGTACATTCCGAAGGAGCAGAACTCCAGCAGCATCAATCAGTTCAGGCCAATATCACTTCTGAACGTCGAGGGGAAAATCTTCTTCTCTGTTATGGCAGCAAGATTGACAAAATACCTGACTGAAAACAAGTATCTGGATATGTCAGTCCAAAAGGGAGGCATACCAGGAATGCCTGGATGCTTGGAACATGCCACGTTGATTTGGGATGCCATCCAAAAAGCAAGAACAGAGAAGAGAGACATTGACGTAGTTTGGCTTGATCTGGCGAATGCATATGGATCAGTTCCACACGATATGATCCAGCTGGCTCTTGAAATGTATCACATCCCAGAAAACATCCGAACAATGCTGAGGAAGTATTTCCAAGGGTTCTCAATGCGGTTCTCTACCAAAGAATACACCACGGACTGGATAGACCTAGAGGTGGGCATTGCAATGGGCTGTGCAATCTCTCCCATACTGTTCGTGTTGGCAATGGAAGTCATCTTGAAAGCTGCAATGAAGAGTTCAGGTCCAGTGAATCTGGGAGATGGATACCAGATGCCTCCTCTGAAAGCTTTCATGGATGACACAACAGTCTTGTCCACGGATGAGGAAGAGACACACCAAATCTTAAAGCAGCTGGATGAGCTGGTGGCCTCTTCAAGAATGAGGTTCAAACCTAAGAAATCCCGAAGTCTCTCACTGCGAAAAGGAAAAGTGGCAGATTCAGTCAAATTCATGGTAGCCAACCAAGCCATCCCCACTGTCACAGAAGAGCCAGTAAAAAGTCTCGGAAGATGGTATGATGACTCCCTGAAAGACACACAAAGGGGATGTGAAACCAAGCAAACAGCAGAAGAAGGCCTGAAGAAAATAGATAACTGCGGACTGCCAGGCAAATACAAAGTCTGGTGTCTACAGTTCATGCTGATACCAAAGCTGCTGTGGTCACTGCTAATCTATGACATTTGCACCAGCACAGTCGAAGCAATGGAAGCCAAAATCAACAAATACACAAGAAAATGGCTCGGTGTCCCACCTGGTCTCACTGATGTTGCATTCTACTGTCGTCAAGCAATGCTGAAGCTACCTCTGAAATCCATAGTGGAGGAATACAAAGTTGGAAAAGCAAGACTGTTGAGCATGCTGGAGGAATCGGAGGACAATATCGTGAGAGCAGTTCATCCAAAGCTGAGAACTGGCAGAAAGTGGAAAGTCCAAGAGGCTGTAAACAATGCCAAGAGAAACCTCAGCATCAAAGAAATAATTGGACACACGCAAACCAACAGACAGGGACTGGGAACAACAAAAATGCAGTGGTGGTCCAAAGCCAAAGGGAAGGAAAAAAGAGACATGATCATACAGGAGTTGAAGGAAGAAGAAGATGTCAAAAGAGTGCAGAAGGCAGTCCAGCAAGGTCAACAGGGGCAATGGACAACATGGGACAGTGCACTCCAAAGAAGTCTCAGCTGGAACGATATGTGGTACATGGCTCCTCTAAGGATAAGCTTCCTCCTCAGATCTGTATATGACCTGCTCCCCTCGAATGCAAACTTAGTGAAATGGGGGAAAGCAGACGACCCAGCATGTCCGCTCTGTCAGAAGAAACAAACAGTGGAACATGTCCTAAGCTCTTGCAAAGTAGCGCTAGCCCAAGGAAGGTATCATGGAGGCACAACCAAGTTCTGAAAGTGATCTCAGATGTGGTTAGCGAAAAAACCATGACCCCAAACGCACCAATTGCTATGACAACGTTCTACAAAGCAGGAGGGAAACAGGTCTGGCCCGAAAGGGCTATGACAACCAGCACATTGCCAAAGGGTCTTCTGGATGGAGCAGTCGACTGGGAGTGTACAGCAGACCTCCCAGAGTGGAGAAATTACCCAGATGTCATCAGCAAGACAGGCATGAGACCAGACATCGCTCTCCACTCTGACTCCTCGAAACAAGTGATTCTGATAGAACTCACTGTGCCATACGAAAGCAGAATGGAAGAAGCACATATCTACAAGACCGAAAAATACGCCGGTCTTGCCAGCACCCTGAAGAAAGCAGGTCTGCGGGTCAAAATCTTCGCCATAGAGGTCGGGGCAAGAGGGTTTGTGGGCACCTCCGCTTATGATCTCATGAAACAACTCGCCATTTCTGGGAAGAAGAGGACTAGAGCCCTTAAAGCGATGGCAGAGGCAGCAGAAAGGAGCTCAAGCTGGATCTGGGCAAGGAGGAACCAAAAAAGTGAACTTCATAAGGATTAAATTCCCTACAGATGATGTGTGCCCCGTTAGCACATTGGTAAAACCGCGTACCGCAGTTCTGAAGCGCAGAATCGCCCAGGTTCGATCCCAGGCGTGGGAAAAAAAAAAAAAAAAATAGACAACAGCAGAAGGGCATCCAGGAGTCATGACCTGGATGTGGCCCGGCCCCCCGAGAGTGTAAGGAATTCAGGGCCGAAACACTTGTCTAAAGGGGGTTACTTCTCTGAAGACCTTCTGTTGTCTAGCTCTCCCTAGAGTTTCTTTCTACCATACTGTTATTCTGATCACATGAAAATTTACACTGATGGATTCAATAATTGAAAGGCAAGCAGGCTCAGCGTTTTCAATACCTGCTCTCAAAATTGAGAAATCTTTCTATGTTGGGCTCAATAAATCTGTCTTTACCGCTGAACTCTTTGCAATATTAATGGCTTTGAATTATATGCTAGGTCTTCCTAGGACAATTCTTCAGTTACTTTTTTGCGTTGATTCAAAATCTGTACTTCAAGCTCTTGAATCATCAAAATTACAAACAAAATCTGAAATGATATTGGAAATTAGTCACTTGATTCATAGTTTATCTTTAAGAGGCACTGATATTACTTTCTGCTGGATACCATCTCATAGTTCTTTTCATTATAATGATATGGTTGATAGGGCTGCCAAACGGGGGGCAAAGAGCTCACCAGATTCAAATAATATACAGCTTTCTCTCTCATTGCATGAGTGTTATCCTTAGTGGACACCTACGTATGGAAGCAGTTCCAAGATAAACAGAAAAAGTATGAAAAATGTTACATGAACTTTGAAATTAGCAAATCACCTAAGCCGTTTCCTGCCGGCAGAATTATACAATCCCTTATGTATAGGTGGAAACTTGATGCATTCAAAACAAAACACACCAGGAATATAGTGTGTTTGTGCGGAAAGAAGATAACGCATAGTCATATACTTTCATGTGTACGGGTAACACGACATATTCCTACAATCTCTACAAAGACAGTTTCTGATATATTTGCTTCACCATCATTAATACATGTATATGAATTTTTTGTTAGCCTGTCAAAAAGTCCTATAGCGAATTACCTTTAACATGTTATTTCACTTGTTCACCGTTGTGGTTAGTCGATTCTTAGTTTTGACTTTTATTCATTTATTCTAGATGTTTATTAATTTTGTTTATTAGATTGTTTGTTTAAATCTTTAATTGTGATAACATTATTTGTTAGCTTTACCTTCCCCTCCTCAAAAATAATTGTTTTCTGGATCATTTTTTTAAAGATCAAAATTAATAATTTTCATATACCCTCTTCACTCCTCCTGTATTCCCCACCCCACCCCCTTTTTTGTTTTTGTTTTTTGTTTTTGGTCTAAAATCACTTTAGTGAATAGACATTAAATCGAAGACCACCACCACACACACACATGCATGCGCACACTCACACACACACACTTGCACACGCACACACACACATACACACACGCGCACACACATACACACAAATGCACACACTTGCACACTCACACACACACACACACACATGCGCATGAATATACACACACGAATACACACACACACACACACACACGCATACTCACACACACATACACACACACGCACACACACATACACACACGCGCACACACAAAGATACACACACATACACACACACGCACACACACGCACACGCACACACACACACACACAGACACACACGCACTCACATGCGCATAGATATACACACACGAATACACACACACACGCACACACACACACACACACACACACACATACACACACACATGTACACACACACACGCACACACATACACAAACACACACGTATACACACACACAAACTCGTACACACACGCCCAAGGCACAACTACACACGTAGCCTATATTCAGTAGGTGTGTTGGAGCTGGTGTCTCTACCAAACCTACTTCAGCACTAACATTACAACCTTGTGACCATAGAAGTTTGCTGACTTAGGTTTCTGTGTTTGCTTCGCCACTGCATTTCGCTTGGTTGGACAGCTTCTGCAGTCTGTTGTGTGTCTGTCTGTGCGTCCATGACCGCTTGCCAGCCAGCCTGTCAGCCAAACAGCCATGTACACACACACCCACACACACACACTCACACTCACACACACACACACGCACACTTACACTCACACACACACACGCGCACACACAAAGATACACACACACATACACACACACACACGCACACTCACACACACACACACACACATACACACACACATACTCACACACACACAGCGCGCGCGCGCGCGCGCGTACACACACGCGCATGAATATACACACACGAATACACACACACATGTACACGCACACACACACACGCGAACTCACACACACATACATAGCACGAACACACACACACGCACTCACGCACACACACACACACACGCGCGCGCGCGCGCGCACACACGCACACACATGCGCATAGATATACACACACGAATACACACACATACATACACACACACACACACACACACACACACACACACACACTCACGCACACACATAAAGATACACACGCACATGCAAACACGCATTCACAAACACGCATACACATGATAGATAAGTAATAGGTAAATAAAATAGATAGATAAATAGACAGACAGATCGATCTTCATCAGCAGCTCGTCTCGTGCAATAGCTCTGTTTACAAAAAAATCAAGCATCGTTTTGATCAACTAGGTAAATGTTTCTGTCGGAATATATAATCTCACGTGCGGCAGGTCGCGCACACAATACAGAGAGTGGTGTTGTCTGAGCACGTTGAGTTGCCTTTTGTCGGTCCTGTCTTGAAGATCTTGTGGGTCACCTGAACTGCCTTCAACATGTGTGACGAAGACGTTGCCGCTCTGGTCATCGACGATGGGTCCGGTATGTGCAAGGCAGGTTTTGCTGGAGATGATGCTCCACGAGCTGTCTTCCCCTCCATCGTTGGTCGCCCCAGACATCAGGTAAGCTTATCGAATTGATGCCGGGAGTTGGGGAGAAGTGACCACGCACTGTATATCCTATGTCATAGTTAAGTATGTGTGCCCCCCTCCCCACACACACACACATACACACACCAGCTTGGTGTTCAACTTCATGATGATGATGATCATCAGGTGCCTTGCCGCACGAAGTTGGCGATCACGGACTTTCATCTGTCTCTATCTCTTGTTGCCTCAAGCATCTCTTCTACCCTCTTTATCTTCAGCTACTCTGCAGATCCGTCTAGTATCTTCTGCCTGGGTCTACCTGGTGCTTTCTTTCCTTCTAGCTTTCCCATTGGGACCAGGTATTCCAATTCTCCTTTCCTCATAAAATGGCCTATAAATGTTGCCTGTCTTTTCCTAATCTTCCTTATGAATGATCTTCTCGTGTCTGCCTCCATCAAGACTGTCTCGTTTGTTTTCTTTGCTGTCCATGGAACTCTCAACATTCTTCTTAGAAATCACATCTCAGCTGCCTCAATTTTGTTTTGGCTTTGCTTGTTGACTGTCCACGCCTCACAACCGTATAATAGTATTGGTTCTATATAACATTCAAGAACTCTCTTCCTGATGTTAATTGATAGGCATTTGTTGATAAGAATGCTTGTCATGTTCTTGAATGCTGTTTTGGCTTGGCCGATTCTGCTGGCTATTTCTGATGTGCATCTGCCGTCTGGTGAAATGATCGTTCCCAGGTATTTAAATATATCAACCTGTCTCAAGGTTCTGCTGTTTGCTGTTATTTTTCATGAGAGGATTTCATGTTTTTTACTGATCACCATGACTTCAGTCTTCCTGCTGTTTAGTTCCAACGCCTTACCTTTGCTTTCTATTTCTAGTATATTCACAAGGTTTTGTAGGTCCCTTTCATTTTCTGCAATTAGCACGGTGTCATCTGTGTATCGAATGGTGTTTATCATTTTTCCTCCAACCTTTAATCCAGGGTGTTCCTCTAGGTTTCTCATGATGTTTTCGCTGTAAAGTGAAAACAAATCTGGTGACAAAACACAACCCTGTCTGACTCCTCTTTTGATGTTTTGAAAAGAGGTTATATCGTTTTCTGTTCTCATTGCAGCTGTTTGTTCCCAATACATATTTCTGATTATCCGTAGATCCTTTCCATCAATATTGAGTCTTTCTAACTGATTGATCAATTCTTCACATCTTACCCGATCGAAAGCCTTGGTATAATCAACAAAGCATAAATATAAATCCTTAATCATCTCGATTGACCTCTCTATGATAGTTCTTAGGATGGATATGGCATTAATAGTTCCTTTCCCTTCCACAAATCCACACTGTTCATCTGCTATTTCTCTTTTGATTCTATTCCTAGTCCTCATCATGATTATTCTTAATAGGAGTTTTGTTACATGACTCATCAAACTGATTGTGCGATGGAATTCGCATTCTATAGCCCCTGTCTTCTTTGGAAGTGCAATGAAAATTGATTTTGACATATCTTTGGGGATTTTTCCAGTGTCGTAAATTTCATTTATGAGGACTATTATTTTTTCAAAAGCAAATTCCTCCAGGGCTTCAATTATCTCTGTAGTAATGTTGTCTGGTCCTGGGGCGTTTCCTGGTGTCATCTTTTTCAATGCTGCTCTAACTTTCATCTTTCATCATGGGTGATCCTTCAAAGTTCTTTCTTATAATGTGTTGTTCGTTTCTGTCATCTCCATAAAGGTCTTTAATGTACTCTCCCCATCTGTCTAATATTTTGTCTTTTCCCATGATAAGCGTACCATCTTTCGATTTTAAGCAACCAGTTGATGTTCATGTCTTTTTCCTGTGGACAATTTCTTTAATTCGTCTGTGGATCCCTTTTGTGTCGTTCTTCTATTTCTTTGCATTTTGTTTTCAGCCAAGCTTCCTTGGCTTCACTGCACCTATTCCTGATTTCTTTGTTTATTTTCCTGTACATCTCCTCGTTTCTCTATGCCTTCCTCCATTCCTCCATCAAGCCTAAAATTTCTTTTGTCATCCAGTTCTTTTTTGCTTTTCTATCTACTTCAGGGATTTCTTCACAAGCTTCATTTATCGAATTTCTCAACTTTGTCCATTGTTCCTCACTGTCAATAACGTCTTCCAGAGCACTGAATTTGTTTTGAACATGTACATTAAATTTTGTACGTATCACTTCATCTGTCATTAAGATTCCAAGATTTAGTTTGATATTCCTTTTGGTCTGTTTCCTTTCCCTTAATTTCAGCCTAAATCTTCCCACTACAGGATTGTGGTCACTGTTGCAGTCTGCGCCTGGTGGTGGTTTTGCTGTGAGCAAAGAATTTCAAAGTCTTTTATTGATCAGGATGTAGTCAATCTGATTTTTGGTATTATCTCCTGGACTCATCCAAGTCCGTTTTCTTCTTTTAGGCTGCTGAAACCAGGTGTTTCTACTATGAACTCATTCATCTGTGCCCATTCTACAAGTTTCCCTCCACTTTCATTTTATGTACCAAGGCCATGAGGTCCAACTATGTCCTCTGCCCTTTCCTGTCCCACGTTAGTATTGAAATCTCCCATTATTACTGTAACTTCTTATGATTTACATAAGGCCCTGGTCATCTCTAATAGTTCATAGAAGTTGTCGATGTCTTCCTGAGTACTTGCGGATGTTGGTGCATACACTTGAATGATGTTGATATCAAATGGTCTGCCTCCCAATTTAACCAGCAAAACTCAGACACAGCCCAGTATTCCTTATCTGCTTTTGATTTGTCCCTGTCTATCACGATGCCTACTCCTCTTTCATGTGAGTTTCCACTAGAGTATATTACTGTATACTGTCCTGATGTTATCATGCCTGCCCCCTTCCATCTCACTTCCCCTAGTCCTAAAATACTAATGTTAAGCCTTTCCATTTCCGTTTTGATATTGTCTAATTTACCTTTTTGCAACAATGTTCTAATGTTCCATGTTGCTATTTTGAGGTTGGTCGCAGTAGCTTGCTGACGTTCTGATGTCACCTGCGGCGCATGATGGTCCCTACCGGACGAAGGTGCTCCATAGGAGCACCTATTTACGTCGTTATCTTCATTTTTCTTCTTTTGACTGTCCATGATTTTGCTGGGGAGAATACGATGGTGGTTTCCTGTTGCCTTCCATCGGTTTGTTTACGGTCTCTCCGCTAGCCTTTGTCGTTCCCATGACAACCTACAAAGCAGTAGGGTGATTTTTTCAGGGTTACCTCCCTTAGCCTTATTCTCTCCCGAGATGTCCACAAGGGCAGTGGAGCTATTTACACATAGCTTGGGGGTCTGGTTCGTGGGAACCAGGGCATATCCACGCGCTGGTGGGCCTGCGTGCCGCACGTCTGGGGGCCAGACCTCCTCCGAGTCCCTCCAGATTTAGCCTGAGTCCGTGAGGTGCTCAGTCACCGCATATCACCACGAGGAGGCATAACGTAGGGCTTGTTGATGGAGAGGCTGTGTACTGTCAGGAATAGATTTACGCATTCTGCTCTTCTTTTCGCATAGCTGCAAGCAGCAGTGCTAGCCAGCGGTGCAGGCAGAAAGTGAGAGGTGACAAGTATCCAGCCACTAGCCGACACACTAGACGCATCACATCTGCCTTTGACACACAACTTCATGATAAAAGATATGATTTTTTTGTTGGTATTTCATTCGTGGCTTCCCAAATACATTAGGATACATGAGTGGATTTTTACATTCATGACCGTTTTTGTTTCAGTTTGTTTCGTGTTTATGTTTGTGAGTGCTAAGCATTAAGGCAGTCATTTGAACATCGTTTTCAGGTATGTTCATGTGGTTGTATTTAACGCGTTTCCAGAAGCCACTGAACATTGACATAGCTTCAGTATAGGATCTTAACGTACATATACGATATTCTGCTTAGTTTACGTTCAAATAGAACCCAGACACTAGCAGGTCTGCACATATGTTCATCTGAGAAATCAGGAAATCCTCACCCTTTACTTACTAAACGGTACCAAAGTAGTTTTTAAACATAGGACTTAACAAGTGAAATACCAGTTGTCTTAATCGCTCGACTACGCGGTGATATATGTACAGTAACGAAATAAAAGTGCAGTTGATAAATACAGTAGATACTGCAAAGAGCGTTTACTACTTGGTCATATCCTTAACTCCCACTCTTTTAAAAAAATAGTAACATTTTTTAAACGTTAATTCCCGTTTAGTTAGCACTTTTACCATATCCAGTTTATGCAATACGGCACACAGTTGATCTGTTTTAGGCCGGTATTTGCCCCAAATTGTCAAATTTGCGGTGCACAGTCGTCTCCAGGCAGCGACATACATGTATAAGCCCTATCCACAATGCCCAGGTCATGAGAAAACGTATTTTCGCGTCCTCCTTTTTTTTTTGTATGTTTTTGATGTAAACCAGTGTGAACAACAAAACATCCGAGAATGCCCGTAGCAATGTTTCAAACATTCAGTAGCATGTTTGTTATTATACATGGCTACCAGTAAGGCCTACATTTTTGACAAGCGAGTGAGCTGGTCCAAATCAGACTTGTTCACTCTTACAAAAGAAGAGACTTGGGGGAAAGTGTGTGGGATGAAGAAAACGATAAAGGGGAAAAAATCAAAAACAAGGCAAAACAAAACAAACATACACACAACAAAACGAAACACACACACACACACACACGCAGACACACGCACAGACACACACTTACACAAAGATAGGAATTGGTTAGGAGTTTGGAGGAAGGAACAGGCCATTCCATTACTTGTAATGTTGACTATTATCAACATGATTTTGTCAACACTTTTTGACAGATTATTTTTGGAAATCAAAATCTTGGTATCGGTCTTTCAGGGCACGAAACTCAAGGCCTAAAAGCGGATACAGATGGGTGTGATCCAGGCTGGGTTACTTACTCAAAAGGTAGACCAGTTCATTAGTTCACACAGGAAAAGTTTTGCAATGAAAAAGCGCATGGAAAGATTGAATTGCATCAGCAAAATCTAGACAGGATTCTGAAAACGCCTTCACAGTAGAACATAAGTTTCGGCGCGCGCGCGCACTTGAGAGAGAGAGAGAGAGGGAGGGAGACAAACAGACAGACAGAGACGGAGAAGAAAAAAAGGGAAACTCTTTGGAGAAAGGGTGGGATGAGTCCTGAAGTTTTGCTTGTTTTTGCTCGTTTAACATAACGTCGTCAATGCGCTGTGCGAAAGAAACGGGGTGGAGCAGTAGGGTGGGGTTGTGTGTGTGTGTGTGTGTGTGTGTGTGTGTGTGTGTGTGTGTGTGTGTGTGTGTGTGTGTGTGTGTGTGTGTGTGTGTTGTCCATGCTTTTTGTCCCTTGAATGGACCGGTCTTTTGATCAGTCGAGACACGAATCACTGATCTGAGCTAACGAGAACTTTTTTCTTTTAATTTTGTTTTCCTTCTTCTTTTCTTTGTTTCTTTTTTTCTTTCTTTCTTTCTTTCTTTTTTCCTATGCCCAAGACTGTCTTCAATACAGAAGTGAAATCCAGCGTGATTGCCGAGATTATGGGAGATAACTTTTCGGAAACAATATTGGGTTGGTTTGATAAATAGGTCATGTTTGTTCAAACAGCAGCGAGATATTGCCTCATCGTTTTCAGCCGATTGTACAGCTAGTTAGGAATAGTGGATCAACTTTCTCCCATACCCATTGTTATCACTAAAAAAAAGTTATACTTCAACCAAATTGGTTGTTATGATGAAAGATCATTCACACCGTCAAGAAATCCGTAGTCTTCAGAACCTTAACATTTCAAATTAGTTTGTAAACCTGGACGTTACCATAAACAGGCAAGCAGTCAGCAGGAAAAAATGGAACGGGACATCTGGTTTGTGTAATGCCCAAGAGCTAAGATACGACACATACCGCAAGAGGAGGGAGTTTCTAAAAAGAAAATAACATGGAAGAACAACAAAACTGTTCAGCTTAGCAAGATACTGCTGTACTGAAGTCGTTCTTTCAAAGTATCTGTAATGTAAGTGCAAAATACAGAATCCACAAGGTGATACCATTGCCAGTTTATGAAAATACTAGCCTACCTACTTGTCGTCAAAACCTTCGACACTAGAAGTTTTAGTTCAGTACGTTCAACCGAGCATGTTCGGTACCAGAAATTCAAATAGAGTTATGTAAATACAAATGAAAATCCCAATCTATTGAACACATTAACTAGCATCCATTTGTAGATGTATGTCTCTTATTAATACAACAGTCTACGTCTAGAAGATCCTGAGTTCCTTGTGCACCTAATATCATATCTATGAAAACAAAATTTGGATCATCATGCCGTTGATTGTCTTACTAAAAAGGGAATAATCAGAAAATGGCCGAAAATCAACCATGAAAGAAAAAAAAACCCAAGAGTCATTAAACAAGCATTCATTGAAAAATAATACTGTGTAGACTACTGCAGCAAGGAATAGGAACTTTCTGAGCTTATCCTGAATCAGAGATCAAATTTAAGGAAATAAAACAGACATTCAGAAAGTGAAAAAGAAGGTAGTGGGCAGAGCATAAGTGGATGCGAAAAGAGGAAAAGGTTATGTGAGTATGCCTGCTCGCGCGTGAGTGTGTGTGCATGTGTATGTGTGTGTGCGTGCGTGCGTTCGTTCGAACGCGCGCCTGTGTGTGTGCATGTGTGTGTGTGTGTGTGTGTGTGTGTGTGTGTGTGTGTGTGTGTGTGTGTGTGTGTGTGTGTGTGTGTGCGCGCGCGCACATCTTTGCATGTGTTTTGTTTTTCTGGATAAAGGGCAGAAGATGGGCTAAGAGAATCAAACTTGTCAGCTGGGCTTAAAGCAATGTGAACTTGAACGTGTTGTGGATGATAAACTGTATTAGAAAAGTGAGGAGCGGTTGTATTATGGGTTGCTCATAAATGGGTTTCTACAACATGAATCTATGGAGCATTACTAAAGTGCAGCGATACTTTCTAACGAGGATAACCAGAGAAATTGTATGCTAAGTAGAACCCCAATGACCTTGCTGTCGCGTAGGGCTTATGTGCAGGTGTAGATAGGGTTCATGCCATGATCATTTTGGATCTTAACGATCACATGGCATTTTTGATATCAGTACATATGGAATTTACTCTGATCATGGAACGCCATTCTGAAAAACTGAAATGGAATTTACTCTGATCGTGGAACGCCATTCTGAAAAACTGAAACTGTTCTCTCAGTAATGAAGAGCTACTTAGCACCAAAATGGCATCCATACTGAAGAGCTGAAATCATTTGACCAGAAGCACCCAGTCATTTAAGGTTTGTTGCGTTGTATGCCTATAGATATTTTATGCACTTAATTTTGAAATGACTCCAGTTATTTAATGAAATATTTCAAGCATAATTCGCCGTTTCATTACCTAGACGTTTAATTTATTACCTGGTCATTGCTCTTGATCTTAATCGTCTGTTTTCAGGGTGTGATGGTGGGTATGGGCCAGAAGGACAGCTATGTTGGAGATGAGGCACAGAGCAAGCGTGGTATCTTGACCCTCAAGTACCCCATTGAACACGGCATCGTCACCAACTGGGATGACATGGAGAAGATCTGGCATCACATCTTCTACAATGAGCTGCGTGTGGCCCCTGAAGAGCACCCTGTTCTGCTGACGGAGGCTCCCCTCAACCCCAAGGCCAACCGTGAGAAGATGGCCCAGATCATGTTTGAGACTTTCTGCTGCCCAGCTATGTACGTAGCCATCCAAGCCGCGTTGTCCCTGTATGCCTCTGGTCGTACCACAGGTATCGTTTTCGACTCTGGTTATGGTGTGAGCCACACAGTGCCCATTTACGAAGATTATGCTCTGTCCCATGCCATCATCAGATTGGATCTGGCTGGTCGTGACCTTACAGATTACCTGATGAAAATCCTGACAGAACATGGCTACAGCTTCACCACCACAGCTGAGAGAGAAATCGTGCGTGACATCAAGGAGAAGCTGTGTTATGTGGCTTTGGACGTTGAGAACGAGATGCAAATTGCCGCCTCATCTTCCTCTCTGGAGAAGAGCTATGAGCTTCCTGACGGTCAGGTCATCACCATCGGCAACGAGCGATTCCGTTGTCCAGAAGCTCTATTTAAACCTTCGTTCTTGGGCATGGAATCTGCAGGTATTCACGAGACCATCTTCAACTCCATCATGGAGTGTGATGTCGACATCCGTAAGGACTTGTATGCCAACACTGTGCTGTCTGGAGGCTCCACCATGTTCTATGGTCTCGCCGACAAGATGCAGATGGAAATCAGTGCCCTGGCTCCTCCCACCATGAAGATCAAGATCATTGCTCCCCCAGAGCGCATGTACTTAGTATGGATTGGTGGCTCCGTCCTGGCTTCTCTGTCAACCTTCCAGCAGATGTGGATCTCCAAGCAGGAGTACGATGAGTCTGGCCCATCTATCGTCCACAGAAAATGCTTCTAAGTCGTGGCATGTGGTAATAAGAATGGACATTCCCTTTTGTTGACGATTGTTCCGAATGTTCATCGAATACAGGCTATTTTCGGTTTTCTGAACAGTTGAACAATGAATTGCCTCTGCTGTCATTCAAATCAAAACATATGAATGGTCCACACTGCTCAAACTTTTGTTTTTCTTTAATATTTAGATATTTTGCTTAAAGTGTGGTCTTTTTGTTGTATTTGAATGAAACCCGACGCAGAGTTTTGTTACTTTCTTTACGAAATAAAAGTAATTTATGCAGACGTGATTATGTGTGCGTATCTTTATGTACTAGTCTTTGTGTGCGTACTTTGTGTGTGTGTCTATGTCTGTCTATCTGTGTCTGTGTCTTTGTGTGTGAATGGTGAACGGCTTCTAATGTGTTTCTGCCGGCTGGATTTCTTCATGTAGTTCTCCCTCCCCACCAACACTGCCAACCCCCCGACCACCCCTACCCCCCCCCCCCCCTCATCTCCTCATGGCATTCCAGTCAGGCGACACGGTGTCGTTCGTTTCCATGGGACTTTAACGTAATTTTGCTTTGATGGTATGGAAAAAAACTGGAACCTGGTTTAACTTTTTTTACATTCGCAGCCTGTCCACCTGCATCCTGCATTGTCAACCCATACTAGCAAAGCAAAAGATTAACCCTAACCTCCTGCAGATACAGTGTGAGGGAGTCAAAGCGTTCAGTTTTTGCAGTTGGTGGATAGGTTGCAGGAGTCAAAAGACTTATTCATATTTCATCCAAGCATGTGTACCGTCCATTTCCCCCATAGCCAAATGATTGGTCTCATCATATGCCCACATAATGTGCTCGTGAGAGATGGGCCCGCGAACCTAGTAAAAGTAGAACATTATTGAAGTGTATACTAGGTCCGAGATCTGTTACGTCGAGTTCAATCTCAGCCCGCAACATTAGAAAAAAAAACTGACCAGTTAGCAACCCATCAACGTTTCCGTCATTCTGGTAATGTCAGCTGAGTGTTTCATTAAGTCCCTCATTACCCCCGTCCATATTTCAAGACTAAAAGTGCCAAGTGTTTTTTTTCAGGTTCAGGGAGTCTGCTATATTTTGGCTGCTGGCAGATTTGGGTGGCATGCATATCGGACTTGTCCCAAGTGCGATGAATCCATCTTGAACACATTCACTCCAAATCAAGTTCCATGCTCTAGTTTTCCGATCTGTCCTTCCAACTTTGACTAAGAACTAGACGATAGATTATGTGGGTGTTGTAACATGATAGACCTAAGCTCGTATATCTCGAATTACTCTCTCTCTCTCTTTCTGTCTGTCTGTCTGTCTGTCTCTCTCTCTCTCTCTCTCTCTCTCTCTCTCTCTCTCACACACACACACACACACAATCTCTTCTCTTTCTCTCTCTTTGTGTGTTTGTCTATCTGTCTCTTTCTCTCTCTCTCTCTCAGACACACACACACACACACACACACACACACACACACACACACACACACACACACACACACACACACACACACACACTTATACACACACACACACCTCACACATTCACTCATTCGCTCTGATTGGGTTATTGCTCTTAATATAAGCTTCTTTATCGTTTTGTGGTGAGCATTCTGTCATTAAAGCCACTGGGCTCAAAAGTACACAGGGACAGTTGCACCAGTTTACACACGATGGTACCAACTTGGCATGTGCGTTTTTTTTCCCAGTACTGGACAAAGCAATGCATAGGAACATAGACGCATTTCATGCAGGTTATTTCAAAATCGTACACAACGGAACGTGGACATAATCCAAACGCTTATTCGTTTGTATTTTCTTTTATCCCTTCTCTGTTTTAGTTTCTCACTCATTCCCCTTTGCAAAACAACAACAAAAACAACAACAAAAACAAACAAAAAACGCGGTTTGATTATTTAAACTTCTTAAAAGAAAAAAGTTGACCAAAAAAAAAAAAAAAAAAAAAGCGTCGCCTGAAATGTTTTGATTTTAATCTGTTGACACGCAACTTTCTGCATGAAGAAATTCTTATAACAATAGTCAAGCCATGCTGAACATTCTGTTATTCTTCCATGGAGTAAGACGATGCTTAACTGTGAACGTGAAAATAAGGCTATCGTGATCACACCTGTGTAGTGGTAATTCATTGTGAATCCGAACATTTATGGGCAACAAAGTATGGATAGAATCTATCTACGAGCTTAGAAATTCCTACCGAAACATTTTATATTCCGAATGATAAATCCGAATCCACACAGACTTAATTAAGCAAATTTGGAATCTTAACGACAATGTGAGCAGTATGCGTTGTACTGCGCTAGCTTGTTTCATTTTTGAAAAACGTTTATTTATTCTTGATGTTGGAGTTATTCCTTGTACTCACCACAAGCAACAGGTACGTACAGAACTTGTGGCCTAGGTGATCGATCAAGTATGGCCGGGAGCCTGGACACAATTAACATTTGTACAACATCTGAATATCATAACATCGCGTTTTCCTGGAGGTTCCATTTCTCTTCTTTATTCTTTGTTACCATGGTTCCAATTACTTACTTTACTAAGGTTCCTGATTATTTGTCTGTCTGTCTGTCTGTTAGTATATCCATCTATCGACTTATCTATCTACCTATCCGTATATCTGTCCGTCTGTCTGTCTGTCTATCTAATTATCTATCTATCTATCTATCTACCTATCTATCTATCTATCTATCTATCTATCTATCTATCCATATATCTATCTGTTTGTCTGTTTGTCTGTCTATCTGTCTGTCTGTCTATTTAGATGTGTGTTACACCAAAGGAAATAATTAGATCCTAGAATCGACCTCCACCGGATATACACACGCGTGCACATACTCACTTACATGCAGAAATACACACATACACGCAGGTACACACACGCATGCACGAATGTACATACACACACAAACACGCGCGTGCGCGCTAGCACACATCTTTTGGAATGACCCATTACAATTAGGAAAATCTTTAATTATGCGCGCAGATTCGGACACACACACACACACAGAGCGGAATTAGTTGCTATTATACAAGAGTTGCAGTATCTAGTAACCCTTAAATCTGTATCTTTCAAGGTAGTTCTCTTGTTGATTCAAAATCTGTATTGTATGCCTTACAATTTTTTGATACAGACACAAGACCTGATTTAATTACTGAGGCAAATCATCTTATACGTCGTTTAAGGATAAAAGGTACAGATCTCAGTTTCTGCTGGGTGCCTTCTGACGTTGGTCTTCGCTGTAAAGAAGTAGTTGACAGAGCAGCCAAGCAAGGTGTACACAATTCTATAATACTGTAGAATTACCTATTAATACTTCCGTAAAACAAGCTTGCAACTTGCTAGAATCAGCCTCATGGATTCGTTTTCATGAACACTTCAGTGAAACGTTTGTAACACAACAAATGATAAAACATTCATTTCAAAATGTATGTAAAAAATTGCAATATTCTTCCATATATCATTTGAGATCGATTGTTGCTGTTCATTTTTGTATTCAGTTAAACACACTGGAAACAAAATATTGTAAAAATGTCAAGTGTAATTGCGGTGAACAATTCACACTGTTACACTGTTTATTTTACTGCAAAATGCTACGTTCATTTTTACCAAAAATGTTTACACAAGAAAATTATTCTGAAACTCATATTAAGGAAGTTACTTCAGATCAATCTTTGTTAGTTAAAATTTCAGAATCATTGGTTCACAGTCCTGTTAATGCATTACTTTAAGTTTATGAAGTTTATACTTTAGCGTTAACTTTTCCCTTCATGTTGTTGATGTTAATTGTTAGTGTTAAGTTCCCCGTCTACTTATGTCCCTTACTTAGTCTCTCCTCTCCCCCCTATCCAACCAGCCCAACACTCATCCTCCATCCCCCTCTTCCCCACGTCTAATATCACTCTTAGACTCTTAGTGAAAAAACGTTAAATCAAAGAACGAACACACACACACACACACACACACACACACACACACACACACACACACACACACACACACACACACACACACACCAACGCACACACACACCAACGTGTATATACAAACATACACACACGTCATTTAGGATATCCCAGAACAATCCTGAAAATCTGTTCTTTTAAAAAAAAAGCGGAAGAACAAGGAAATTCCTTTTATTGTTTGAATTTCAATCAACCCACGTGTGAGCTGCGTGGCAAGAAAGAGAACAATACAGTTTGATAATAGTATCTGCTTTGTGTGTGAAATCACAGGATGCTGGTCACACACTCATACGCACACACATCTCTCTCTCTCTCACACACACACACACACACGCACACATACACACACACACACACACACACACACACACACACACACACACACACACACACACACACACACACACACACACACACACACACACGGACATGTACCAAAATTACTAAATATCATTACATCTCATGCCTCAAATAGCACTGTGTACTTCTTGTTCGAAATAGCACTGTACACCTAATGTCTCAAATAGCACTGTAAACCTCATGTCCCAAATAGCACTGATGTGTCAAACAGCACTAAACACTTCATGTCCCAAATAATATTGGACACCTCAAGTCCCAGATAGCCGCCATATACGCATATTCGTACGTAAACATACACAGAATAGCTAGATAGATGCATACACACACATTCACACTCAGACACATAGATTTATACATGTACATGTACAAAGAATATTGCATAAAACATACATACATATACATGTACACGTACAAACAATATTGCATAATGAATACATACATACATACATACATACATACATATACATGTACATATACATGTACATATACAAACAATATTGAATGACGAATACATGCATGCATACATACATACATAGATACATACGTACATACATACATACATACATACATACATACATACATACATACATACATACATACATACATACATACATACATACATACATACATACATACACACACATTTCTTTCTTGCAAGCTCAGCATGACACAGACACTTTTTGTATAGCCTTACCTTTTTCACAAACACGGGAGGGAAAATAAAACCAACCGGCTGAACAGCTGACACCACCCTGGTAAGCTATTTCCATGCCCATACATGGTCTGAAAACCAGCCCCAAGCTGTCACAACGCTGTCATTTGCTGTTTTTAAGGTTTCTGTCAGAATGTATCATCTCACGTCCAGCTGTTTGCGGACACAGTACAGAGAGCGGCGTTGTCTGAGTAAGTTGAGTTCGTCTTTTGTCGGTCCTGTCTTGAAGATTTTGTGGGTCACCTGAACTGCCTTCAACATGTGTGACGACGACGTTGCCGCTCTCGTCATCGACAATGGGTCCGGTATGTGCAAGGCCGGTTTTGCTGGAGATGATGCTCCACGAGCTGTCTTCCCCTCCATCGTCGGTCACCCCAGACATGAGGCAAGTTTATCGAATTGTTGCTGAGAAATGACCGCGCCCTGTATATCCTATGTTATAATTAAGTATGCTTGCCCCCCCCCCCCCCTGCATCCCCCCCCCACCATCAGTTTGGTGTTGAACTTTGTAATAAATATTTCATTCGTGGGTTCCCAAATACATTAGGAGATACATAAGTGGATTTTTACATTCATGACCGTTTTTGTTTCAGTTTGTTTTGTTTTTATGTTTGTCAGTGCTAAGCATTAAGGCAGTCATTTGAACATCGTTTTCAGGTATGTTCATGTGGTTGTACTTGACACGTTTCCAGAAGCCACTGAACATTGACATAGCTTCAGTACAGGGTCTTAATGTACACATACCATATTCTGCTTGCTTTACGTTCAAATAGAATAGAACCCAGACACTAGCAGGTCTGCACATATGTTCACATGAGAAATCTGGAAATCCCAACCCTTTACCTAGTAGATGGTACCAAAGTAGTTTCTAAACCTAGGACTTAACAATAGAAATGCCAGTTGTCTTGATCGCTTGACTATCGCAGTGATATGCTATGTGCAATAACGAAATGATAGTGCAGTTGATAAATACAGTAGATACTGCAAAGAGCATTTCCTACTTGGTCATATCCTTAACTCCCACTCTTTTAAAAACAGAGTAACATTTTTTAAAGGTTAGTTCCCGTTTACTTAGTACTCTTACCATATTCAGCTTATGCAATACGGCACACAGTTGCTCTGTTTTTGGCCGGTATTTTCCCCAAATCGTCGAATTTGCGGTGCACAGTCGCCTCCAGGCAGTGACATTTAAGCTCTACCCACAATGCCCAGGTCATGAGAAAGCGTATTTCCCCCCGTCCTTTTTTGTTTGTTTGTTTGTTTTTGATGTAAACCAGTATATGAACAGCAAAACAACCGAGAATGCACGCAGCGATGTATCAAACATTAAGTAGCATGAAATCCAAAACAAGTGTGTAAGTGTGACTGCCTGCGTTCAAGCAAACAGGAACCTGAAAAAGCCCGAAAGAAGAATAAGAACGCGAATTTAATACAAGAAGACAAGACAGGCGCAAATTTTCGGCCAGTGGGCTTTTGTCAAGCGTAAGATCACAAACAAACAGACACCAGATACAAAAATTAGGAGATAAAAACTGAAACTTCACTGCTGTTCCATCCAGTGTGAGAAATTTTTACATCTGGTGTTTGTTTGTTTGTGATCTTACGCTTGACAAAGGCCAATTGTCCAAAACTTTGCGCCTGTCTTGTCTTGTTGTATTAAATACGCGTTCTTATTCTTCTTTCATGTTTTTTCTGGTTCCTATTACGTAACATGTTTGTTATTATACATGGCTACCAGTAAGGCCTACATTTTTGACAAGTGAGTGAGCTGGTCCAAATCACTTGTTCACTCTTACAAAAGAAGACGTTTGGGGGGAAGGGTGTGGGATGAAGAAAACGATAAAGGGAAAAAATCGAAAACAAGGCAAAACAAAACAAATATACACACAACAAAACGAAACACACACACGCACACACACACACACACACACACACGCACACACACGCACACACACACACACACACACACACACACACACACACACACACACACACACACACACACACACACACACACAAACACAGACTTACACCATCATCATCATCATCATCATTATCAGGTGCCTTGCAACATGTCATTGGCGATCATGGACTTCCATCTGTCTCTATCTCGTGTTGCCTCAAGCATCTCTTCCACCCTCTTTGTCTTTAGCCACTCTGCCACTCTGCAAGTCCGTCTATATCTTCTCCCTGGGTCTACCTGGTGGTCTCTTTCCCTCCAGCTTTCCCATGGTGACCAGGTGCTCCAATTCCCCTTTCTTCATAAAATGGCCTATAAATGTTGCTTGTCTTTTCCTAATCTTCCTTATGAATGATCTTCTTGTGTCTGCCTCTATCAAGACTGTCTTGTTTGTTTTCTTTGATGTCCATGGAACTCTCAACATTCTTCTTAGAAACCACATCTCAGCTGCCTCAATCTTGTTCTGGCTGACTGTCCACGCCTCACAACCGTATAACAGTATTGGTTCTATATAACATTCAAGAACTCTCTTCCTGATGTTAATTGACAGACTTTTGTTGGTAAGAATACTTTTCATCTTCTTGAATGCTGTTTTGGCTTAGCCAATTCTGCTGGCTATTTCTGAGGTGCATCTTTCGTCTGGTGAAATGATCGTTCCAAGGTATTTAATCTTATCAACCTGTCTCAAGGTTGTGCCATTTGCTTTTAATTTTTCATGAGGGGATTTCATGTTTTTTACTGATCACCATGACTTCAGTCTTCCTGCTGTTTAGTTCCAACCCCTTACCTTTGCTTTCTATTTCAACTATACTCACAAGGTTTTGTAGGTCCCTTTCATTTTCTGCAATTAGCATGGTGTCATCTGCGTATCGAATGCTGTTTATCATTTTTTTTTTCTCCAACCTTTAATCCAGGGTCTTCCTCTAGGTTTCTCATAATGCTTTTGCTGCGAAGTGAAAACAGATCTGGTGACAAAACACAACCCTGTCTGATTCCTCTTTTGTTGTTTTGGAAAAAGCTTATATTGATTTCTATTCTCATTGCAGCTGTTTGTTCCCAATACATATTTCTGATTATTTGTAGATCTTTTCCATCATTATTGAGACTTTCTAGTTGGTTGATCAATTCTTCATGTCTTACCCGATCAAAAGCCTTGGTATAATCAACAAAGCATAAATATAAATCCTTATTCATCTCGACTGACCTCTATATGATAGTTCTTAGGATGCATATGGCATTAATAGTTCTTTTCCCTTTCACAAATCCACACTGTTCATCTGCTATTTCTCTTTTGATTCTACTCCTTGCCGTCATCATGATTATTCTTAATAGGATTTTTGTTACATGACTCATCAAACTGATTGTGCGATGGAGTTCACATTCTATAGCCCGTGACTTCTTTGGAAGCGCAATGAAAATTGATTTTTCCAGTGTCGTAAATTTCATTTATGAGGACTTATTTTTTCCTCCAGGGCTTCAATCATCTCTGTAGTAATGTTGTCTGGTCCTGGGGCGTTTCCTGGTTTCATCTTTTTCAATGCTGCTCTAACTTCATCTTTCATTGTGGGTGGTCCTTCAAAGGTCTTTCTTATAATGTGTTCTTCGTTTCTGTCATCTTCAAAAAGGTCCTTAATGAACTCTCCCCATCTGTCTAATATTTTGTCTTTTTCCATGATAAGCGTACCATCTTTCGACTTTAAGCAACCAGTTGATGTGCATGTCATTTTCCTGTGGACAATTTCTTCAGTTCATCTGTACATACCTGACGATCCGTTTTGTATCGGTCTTCCATTTCTTTGCATTTTGTTTTCAGCCAAGCTTCCTTAGCTTCATTGCACCTATTCCTGATTTCTTTGTTTATCTTCCTGTATATTTCCTCGTTTCTCTTTGCCTTCCTCCGTTCCTCCATCAAGCCTAAAATTTCTTTTGTCATCCAGTTCGTTTTTGCTTTTCTATCTACTTCAGGGATTTCTTCACAAGCTTCATTTATCGAAATTTTCAACTTTGTCCATTGTTCCTCACTGTCACCAACGTCTTCCAGAGCACTGAATTCGTTTGAACATGTACGTTAATTTTTTTAGGTATAATAACATCTGTCTTTAAGAGTCCAAGATTTAGTTTGAGGTTGCTTTTGGTATGTTTCCACCTAAATCTTCCCACCACAGGATTGTGGTCACTGTTGCAGTCTGCACCTGGTAGTGTTTTTGCTGACAGTAAAGAATTTCTAAATCTTTTATTAATCAGGATGTAGTCAATCTGATTTTTGGTATTATCTTCTGGACTCATCCAAGTCCATTTCCTTCTATTAGGCTGCTCAAGCCAGGTGTTTCCTACTATGAACTCATTCATCTGTGCCCATTCTATAAGTTTGCCTCCCCTTTCATTTTGTGTACCAAGGCCATGAGGTCCAACTCCCCCTTTAGCATTAAAATCTCCCATTATTACTGTAACTTCCTGTGATTTACTTAGGCAATGGCCATCTCTAATACTTCGTAGAAGTTGTCGATGTCTTCCTGGGTACTTGTGTATTCTCCCCAGCAAAATAATCGACAGACAAAAGAAGAAAAATGAAGATAACGACGACCTTCGTTCCGGTAGGGACAGTCATGCGGCACAGGTGACACCAGATCGTCAGCAAGCCACTGCGACCAACCTCATAAATACCAAAATCACAACTTGGAACATTAGAACATTGTTGCAAAAACGTAAATGAGACAATATCAAAATGGAGATGGAAAGGTTTAACATTAGTATTTTAGACACACTTACACACAGATAGGAATTGGTTAGGAGGTTGGAGGAAGGAACAGGCCATTCCATTACTGGTAATGTTGACTATTATCAACATGATTTTGTCAACACTTTTTTGACAGATTTTTTTGAAAATCAAAATCTTGGTATCGGTCTTTCAGGGCGCGAAACTCAAGTCCTAAAAGCGGATAAAGATGGGTGTGATCCAGGCTGGGTTACTTAGTCAAAAGGCAGGCCAGTTCATTAGTTCACACGGGAAAAGTTTTGCAGTGAAAAAGCGCGTGGAATGATTGAATTGCAGGCAGCAAAATCTAGACAGGATTCTGTAACTTGAGGGAGGGAGAGGGTAGAAGGTGTGGCGCATAAAATGCATGCAGGTACTGTTTACTGTTCAAAAGAAAACAACAGCAGTGACCGCACACACACACACGTACACACACACACACACACACACACACACACACACACACACACACATACACACACACACACACACACACACACACACATACACACACACACACACACACATACAAATACACACACACACACACACACACACACACACACACACACACACACACACACACACACACACACACACACACACACAAACGGGCGGGAAAAGGATATTATTTGAAAACTTGGAAGTTATCTTGTTCTCAAAGGAGATTTTCCTTTCAATAATCTCAAGGCTTCACAGCGTGCAAATGATCCCATAACCTTTACAGCGTAAGCGTCTCTCTGATCCCATATCCATTCCACCATGTCATTCAAAGAGAAATGGTGGATGCCCTGAGACTGCTCGTGGCCTAAACTCTAGACACTAGCGAGGTAAACCTTGCTTCGAGATTCTAGTAACTTCAGGATTCTAAGCCAGATGGACCAACGTAATCTGCACGTCGATGGAATCCTGCATGCTTTATCTTGAGCCTCTGCAAGTGGTACTTGGTGCAAGTCTGAAGCATCCATGCCGTGTGGATGCCGGAGGCTCTTTCAGTATAAATAGGATTCCAACCTTCTGGAAATTCTGTTTTAGAAATTTTCTCTTTTCTATCACTCTCTTTGTTTGTCTTATTCTTTTGCTTTCTGTCATTTCTTCCTTTCTTTCCCTGCCTTGTTGGTCTTATCAACTGTATGTATTTGATAAAGCCTTACGTACTTTTTCTTAGGATGGATAATTGGCTCATGTATTAAGCGTATTTTTGGCCCTAGACCAATGCGATATGCGAAAGCAATTTTCTGGTCATTCACACCGCCAAGAAATCCGTAGTCTTCCGAACATTAACATTTTCAAGTTAGTTTGTAAACCTGGACCTTACCATAAACAGGCAAGTGAGTGTGTGTGTGCATGTGTATGTGTGTGTGCGTGTGTGTATGTATTTCAAGCATAATTCGCCGTTTCATTACCTAGACATTTAATTTATTACCTGGTCATTGCTCTTGATCTTAATCGTCTGTTTTCAGGGTGTGATGGTGGGTATGGGCCGGAAGGACAGCTATGTTGGAGATGAGGCACAGAGCAAGCGTGGTATCCTGACCCTCAAGTACCCCATTGAACACGGCATCGTCACCAACTGGGATGACATGGAGAAGATCTGGCATCACACCTTCTACAATGAGCTGCATGTGGCCCCTGAAGAGCACCCTGTTCTGCTGACGGAGGCTCCCCTCAACCCCAAGGCCAACCGTGAAAAGATGACCCAGATCATGTTCGAGACCTTCAACTCACCAGCTATGTACGTAGCCATCCAAGCCGTGTTGTCCCTGTATGCCTCTGGTCGTACCACAGGTATCGTTTTTGACTGTGGTTATGGTGTGACCCACACAGTGCCCATCTACGAAGGTTATGCTCTGCCCCACGCTATCATGAGGTTGGATCTGGCTGGTCGTGACCTCACAGATTACCTGATGAATATCCTGACAGAGCGTGGCTACAGCTTCACCACCACAGCTGAGAGAGAAATCGTGCGTGACATCAAGGAGAAGCTGTGCTATGTGGCTTTGGACTTTGTGCAGGAGATGCAAACTGCTCACTCGTCTTCCTCTCTGGAGAAGAGCTATGAGCTTCCTGACGGTCAGGTCATCACCATTGGCAACGAACGCTTCCGTTGTCCTGAGGCTGCTCTACAGCCATCTTTCTTGGGAATGGAATCTGCTGGTATTCACGAAACCATCTACAACTCCATCATGAAGTGTGATGTCGACAGTCGCAAGGACTTATACGCCAACACTGTGCTGTCTGGAGGCTCCACCATGTTCCCTGGTATGGCCGACAGAATGCAGAAGGAAATCACAGCCCTGGCTCCTCCCACCATGAAGATCAAGATCATCGCTCCCCCAGAGCGCAAGTACTTAGTATGGATTGGTGGCTCCATCCTGGCCTCTCTGTCAACCTTCCAGCAGATGTGGATCTCCAAGCAGGAGTACGATGAGTCTGGCCCATCTATCGTCCACAGAAAATGCTGCTAAGTCTTGGCATTTGGTATCAAGAATGGACATTCTTTTTTGTTAACGATCGTTCCGAATCTTCATCGAATACTTTCGATTTTCTGAATAGTTGAACAGTGAATCGCCTCTGCTGTCATTCAAATCAAAACAAATCGCATACCAACTCTGAATGGTCCACACTGCTCAAACTTTTGTTTTTCTTTAAGATTTAGATATTTTGCTTAAAAAATTGTCTATTTTGTTGTATTTGAATGAAATCCGACGCAGAATTTTGTTACTTTCATTACGAAATAAAAGTAATTTATGCAGACGTGATTATGTGTGCGTATCTTTATGTACTAGAGTTTGTGTGTGTGTCTATGTCTGTCTATCTGTGTCTGTGTCTTTGTGTGTGAATGGTGAACGGCTTCTAATGTGTTTCTGCCGGCTGGATTTCTCATGTAGTTCTCCCTCCTCACCACCACTGCCAACCCCCAACCCCCCCCCCCTCCCCCCATCTCCTCATGGCATTCCAGTCAGACGACACGTGTCGTTCGTTTCCATGGGACTTTAACGTAATTATGCTTTGATGGTATGGAAAAAAACTGGAACCTGATTTAACTTTTTTGTTTTTCGCAGCCTGTCCACCAGCATCCTGCATTGTCAACCCATACTAGCAAAGCAAAAGATTAACCCTAACCTCCTGCAGATACAGTGTGAGGGAGTCAAAGCGTTCAGTTTTTGCAGTTGGTGGATAGGTTGCAGGAGTCAAAAGACTTATTCATATTTCATCCAAACATGTGTAGCATCTATTTCCCCCATAGCCAAATGATTGGTCTCATCATATGCCCACATAATGCGCTCGCGAGAGATGGGCCCGCGAACCTAGTAAAAGTAGAACATTATTGAAGTGTATACTAGGTCCGAGATCTGTTACGTCGAGTTCAATCTCAGCCCGCAACATTAGAAAAAAAAAACTGACCAGTTAGCAACCCATCCGTCATTCTGGTAATGTCAGCTGAGTGTTTCATTAAGTCCCTCATTATCCCCGTCCATATTTCAAGACTAAAAGTGCCAAGTGTTTTTTTTCAGGTTCAGGGAATCTGCTATATTTTGACTGCTGGCAGATTTGGGTGGCATGCATATCGGACTTGTCCCAAGTGCGATGAATCCATCTTGAACACATTCACTCCAAATCAAGTCCAAATTCCCAAGTTCCATGCTCTAGTTTTCCGATCTGTCCTTCCAACTTTGACTAAGAACTAGACGATAGATTATGTGGGTGTTGTAACATTATAGACCTAAGCTCGTATATCTCGATGTACTCTCTCTCTCTCTCTTTCTGTCTGTCTGTCTGTCTGTCTCACACACACACACACACACACACACACACACACACACACACACGCACGCACGCACGCACGCACGCACACAATCTCTTCTCTTTCACTCTCTTTGTGTGTCTATCTATCTCTTTGTCTCTCTCTCTCTCTCTCTCTCTCTCTGAAACACACACACACACACACACACACACACACACACACACACACACACTTATACACGCACACACACTTATACACGCACACACACCTCACACATTCACTCATTCGCTCTCATTGGGTTATTGCTCTTAATATAGGCGTCTTTATCACTTATATGGTGAGCTCATTCTGTCATTAAAGCCACTGAGCTCAAAAGTACACAGGGACAGTTGCACCAGTTTACACACGATGGCACCAACTTGGCATGTGCGTTTTTTTCCAGTACTGGACAAAGCAATGCATAGGAACATAGACGCATTTCATGCAGGTTATTTCAAAATCGTACACAGCGGAACGTGGACATAATCCAAACGCTTATTCGTTTGTCTTTTCTTTTATCCCTTCTCTGTTTTAGTTTCTCAATCATTCCCCTTTGCAAAACAACAACAAAAACAACAACAAAAACAAACAAAAAACGCGGTTTGATTATTTAAACGTCTGAAAAGAAAAAAGTTGAGCAAAAAACAAAAAAAACAAAAAAATCTTTTTTAAAAAGCGTCGCCTAAAATGTTTTGATTTTAATCTGTTGACACGCAACTTTCTGCATGAAGAACTTCTTATAACAATAGTCAAGCCATGCTGAACATTCTATTATTCTTCCATGGAGTAAGACGATGCTTAACTTTGAACGTGAAAATAAGGCTATCGTGATCACACCTGTGTAGTGGTAATTCATTGTGAATCCGAACATTTATGGGCAACAAAGTATGGATAGAATCTATCTACGAGCTTAGAAATTCCTACCGAAACATTTTATATTCCGAATGATAAATCCGAATCCACACAGACTTAATTAAGCAAACTTGGAATCTTAACGACAATGTGAGCAGTATGCGTTGTACTGCGCTAGCTTGTTTCATTTTCAAAAACGTTTATTTATTCTTGATGTTGGAGTTATTCCTTGTACTCACCACAAGCAACAGGTACGTACAGAACTTGTGGCCTAGGTGATAGATCAAGTATGGTCGGGAGCCTGGACACAATTAACATTTGCACAACATCTGAATATCATAACATCGCTTTTTCCTGGAGGTTCCATTTCTCTTCTTTATTCTTTGTTACCATGGTTCCAATTACTTATTTTACTAAGGTTCCTTTTTATTTGTCTGTCTGTCTGTCTATTAGTATATCCATCTATCGACTTATCTATCTACCTATCCGTTTATCTGTCTGTCTGTCTGTCTGTCTATCTATCTATCTATCAACCTGTCTGTCTGCCTGTCTATCTGTCTGTCTGTCTATCTAATTATCTATCTATCTATCTATCTATCTATCCATCTATCTATCTGTCTGTCTGTTTGTCTGTCTGTCTGTCTGTGTCTATCTATTTAGATGTGTGTTACACCAAAGGAAATAATTAGATCCTAGGATCGACCTCCACCGGATATACACACGCGTGCACATACTCACTTACATGCAGAAATACACACATACACGCAGGTACACACACGCATGCACGAACGTACATACACACACAAACACGCGCGTGCGCGCAAGCACATTCACAAACACACATCTTTTGGAATGACAATTAGGAAAATCATTGAAAACAGCTTACACTGCTAACAGTCGAAAGCTCCGAGGGCCGGACTCTGGCGTGGAGATCATCAGGAGAGAATGCGTCGCTGTTTCGGGCTCTTCCTCTCTACAGCTTCAATGACGCACCGAGCCCCCTCACCGATGTGAGGTCTCCCTGCCAGTTCGACTGTATGCCTTTGCCATCAACCGTCAGGACTCGCTCCAGGAGGTGTCCTCTCTCTTCAACCAGATCCAATGACTTGCTTTCTCTACGGTCTTCTGTAGAGCTTTTGTCATGGTTTTCACTTTCTTCGGACCAAGTCCAGCCACTTTCATCCACTTTCTGACGCTATTTGCGATGTAACCTCTGCAGCCGACTTCGACTGGAAAGTGCGTTGCTTTCCATCCCGCCTCCTCGCATTCATCGACAAGAGCCTCGTAGCGATTCTCCTTCCGCTCGTGTGCAGCCCTGATATTGTCTTCGTGGGGCACCGTCAGCTCCACAAGGTGCACCTCTCTCTCTTCCTTGCTCCATACCACCAGGTCTGGCTTCTTCGTTGTTGGGATGGGGAAGAATCTCTCGCAGCCCTCAAGGTCTGCAGCTACCTCCCACAGACCACCACACTGGCCATCCGTGGCCTCGCTTGCCTTCTTTCCATCAGGAACCTTGCTTCCTTGCGGTACAAACATGATCTTGCCCAGTCCTTGTTTCTGCGGCTTAAGAGCGTATTTTCCCTCCTCCACCTGCTCTTTCGCCATCTTGGTAAACACCCTGAGCACTTCATTGTGTCTCCAGGTGTATCTATTCAGGGCCAGGTGGCAGTTTGAGAGGATATGCTTCATGGTTCCTAGTTTGCCGCACCTGCACTTGTCATCTTCCTGGACCTTCCATCTGACTAAGTTCACTGGTGAAGGCAGAACATCATAGGTGGACCGGAGAACAAATCTTAACCTCGATGTGTTCCACTCCCAGATCTCACTCCATCCAATCTTTCTTTCCACTACATGCTCCTCCCACCCGGTCACCCGCACTTGTTGAGCACACTGGATGAGGTGAACTTCTCGCCCTTCAGCCTCATTCTTTCGCACCTGCCCTGCTGCAGCTGCTCTTCTGTCTCGTTGGGACATCTTCCTAAAAGGTCTGAAGTCGCCGTTGCCAAGTCCCAACCTGCCCTCTGTGCTGGACCTACAATGTCGCCATGTTCCAACGAAGAGATGATCTCGTCAGCCGCATCCTCCGCATTCCATTTTCTCGCTGTTCTGACTTCTGGTGGGTCGTCGCTGACTTTTTGATCCCTCGACTCCCTCAGCATCATCACAGTCCTGATCTTTCCTGCCTTGTAGATCTCCACGATGGATGCGAGGGGTAGCTGGAGCGCTCCATTCTGCCTGTACAGGGCTGATGTGTTGGTTGTGCGAGGCAGCCCCAGCCACTTCCTGATGTAGGTGTTACATGTTTTCTCGATCATCTCAACTCTCGACACGGCGACCTCGTACGTCATCAGCGGCCATGCCAGTCGAGGGTAGAGCGCAAACTGCAAACACCATATCTTATACTTTCCTGGCAGTTTTGTTTGGTCAATCGCTTTCAGCCCATCTTTAGCCTGCTTCATGATTTCCACACCCCGACTCCTGTCTGACAGGGTTCCTGCATACCACCGTCCCAAACTTTTCACAGGTTGCTCTTTTACTGTAGGCATCTGTTCCCCTGCGATTGTAAACTTCTGTTGCTTCTGCTTCCCTTTGTGAATAGTCAGGCTTCTAGATTTCTTGGCTTTAAACTTCATCCTGGACCAAGTGATCAGCTCATCCAGCCGAGTCAAAACACCCTGCATTGTGTCCGTATCTCTTGTCAGCAAGGTCACGTCATCCATGAAGGCTTTCTCTGGTGATCTCACCTTTGCTTTTTCCTCAGCGCAGTCTGCAGATCTCAGTAACATCTCCATCACCAGGATGAACCAGATGACAGATATAGTGCAGCCGGCTGCGATCCCAATCTCCAATCGGTGCCACTCAGTTATGAAGTCTTTGGTCGAGAATCGCATCTGGAAGTTACCGTAGTATTCTTTCATGATGCCTTGCACCTCGTGCGGGATGTAAAAGAAGTCCATTGCTTTCATCAGCAGTTCATGGGGAACGGATCCGTAGGCATTCGCCAGATCCAACCAAACCACACTTAGGTTTCCTTTGGTTTTCTTTGCCTCCTGGATTGCATCCCAGATCGTAAAAGAGTGTTCAATGCATCCTGGGATCCCTGGTATCCCAGCTTTCTGCACGCTCTCATCCACATAGCCGTTGCTTTGCAGATATGCCACAGTCCTCTTCACAAGTATTCCCATGAAGATCTTGCACACCACATTGATGATGGAGATGGGTCGGAACTGCCCTATAATCTCTGCATTCTGTTCCTTTGGTAGGTACACTCCTTCTGCTCTGCACCAACCTTCAGCAAGCTCCTTGTCTTCCCACAAAGCTCTCAGCATCTCAAAAAGGGTGTGCCTCAACTCGTCGCTATACTTGAAAACCTTGTAGGACACGCCATCTCCTCCAGATGCACTTTTGGCTCTTGCTTTTCTGACAAACTCGTCCACTTCTTTTTCTCTGATCGGACCAAGCTGGAAGCTCACACCAGGGGCAGTCGGATGCTTCAGGCCTTTCATGTCTGGCAGCGGCTCATCCCTTTTTGGATCGCTGTACGTCTGCTTAACATGAGTGTCTAGCTCTTCTTTCGTACACTTCAACTTCCCGCTCCGTGCCTCCGTGAACAACTTCTTAGCTGTTCCATATGGATTCTTCATAAATTCCTCACGTGCTCTTCTGCTCTCTTTTCTTCTGGTGCGTCTTCTTTCTTGCCTCTGGAGGTCTCTGCTCTTTTTTTTAAGGTCTTCAAACATGATTCTCAGGCCTTCTTGTTCTTCTGGCGGTGCATTTTTTCTCTGCTTCTGCAAGTCACGTTTCTGTTTTCTCATTTGTGCTAGTACTCTCTGCCTTCTACTCAATCCCCCTTTCTGCAAAGGTGTTTTCTTCTCTACCTCGCCGCTACCAAATTCTTCCATCGCCGACTCGTAGATAATGTTTGCAAACACGCCCAACATCTCTTTGGTTCGCCTCTGCTGGAATTCTTCTTGGCTTCTTTCAGTTTCTTCCTGACGTTATCTTCCAGTACCTTGTACTTTGCCTTCTCATTGGCAGCGGGCCACAGTATTATCGGCTTCCTTGTCCCTGGTTCCTGGGTTTGCTGCTCTGCACCGCTCTGGGTCTGGACGGAAGGAGAGTGGACTGGAGCACTAATCGATCCACTGTGGTTTTCGTCCTGGGATGATTTGCTTCGTGTCTTACGATCTGTCGATCTGCACTGTCTTCTCTCCCTCATACAGAGACGTCAAATCAAAGAACGAACACGCACACACACACACACACACACACACACACACACACACACACACACACACACACACACACACACACACACACACACACACACACACCAACGTGTATATACAAACACACACACACGTCATTTAGGATATCCCAGAACAATCCTGAAAATCTGTTCTTTTAAAAAAAAAGCGGAAGAACAAGGAAATTCCTTTTATTGTTTGAATTTCAATCAACCCACGTGTGAGCTGCGTGGCAAGAAAGAGAACAATACAGTTTGATAATGGTATCTGCTTTGTGTGTGAAATCACAGGATGCTGGTCACACACTCATACGCACACACATCTCTCTCTCTCTTTCACGCACACACACGCACACACGCACACACACGCACACACACACACACACACACACACACACACAACACACACACACACGCACACACACACACACACGGACATGTACCAAAATTACTAAGTATCATTACATCTCATGCCTCAAATAGCACTGTGTACTTCATGTCCAAAATAGCACTGTACACCTAATGTCTCAAATAGCACTGTAAACCTCATGTCCCAAATAGCACTGTTTACCTGATGTGTCAAACAGCACTAAACACTTCATGTCCCAAATAATACTGGACACCTGAAGTCCCAGATAGCCGCCATATACGCATATTCGTACGTAAACATACACAGAATAGCTAGATAGATGCATACACACACATTCACACCAAAACACATAGATTTATACATGTACATGTACAAAGAATATTGCATAAAACATACATACATATACATTACACGTACAAACAATGTTGCATAATGAATACATACATACATACATACATACATACATATACATGTACATATCCAAACAATATTGAATGATGAATACATGCATGCATACATACATACATACATACATACATACATACATACATACATACATACATACATACATACATACATACATACATACATACACACACATTTCTTTCTTGCAAGCTCAGCATGACACAGACACTTTTTGTATAGCCTTACCTTTTTCACAAACACGGGAGGGAAAATAAAACCAACCGGTTGAACAGCTGACACCACCCTGATAAGCTATTTCCATGCCCATACATGGTCTGAAAACCAGCCCCAAGCTGTCACAACGCTGTCATTTGCTGTTTTTAAGGTTTCTGTCAGAATGTATCATCTCACGTCCAGCTGTTTGCGGACACAGTACAGAGAGCGGCGTTGTCTGAGTAAGTTGAGTTCGTCTTTTGTCGGTCCTGTCTTCAAGATCTTGTGGGTCACCTGAACTGCCTTCAACATGTGTGATGACGACGTTGCCGCTCTGGTCATCGACAATGGGTCCGGTATGTGCAAGGCCGGTTTTGCTGGAGATGATGCTCCACGAGCTGTCTTCCCCTCCATCGTCGGTCGCCCCAGACATGAGGCAAGTTTATCGAATTGTTGCTGAGAAGTGACCGCGCCCTGTATATCCTATGTTATAGTTAAGTATGCTTGCCCCCCCCCTGCATCCCCCCCCCTACCATCAGTTTGGTGTTGAACTTTGTAATAAATATTTCATTCGTGGGTTCCCAAATACATTAGGAGATACATAAGTGGACTTTTACATTCATGACCGTTTTTGTTTCAGTTTGTTTTGTTTTTATGTTTGTCAGTGCTAAGCATTAAGGCAGTCATTTGGACATCGTTTTCAGGTATGTTCATGTGGTTGTATTTGACACGTTTCCAGAAGCCACTGAACATTGACATAGCTTCAGTACAGGGTCTTAATGTACACATACCATATTCTGCTTGCTTTACGTTCAAATAGAATAGAACCCAGACACTAGCAGGTCTGCACATATGTTCACATGAGAAATCTGGAAATCCCAACCCTTTACCTAGTAGATGGTACCAAAGTAGTTTCTAAACCTAGGACTTAACAATAGAAATGCCAGTTGTCTTGATCGCTTGACTATCGCAGTGATATGCTATGTGCAATAACGAAATGATAGTGTAGTTGATAAATACAGTAGATACTGCAAAGAGCATTTCCTACTTGGTCATATCCTTAACTCCGACTCTTTTCAAAAAAGAGTAACATTTTTTAAAGGTTAGTTCCCGTTTACTTAGTACTCTTACCATATTCAGCTTATGCAATACGGCACACAGTTGCTCTGTTTTTGGCCGGTATTTTCCCCAAATCGTCGAATTTGCGGTGCACAGTCGCCTCCAGGCAGTGACATTTAAGCTCTACCCACAATGCCCAGGTCATGAGAAAGCGTATTTCTCCCCCCCCCCCCCCCTGTCCTTTTTTGTTTGTTAATTTGTTTTTGATGTAAACCAGTATATGAACAGCAAAACAACCGAGAATGCACGCAGCGATGTATCAAACATTAAGTAGCATGAAATCCAAAACAAGTGTGTAAGTGTGACTGCCTGCGTTCAAGCAAACAGGAACCTGAAAAAGCCCGAAAGAAGAATAAGAACGCGTATTTAATACAAGAAGACAAGACAGGCGCAAATTTTCGGCCAATGGGCTTTTGTCAAGCGTAAGATCACAAACAAACAGACACCAGATACAAAAATTAGGAGATAAAAACTGAAACTTCACTGCTGTTCCGTCCAGTGTGAGAAAAGGAAAAAAACTGACTCAGTTTATTCTCCTAATTTTTACATCTGGTATTTGTTTGTTTGTGATCTTACGCTTGACAAAGGCCAATTGTCCAAAACTTTGCGCCTGTCTTGTCTTGTTGTATTAAATATGCGTTCTTATTCTTCTTTCATGTTTTTTTCTGGTTCCTATTACGTAACATGTTTGTTATTATACATGGCTACTAGTAAGGCCTACATTTTTGACAAGTGAGTGAGCTGGTCCAAATCACTTGTTCACTCTAACAAAAGAAGGCGTTTGGGGAGAAGGGTGTGGGATGAAGAAAACGATAAAGGGAAAAAAATCGAAAACAAGGCAAAACAAAACAAATATACACACAACAAAACGAAACACACACACGCACACACACACACACACACACGCACACACACACGCACACACACACACACACACCACACACACACACACACACACACACACACGTCTAATATCACTTACAGTGAAAAGACGTTAAATCAAAGAACGAACGAACACACACACACACATACACACACACACACATACACACAAACACAGACTTACACCATCATCATCATCATCATCATCATCATTATCAGGTGCCTTGCAACATGTCATTGGCGATCATGGACTTCCATCTGTCTCTATCTCGTGTTGCCTCAAGCATCTCTTCCACCCTCTTTGTCTTTAGCCACTCTGCCACTCTGCAAGTCCGTCTATATCTTCTCCCTGGGTCTACCTGGTGGTCTCTTTCCCTCCAGCTTTCCCATGGTGACCAGGTGCTCCAATTCCCCTTTCTTCATAAAATGGCCTATAAATGTTGCTTGTCTTTTCCTAATCTTCCTTATGAATGATCTTCTTGTGTCTGCCTCTATCAAGACTGTCTTGTTTGTTTTCTTTGATGTCCATGGAACTCTCAACATTGTTTTCTTTGATGTCCATGGAACTCTCAACATTCTTCTTAGAAACCACATCTCAGCTGCCTCAATCTTGTTCTGGCTTTGCTTGCTGACTGTCCACGCCTCACAACCGTATAACAGTATTGGTTCTATATAACATTCAAGAACTCTCTTCCTGATGTGAATTGACAGACTTTTGTTGGTAAGAATACTTTTCATCTTCTTGAATGCTGTTTTGGCTTGGCCAATTCTGCCGGCTATTTCTGAGGTGCATCTTTCGTCTGGTGAAATGATCGTTCCAAGGTATTTAAACTTATCAACCTGTCTCAAGGTTGTGCCATTTGCTGTTATTTTTCATGAGGGGATTTCATGTTTTTTACTGATCACCATGACTTCAGTCTTCCTGCTGTTTAGTTCCAACCCCTTACCTTTGCTTTCTATTTCAACTATACTTACAAGGTTTTGTAGTTCCCTTTCATTTTCTGCAATTAGCATGGTGTCATCTGCGTATCGAATGCTGTTTATCATTTTTTTTTCTCCAACCTTTAATCCAGGGTCTTCCTCTAGGTTTCTCATGATGCTTTCACTGCGAAGTTAAAACAGATCTGGTGACAAAACACAACCCTGTCTGATTCCTCTTTTGTTGTTTTGGAAAGAGCTTATATTGTTTTCTATTCTCATTGCAGCTGTTTGTTCCCAATACATATTTCTGATTATTTGTAGATCTTTTCCATCATTATTGAGACTTTCTAGTTGGTTGATCAATTCTTCATGTCTTACCCGATCAAAAGCCTTGGTATAATCAACAAAGCATAAATATAAATCCTTATTCATCTCGACTGACCTCTCTATGATAGTTCTTAGGATGCATATGGCATTAATAGTTCTTTTCCCTTCCACAAATCCACACTGTTCATCTGCTATTTCTCTTTTGATTCTATTCCTTGCCGTCATCATGATTATTCTTAATAGGATTTTTGTTACATGACTCATCAAACTGATTGTGCGATGGAGTTCACATTCTATAGCCCCTGTCTTCTTTGGAAGCGCAATGAAAATTGATTTTGACATAATTTGGGGGGATTTTTCCAGTGTCGTAAATTTCATTCAGGAGGACTTATTTTTTCCTCCAGGGCTTCAATCATCTCTGTAGTAATGTTGTCTGGTTCTGGGGCGTTTCCTGGTTTCATCTTTTTCAATGCTGCTCTAACTTCATCTTTCATTGTGGGTGGTCCTTCAAAGGTCTTTCTTATAATGTGTTCTTAGTTTCTGTCATCTTCAAAAAGGTCTTTAATGAACTCTCCCCATCTGTCTAATATTTTGTCTTTTTCCATGATAAGCGTACCATCTTTCGACTTTAAGCAACCAGTTGATGTGCATGTCATTTTCCTGTGGACAATTTCTTCAGTTCATCTGTACATACCCTGACGATCCGTTTTGTATCGGTCTTCCATTTCTTTGCATTTTGTTTTCAGCCAAGCTTCCTTAGCTTCATTGCACCTATTCCTGATTTCTTTGTTTATCTTCCTGTATATTTCCTCGTTTCTCTTTGCCTTCCTCCGTTCCTCCATCAAGCCTAAAATTTCTTTTGTCATCCAGTTCGTTTTTGCTTTTCTATCTACTTCAGGGATTTCTTCACAAGCTTCATTTATCGAAATTTTCAACTTTGTCCATTGTTCCTCACTGTCACCAACGTCTTCCAGAGCACTGAATTTGTTTGAACATGTACGTTAATTTTTTTTACGTATAATAACATCTGTCTTTAAGAGTCCAAGATTTAGTTTGAGGTTGCTTTTGGTATGTTTCCGCCTAAATCTTCCCACCACAGGATTGTGGTCACTGTTGCAGTCTGCACCTGGTAGTGTTTTTGTTGACAGTAAAGAAATTCTAAATCTTTTATTAATCAGGATGTAGTCAATCTGATTTTTGGTATTATCTTCTGGACTCATCCAAGTCCATTTCCTTCTATTAGGCTGCTCAAGCCAGGTGTTTCCTACTATGAACTCATTCATCTGTGCCCATTCTATAAGTTTGCCTCCCCTTTCGTTTTGTGTACCAAGGCCATGAGGTCCAACCCCCCCTTTAGCATTAAAATCTCCCATTATTACTGTAACTTCCTGTGATTTACTTAGGCAATGGCCATCTCTAATACTTCGTAGAAGTTGTCGATGTCTTCCTGGGTACTTGTGTATTCTCCCCAGCAAAATAATCGACAGACAAAAGAAGAAAAATGAAGATAACGACGACCTTCGTTCCGGTAGGGACAGTCATGCGGTACAGGTGACACCAGACCGTCAGCAAGCCACTGCGACCAACCTCATAAATACCAAAATCACAACATGGAACATTAGAACATTGTTGCAAAAACGTAAATGAGACAATATCAAAATGGAGATGGAAAGGTTTAACATTAGTATTTTAGGACACACTTACACACAGATAGGAATTGGTTAGGAGGTTGGAGGAAGGAACAGGCCATTCCATTACTGGTAATGTTGACTATTATCAACATGATTTTGTCAACACTTCTTTGACAGATTTTTTTGAAAATCAAAATCTTGGTATCGGTCTTTCAGGGCGCGAAACTCAAGTCCTAAAAGCGGATAAAGATGGGTGTGATCCAGGCTGGGTTACTTAGTCAAAAGGCAGGCCAGTTCATTAGTTCACACGGGAAAAGTTTTGCAGTGAAAAAGCGCGTGGAATGATTGAATTGCAGGCAGCAAAATCTAGACAGGATTCTGTAACTTGAGGGAGGGAGAGGGTAGAAGGTGTGGCGCATAAAATGCATGCAGGTACTGTTTACTGTTCAAAAGAAAACAACAGCAGTGACAACACACACACACACACACAGCACGCACACACACACACACACACACACACACACACACACCCCAACACATACACATACACACACACACACACACACACACACATACACACACACACACACACACACATACACACACACACACACACACACACACACACACACACACACACACACACACAACATACACACACACACACACAAACGGGCGGGAAAAGGATATTATTTGAAAACTTGGAAGTTATCTTGTTCTCAAAGGAGATTTTCCTTTCAATAATCTCAAGGCTTCACAGCGTGCAAATGATCCCATAACCTTTACAGCATAAGCGTCTCTCTGATCCCATATCCATTCCACCATGTCATTCAAAGAGAAATGGTGGATGCCCTGAGACTGCTCGTGGCCTAAACTCTAGACACTAGCGAGGTAAACCTTGCTTCGAGATTCTAGTAACTTCAGGATTCTAAGCCAGATGGACCAACGTAATCTGCACGTCGATGGAATCCTGCATGCTTTATCTTGAGCCTCTGCAAGTGGTACTTGGTGCAAGTCTCAAGCATCCATGCCGTGTGGATGCCGGAGGCTCTTTCAGTATAAATAGGATTCCAACCTTCTGGAAATTCTGTTTTAGAAATTTTCTCTTTTCTGTCACTCTCTTTGTTTGTCTTATTCTTTTGCTTTTTGTCATTTCTTCCTTTCTTTCCCTGCCTTGTTGGTCTTATCAACTGTATGTATTTGATAAAGCCTTACGTACTTTTTCTTAGGATGGATAATTGGCTCATGTATTAAGCGTATTTTTGGCCCTAGACCAATGCGATATGCGAAAGCAATTTTATGGTCATTCACACCGCCAAGAAATCCGTAGTCTTTAGAACATTAACATTTTCAAGTTAGTTTGTAAACCTGGACCTTACCATAAACAGGCAAGCAGTCAACAGGAAAAATGGAACGGGACATCTATGCCTGCTATCACGTGAGTGTGTGTGCATGTGTATGTGTGTGTGCGTGCGTTCGTGCGTGCGTGCGTCCGTGCGTGCGCGCGCGCGTGTGTGTGTATATGTGTGTGCGCACATGTTTGCATGTGTTTGTGTTTTCTGGATAAAGAGCAAAAGATGGGCTAAGAGAATCAAACTTGTCAGCTGGGCTTAAAGCAATGTGAACTTGAACGTGTTGTGGATGATAAACTGTATTAGAAAAGCGAGGAGCGATTGTATTTTGCTTTGCCCGTATATGGGTTTCTACAACATGAATCTATAGAGCATTAGTAAAGTGCAGCCATACTTTCTAACGAGGATAAACAGAGAAACGCTAAGTAGAACTCCATGACCTTGCTTCGCGTAGGGCTTATGCGCAGGTATAGATAGGGTTCATGCCATGACCATTTTGGATCTTAATCATCACATGGCATCTTTGATATCAGTACATATGGAATTTACTCTGATCGTGGAACGCCATTCTGAAAAACTGAAACTGTTCTCTCAGTAATGAAGAGTTACCAAAAAGGGATCCATATTGAAGAGCTGAAATCATTTGACCAGAAACACCCTGTCATTTAATGCTTGTTGGGTTGTATGCCTTATAGATATTTTATGCACTTAATTTTGAAATGACTCCAGTGATGTAATGAAATATTTCAAGCATAATTTGGCATTTCATTACCCAGACGTTTAATTTATTACCTGGTCATTGCTCATGATCTTAATCGTCTGTTTTCAGGGTGTGATGGTGGGTATGGGCCAGAAGGACAGCTATGTTGGAGATGAGGCACAGAGCAAGCGTGGTATCCTGACCCTCAAGTACCCCATTGAACACGGCATCGTCACCAACTGGGATGACATGGAGAAGATCTGGCATCACACCTTCTACAATGAGCTGCGTGTGGCCCCTGAAGAGCACCCTGTTCTGCTGACGGAGGCTCCCCTCAACCCCAAGGCCAACCGTGAAAAGATGACCCAGATCATGTTCGAGACCTTCAACTCACCAGCTATGTACGTAGCCATCCAAGCCGTGTTGTCCCTGTATGCCTCTGGTCGTACCACAGGTATCGTTTTGGACTCTGGTGATGGTGTGACCCACACAGTGCCCATCTACGAAGGTTATGCTCTGCCCCACGCTATCATTAGGTTGGATCTGGCTGGTCGTGACCTCACAGATTACCTAATGAAAATCCTGACAGAGCGTGGCTACAGCTTCACCACCACAGCTGAGAGAGAAATCGTGCGTGACATCAAGGAGAAGCTGTGCTATGTGGCTTTGGACTTTGAGCAGGAGATGCAAACTGCTGACTCTTCTTCCTCTCTGGAGAAGAGCTATGAGCTTCCTGACGGTCAGGTCATCACCATTGGCAACGAACGCTTCCGTTGTCCTGAGGCTGCTCTACAGCCATCTTTCTTGGGAATGGAATCTGCTGGTATTCACGAAACCATCTACAACTCCATCATGAAGTGTGATGTCGACAGTCGCAAGGACTTATACGCCAACACTGTGCTGTCTGGAGGCTCCACCATGTTCCCTGGTATGGCCGACAGAATGCAGAAGGAAATCACAGCCCTGGCTCCTCCCACCATGAAGATCAAGATCATCGCTCCCCCAGAGCGCAAGTACTCTGTATGGATTGGTGGCTCCATCCTGGCCTCTCTGTCAACCTTCCAGCAGATGTGGATCTCCAAGCAGGAGTACGATGAGTCTGGCCCATCTATCGTCCACAGAAAATGCTGCTAAGTCTTGGCATTTGGTATCAAGAATGGACATTCTTTTTTGTTAACGATTGTTCCGAATCTTCATCGAATACTTTCGATTTTCTGAATAGTTGAACAATGAATCGCCTCTGCTGTCATTCAAATCAAAACAAATCGGATACCAACTCTGAATGGTCAACACTGCTCAAACTTTTGTTTTTCTTTAAGATTTAGATATTTTGCTTAAAAAATTGTCTATTTTGTTGTATTTGAATGAAACCCGACGCAGAATTTTGTTACTTTCATTACGAAATAAAAGTAATTTATGCAGACGTGATTATGTGTGCGTATCTTTATGTACTTGAGTTTGTGTGCGTACTTTGTGTGTGTGTCTATGTCTGTCTATCTGTGTCTGTGTCTTTGTGTGTGAATGGTGAACGGCTTCTAATGTATTTCTGCAGGCTGGATTTCTCATGTAGTTCTCCCTCCCCACCACCACTGCCAACACCCCCCCCCACCCCAACCCCCCCACCCCCCCATCTCCTCATGGCATTCTAGTCAGGCGACACGTGTCGTTCGTTTCCATGGGACTTTAACGTAAAATGCTTTGATGGTATGGAAAAAAACTGGAACCTGGTTTAACTTTTTTGACTTTCGCAGCCTGTCCACCAGCATCCTGCATTGTCAACCCATACTAGCAAAGCAAAAGATTAACCCTAACCTCCTGCAGATACAGTGTGAGGGAGTCAAAGCGTTCAGTTTTTGCAGTTGGTGGATAGGTTGCAGGAGTCAAAAGACTTATTCATATTTCATCCAAACATGTGTACCGTCCATTTCCCCCATAGCCAAATGATTGGTCTCATCATATGCCCACATAATGTGCTCGCGAGAGATGGGCCCGCGAACCTAGTAAAAGTAGAACATTATTGAAGTGTATACTAGGTCCGAGATCTGTTACGTCGAGTTCAATCTCAGCCCGCAACATTAGAAAAAAAAACTGACCAGTTAGCAACCCATCAACGTTTCCGTCATTCTGGTAATGTCAGCTTAGTGTTTCATTAAGTCCCTCATTATCCCCGTCCATATTTCAAGACTAAAAGTGCCAAGTGTTTTTTTTCAGGTTCAGGGAATCTGCTATATTTTGACTGCTGGCAGATTTGGGTGGCATGCATATCGGACTTGTCTCAAGTGCGATGAATCCATCTTGAACACATTCACTCCAAATCAAGTCCAAATTCCCAAGTTCCATGCTCTAGTTTTCCGATCTGTCCTTCCAACTTTGACTAAGAACTAGACGATAGATTATGTTGTAACATGATAGACCTAAGCTCGTATATCTCGATGTACTCTCTCTCTCTCTTTCTGTCTGTCTGTCTGTCTGTCTGTCACACACACACACACACACACACACACACACACACATACACACACACACACACACGCACGCACGCACGCACGCACGCACGCACACAATCTCTTCTCTTTCACTCTCTTTGTGTGTCTATCTATCTCTTTGTCTCTCTACCTCTCTCTCTCTCTCTCTCTCTCTCTGAAACACACACACACACACACACACACACACACACACACACACTTATACACACACACACACTTATACACGCACACACACCTCACACATTCACTCATTCGCTCTCATTGGGTTATTGCTCTTAATATAGGCGTCTTTATCACTTATGTGGTGAGCTCATTCTGTCATTAAAGCCACTGAGCTCAAAAGTACACAGGGACAGTTGCACCAGTTTACACACGATGGTACCAACTTGGCATGTGCGTTTTTTTCCAGTACTGGACAAAGCAATACATAGGAACATAGACGCATTTCATGCTGGTTATTTCAAAATCGTACACAACGGAACGCTTATTCGTTTGTCTTTTCTTTTATCCCTTCTCTGATTTAGTTTCTCAATCATTCCCCTTTGCAAAACAACAACAAAAACAACAAAAACAAAAACAACAACAAAAACAAACAAAAAACGCGGTTTGATTATTTAAACTTCTGAAAAGAAAAAAGTTGAGCAAAAAAAAAAAAAAAAAAAAAAGTTTTTTTTAAATTAAAAAAAGCGTCGCCTAAAATGTTTTGATTTTAATCTGTTGACACGCAACTTTCTGCATGAAGAACTTCTTATAACAATAGTCAAGCCATGCTGAACATTCTATTATTCTGCCATGGAGTAAGACGATGCTTAACTGTGAACGTGAAAATAAGGCTATCGTGATCACACCTGTGTAGTGGTAATTCATTGTGAATCCGAACATGTATGGGCACAAAGTATGGATAGAATCTATCTACGAGCTTAGAAATTCCTACCGAAACATTTTATATTCCGAATGATAAATCCGAATCCACACAGACTTAATTAAGCAAACTTGGAATCTTAACGACAATGTGAGCAGTATGCGTTGTACTGCGCTAGCTTGTTTCATTTTCAAAAACGTTTATTTATTCTTGATGTTGGAGTTATTCCTTGTACTCACCACAAGCAACAGGTACGTACAGAACTTGTGGCCTAGGTGATCGATCAAGTATGGCCGGGAGCCTGGACACAATTAACATTTGTACAACATCTGAATATCATAACATCGCGTTTTCCTGGAGGTTCCATTTCTCTTCTTTATTCTTTGTTACCATGGTTCCAATTACTTACTTTACTAAGGTTCCTGATTATTTGTCTGTCTGTCTGTCTGTTAGTATATCCATCTATCGACTTATCTATCTACCTATCCGTTTATCTGTCTGTCTGTGTGTCTATCTATATATCTATCAACCTGTCTGTCTGCCTGTCTATCTGTCTGTCTGTCTATCTAATTATCTATCTATCTATCTATCTACCTATCTATCTATCTATCTATCTGTCTGTCTGTTTGTCTGTCTGTCTGTCTGTCTGTGTGTCTATCTATTTAGATGTGTGTTACACCAAAGGAAATAATTAGATCCTAGGATCGACCTCCACCGGATATACACTCGCGTGCACATACTCACTTACATGCAGAAATACACACATACACGCAGGTACACACACGCATGCACGAACGTACATACACACACAAACACGCGTGTGCGCGCTAGCACATTCACAAACACACATCTTTTGGAATGACCCATTACAATTAGGAAAATCTTTAATTATGCGCGCAAATTCGGACACACACACACACACAGAGCGGAATTAGTTGCTATTATACAAGAGTTGCATTATCTAGTAACCCTTAAATCTGTATCTTTCAAAGTAGTTCTCTTTGTTGATTCAAAATCTGTATTGTATGCCTTACAATTTTTTGATACAGACACAAGACCTGATTTAATTACTGAGGCAAATCATCTTATACGTCGTTTCAGGATAAAAGGTACAGATCTCAGTTTCTGCTGGGTGCCTTCTGACGTTGTGGTCTTCGCTGCAAAGAAGTAGTTGACAGAGCAGCCAAGCAAGGTGCACACAACTCTGATAATACTGTAGAATTACCTATTAATATTTCCGTAAAACAAGCTTGCAACTTGCTAGAATCAGCCTCATGGATTCGTTTTCATGAACACTTCAGTGAAAAGTTTGTAATACAACAAATGATAAAACTTTCATTTCAAAATGTATGTACAAACTTGCAATATTCTTCCATATGTCATTTGAGATCGATTGTTGCTGTTCATTTTTGTATTCAGTTAAACACACTGGAAACAAAATATTGTAAAAATTGTAATTGCGGTGAACAATTCTCACTGTTACACTGTTTATTTTACTGCAAAATGCTACGTTCATTTTTACGAAAAAATGTTTACACAAGAAAATTATTCTGAAATTCATATTAAAGAAGTTACTTCAGATCAATCTTTGTTAGTTAAAATTTCAGAATCATTGGTTCACAGTCCTGTTAATGCATTACTTTAAGTTTATGAAGTTTATACTTTAGCGTTAAATTTTCCCTTCATGTTGTTAATGTTAATTGTTAGTGTTAAGTTCTTGTTCCATTTCTGTATTTTCCAGTCTACTTATGTCCCTTACTTAGTCTCCCCTCTGCCCTCTATCCAACCAGCCCAACACTCATCCTCCATCACCGCCCTTCCCCCCGTCTAATATCACTCTTAGACTCTTAGTGAAAAGACGTTAAATCAAAGAACGAACCACACCACACACACACACACACACACACACACACACACACACACACACACACACACACACACACACACACACACACACACACACAACCAACGCACACACACACCAACGTGTATATACAAACACACACACACGTCATTTAGGATATCCCAGAACAATCCTGAAAATCTGTTCTTTTAAAAAAAAAGCGGAAGAACAAAGAAATTCCTTTTATTGTTTGAATTTCAATCAACCCACGTGTGAGCTGCGTGGCAAGAAAGAGAACAATACAGTTTGATAATGGTATCTGCTTTGTGTGTGAAATCACAGGATGCTGGTCACACACTCATACGCACACACATCTCTCTCTCTCACACACACACACACACACACGCACACACACACACAACACACACACACACACACACACCAACACACACACACACACACACACACACACACACACACACACACACACACACACGGACATGTATCAAAATTACTAAGTATCATTACATCTCATGCCTCAAATAGCACTGTGTACTTCATGTCCGAAATAGTATTGTACACCTAATGTCTCAAATAGCACTGTAAACCTCATGTCCCAAATAGCACTGTTTACCTGATGTGTCAAACAGCACTAAACACTTCATGTCCCAAATAATACTGGACACCTCAAGTCACAGATAGCCGCCATATACACATATTCGTACGTAAACACACATTCACACCCAGACACATAGATTTATACATGTACATGTACAAAGAATATTGCATAAAACATACATACATATACATGTACACACACAAATTTCTTGCTTGCAAACTCAGCATGACACAGACACTTTTTGTATAGCCTTACCTTTTTCACAAACACGGGAGGGAAAATAAAACCAACCGGTTGAACAGCTGACACCACCCTGATAAGCTATTTCCATGCCCATACATGGTCTGAAAACCAGCCCCAAGCTGTCACAACGCTGTCATTTGCTGTTTTTAAGGTTTCTGTCAGAATGTATCATCTCACGTCCAGCTGTTTGCGGACACAGTACAGAGAGCGGCGTTGTCTGAGTAAGTTGAGTTCGTCTCTTGTTGGTCCTGTCTTGAAGATCTTGTGGGTCACCTGAACTGCCTTCAACATGTGTGACGACGACGTTGCCGCTCTGGTCATCGACAATGGGTCCGGTATGTGCAAGGCCGGTTTTGCTGGAGATGATGCTCCACGAGCTGTCTTCCCCTCCATCGTCGGTCGCCCCAGACATGAGGCAAGTTTATCGAATTGTTGCTGAGAAGTGACCACGCCTTGTATATCCTATGTTATAGTTAAGTATGCTTGCCCCCCCCCCCCCTGCATCCCCCCCCCCCTCCCGACCATCAGTTTGGTGTTGAACTTTGTAATAAATATTTCATTCGTGGGTTCCCAAATACATTAGGAGATACATAAGTGGACTTTTACATTCATGACCGTTTTTGTTTCATATTGTTTTGTTTTTATGTTTGTCAGTGCTAAGCATTAAGGCAGTCATTTGAACATCGTTTTCAGGTATGTTCATGTGGTTGTATTTGACACGTTTCCAGAAGCCACTGAACATTGACATAGCTTCAGTACAGGGTCTTAATGTACACATACCATATTCTGCTTGCTTAACGTTCAAATAGAATAGAACCCAGACACTAGCAGGTCTGCACGTATGTTCAAATGAGAAATCTGGAAATCCCCACCCTTTACCTAGTATATGGTACCAAAGTAGTTTCTAAACCGAGGACTTAACAATAGAAATGCCAGTTGTCTTGATCGCTCGACTATCGCAGTGATATGCTATGTGCAATAACGAAATGATAGTGCAGTTGATAAATACAGTAGATACTGCAAACAGCATTTCCTACTTGGTCATATCCTTAACTCCCACTCTTTTCAAAAAAGACTAACATTTTTTAAAGGTTAGTTCCCGTTTAGTTAGTACTCTTACCATATTCAGCTTATGCAATACGGCACACAGTTACTCTGGTTTTGGCCGGTATTTTTCCCCAAATCGTCGAATTTGCGGTGCACAGTCGCCTCCAGGCAGTGACATTTAAGCTCTACCCACAATGCCCAGGTCATGAGAAAGCGTATTTACCCCCCCCCCCTCCATCCTTTTTTGTTTGTTTGTTTGTTTTTGATGTAAACCAGTATATGAACAACAAAACAACCGAGAATGCACGCAGCGATGTATCAAACATTAAGTAGCATGAAATCCAAAACAAGTGTGTAAGTGTGACTGCCTGCGTTCAAGCAAACAGGAACCTGAAAAAGCCCGAAAGAAGAATAAGAACGCGTATTTAATACAAGAAGACAAGGCAGGCGCAAATTTTCGGCCAGTGGGCTTTTGTCAAGCGTAAGATCACAAACAAACAGACACCAGATACAAAAATTAGGAGATAAAAACTGAAACTTCACTGCTGTTCCGTCCAGTGTGAGAAAAGGAAAAAAACTGACTCAGTTTATTCTCCTAATTTTTACATCTGGTGTTTGTTTGTTTGTGATCTTACGCTTGACAAAGGCCAATTGTCCAAAACTTTGCGCCTGTCTTGTCTTGTTGTATTAAATACGCGTTCTTATTCTTCTTTCATGTTTTTTTCTGGTTCCTATTACGTAACATGTTTGTTATTATACATGGCTACCAGTAAGGCCTACATTTTTGACAAGTGAGTGAGCTGGTCCAAATCACTTGTTCACTCTAACAAAAGAAGGCGTTTGGTGGGAAGGGTGTGGGATGAAAAAAACGATAAAGGGAAAAAAATCGAAATCAAGGCAAAACAAAACAAATATACACACAACAAAACGAAACACACACACGCACACGCACACACACACACGCACACACACGCGCGCGCACACACACACACACACACACACACACACACACACACACACACACACACACACAAAACACAGACTTACACCATCATCATCATCATCATCATTATCAGGTGCCTTGCAACATGTCATTGGCGATCATGGACTTCCATCTGTCTCTATCTCGTGTTACCTTTGCTTTCTATTTCAACTATACTCACAAGGTTTTGTAGGTCCCTTTCATTTTCTGCAATTAGCATGGTGTCATCTGCGTATCGAATGCTGTTTATCATTTTTTTTCTCCAACCTTTAATCCAGGGTTTTCTTCTAGGTTTCGCATGATGCTTTCGCTGCGAAGTGAAAACAGATCTGGTGACAAAACACAACCCTGTCTGATTCCTCTTTTGTTGTTTTGGAAAGAGCTTATATTGTTTTCTATTCTCATTGCAGCTGTTTGTTCCCAATACATATTTCTGATTATTTGTATATCTTTTCCATCAATATTGAGACTTTCTAGCTGGTTGATCAATTCTTCATGTCTTACCCGATCAAAAGCCTTGGTATAATCAACAAAGCATAAATATAAATCCTTATTCATCTCGACTGACCTCTCTATGATAGTTCTTAGGATGCATATGGCATTAATAGTTCTTTTCCCTTCCACAAATCCACACTGTTCATCTGCTATTTCTCTTTTGATTCTATTCCTTGCCGTCATCATGATTATTCTTAATAGGAGTTTTGTTACATGACTCATCAAACTGATTGTGCGATGGAGTTCACCTTCTATAGCCCCTGTCTTCTTTGGAAGTGCAATGAAAATTGATTTTGACATATCTTTGGGGATTTTTCCAGTGTCGTAAATTTCATTCAGGAGGACTGTTATTTTTTCCTCCAGGGCTTCAATCATCTCTGTAGTAATGTTGTCTGGTCCTGGGGCGTTTCCTGGTTTCATCTTTTTCAATGCTGCTCTAACTTCATCTTTCATTGTGGGTTGTCCTTCAAAGGTCTTTCTTATAATGTGTTCTTCGTTTCTGTCATCTTCAAAAACTCCCCATCTGTCTAATATTTTGTCTTTTTCCATGATAAGCGTACCATCTTTCGACTTTAAGCAACCAGTTGATGTGCATGTCATTTTCCTGTGGACAATTTCTTCAGTTCATCTGTACATACCCTGACGATCCGTTTTGTATCGGTCTTCCATTTCTTTGCATTTTGTTTTCAGCCAAGCTTCCTTAGCTTCATTGCACCTATTCCTGATTTCTTTGTTTATCTTCCTGTATATTTCCTCGTTTCTCTTTTTCTTCCTCCGTTTCTCCATCAAGCCTAAAATTTCTTTTGTCATCCAGTTCGTTTTTGCTTTTCTATCTACTTCAGTGATTTCTACACAAGCTTCATTTATCGAAATTTTCAACTTTGTCCATTGTTCCTCACTCTCACTAACGTCTTCCAGAGCACTGAATTTGTTTGAACATGTACGTTAATTTTTTTACGTATAGAAACATCTGTCTTTAAGAGTCCAAGATTTAATTTGAGGTTGCTTTTGGTATGTTTCCGCCTAAATCTTCCCACCACAGGATTGTGGTCACTGTTGCAGTCTGCACCTGGTAGTGTTTTTGCTGACAGTAAAGAATTTCTAAATCTTTTATTAATCAGGATGTAGTCAATCTGATTTTTGGTATTATCTTCTGGACTCATCCAAGTCCATTTCCTTCTATTAGGCTGCTCAAACCAGGTGTTTCCTACTATGAACTCATTCATCTGTGCCCATTCTATAAGTTTGCCTCCCCTTTCATTTTGTGTACCAAGGCCATGAGGTCCAACTCTCCCTTTAGCATTAAAATCTCCCATTATTACTGTAACTTCCTGTGATTTACTTTGGCAATGGCCATCTCTAATACTTCGTAGAAGTTGTCGATGTCTTCCTGGGTACTTGTGTATTCTCCCCAGCAAAATAATCGACAGACAAAAGAAGAAAAATGAAGATAACGACGACCTTCGTTCCGGTAGGGACAGTCATGCGGCACAGGTGACACCAGATCGTCAGCAAGCCACTGCGACCAACCTCATAAATACCAAAATCACAACATGGAACATTAGAACATTGTTGCAAAAACGGAAATGAGACAATATCAAAATGGAGATGGAAAGGTTTAACATTAGTATTTTAGGACACACTTACACACAGATAGGAATTGGTTAGGAGGTTGGAGGAAGGAACAGGCCATTCCATTACTGGTAATGTTGACTATTATCAACATGATTTTGTCAACACGTTTTTGACAGATTTTTTTGAAAATCAAAATCTTGGTATCGGTCTTTCAGCGCGCGAACCTCAAGTCCTAAAAGCGGATAAAGATGGGTGTGATCCAGGCTGGGTTACTTACTCAAAAGGCAGGCCAGTTCATTAGTTCACACGGGAAACGTTTTGCAGTGAAAAAGCGCGTGGAATGATTGAATTGCAGGCAGCAAAATCTAGACAGGATTCTGTAACTTGAGGGAGGGAGAGGGTAGGTGTGGCGCATAAAATGCATGCAGATACTGTTTACTGTTCAAAAGAAAACAACAGCAGTGACAATACACACACACACACACACATACATACACACACACACAAACACACACAAAACACACACACACACACACATGCGCGCAGGCACACACACATAGACACACACACATACACACACACACACACACACACACACACACACACACACACACACATACACACACACACACATACACACACACACACACGCGCGCGCGCGCGCGCGCGCACACACACACAAACGGGCGGGAAAAGGATATTATTTGAAAACTTGGAAGTTATCTTGTTCTCAAAGGAGATTTTCCTTTCAATAATCTCCAGTCTTCACAGCGTGCAAATGATCCCATAATCTTTACAGCATAAGCGTCTCTCTGATCCCATATCCATTCCACCATGTCATTCAAAGAGAAATGGTGGATGCCCTGAGACTGCTCGTGGCCTAAACTCTAGACACTAGCGAGGTAAACCTTGCTTCGAGATTCTAGTAACTTCAGGATTCTAAGCCAGATGGACCAACGTAATCTGCACGTCGATGGAATCCTGCATGCTTTATCTTGAGCCTCTGCAAGTGGTACTTGGTGCAAGTCTCAAGCATCCATGCCGTGGGGATGCCGGAGGCTCTTTCAGTATAAATAGGATTCCAACCTTCTGGAAATTCTGTTTTAGAAATTTTCTCTTTTCTGTCACTATCTTTGTTTGTCGTATTCTTCTGCTTTCTGTCATTTCTTCCTTTCTTTCCCTGCCTTGTTGGTCTTATCACCTGTATGTATTTGATAAAGCCTTACGTACTTTTTCTTA
>CM060315.1:63311365-63316365 GCA_030674185.1 Monoplex corrugatus | reverse complement strand
TGGGTATGTCCTCGCTATCGAGCCACAAATACCTAAGGCGGTTGAGACAGACGCGCCCTGCGGTCATTGTCTGAGTGTTCCCGCCGGCAATTACACGGCGATTGTTCTATAATGCTGAAGGCAGCATGCATACATTAGTGACGGCCCCCCCTCTACGTTCTGTAAAACTACCACGTAATACTGACTGGAGATGACGACAAAATCTTGTCGTAGGCCCGCTTTCGAGTACATGTACACATTGTAGATCTGCTAATTGTTTAGCAGTGTGTTATCTACAATCGTCATGTACTGGCTAGATCCTTGGAATGTTCAATGCATAGCTATGGGTAGGCAGAGGCTGTGAGATAATAGTACAATTTGACCAAGAGAACGCAAGGCGTTTTTGATCTAGGCAAGCACGCTACACGGTGTTGCCTTTGAGCGTTGTAGGTAAATGGGGAAAGATCGTAACAGAGCAAGGCACTCTGTTACACCTCCCCCCACCAATTTGAAAACCATCGTCCGCGATGGTGCGCGAACATTGGGTAAATTCTATGAATATGGTGGAGTATGGAATCCACTTGCATATTAGCTAGGGCATGCATGGGCAAACTGGAGAGTTGTAATTTAAGTTCCGAAAGGACAGTTACACTGTTTGGTCAAGTTAGGACTCTGAATTGGTCATCGTACTTGACAGTACGGAACACTGAAATGGCAAATGCCTTAACATAATAAGCTAGAGAAAGTAGCATTAAAGAAAGTAGCATTTAATAAGTTCACTAAAGCCTCTTTGCCATACCTATGCATCAAAACATTCATTACGGGAAACAAAATGACAAATGTATAAAAATATATGTAAATATCAAAAAGCATCGCATCAATGTGACAATCCGGGTTTTCAATGGCATGGTTATTACATGCTAAATGAAAAGAATGACCAAATATAATGTTCATAGCTTTGGCAGATTATCAATTTAAACACATACAAAAAAGGAAATTTTCCTTATGCAGTAATCTGTCCAGGTAAATATTATTGTGGTCAGTTGAACCTGAAAATATATACTCATTAATATTTGTCCCTTTGTAGAATAGGACTTCTCAAAGTGTCCTATTTATGAGGCGTGTTGACCGTCTTGGAGGGACTGGTGTAGTCGTCTGCTCTGGTATAGCGGGCTCAGGTGCTGTTGTCACCATGGGCCGCGTTGTTCTGCGCCGTGGCTGTGGGCAGACTAGCCACTGCTCGTCTTCGGAGTCAGATGACTCCGGGTCTGGTGGTGGCTTCATGTCTAGCATGGACCCAGGTGCTGGCAGGAGGTGGATTCTGGAAATGGCCTGGTGGGGGCCACCTGCCAGTGACTGAACTGTGTAGATGTGACGGTGCTGGGGATGGCGTGCCGTCACACAATACAGGTCCGGCAACCAGGTGTTGGTCCATGCTGTGCTGGAACTAGGAATCATGTCCCGCAGGTAAACATACATGCCTACCTGCAGGTCGTCGTCAGCTGCTGGTGTAGACGTCACCTGCTCCGGTGCTGCTGGGTCCTGTTGTTGACCATCATGGCTCGGGTGGCCTCTGGATCGACGGTGTCTGCGGGGCACTGGAACAGGACGTGCACCGGCAGCTCTAGAGGTGCTGACCGCACTGAGGTTCTGGCTGGCACAGCGGAGATTGGGGGCAGCAGCAGATTTGGAGGGCTGATGAAGAAGAGAGGGAGAATTGGGCAAGGGAGGAGTATTGGCAGGCTTGGACTTGCCTGGATGTTGCTTCTTCCTTTTGTGTCCTGCAGCTTGTCTGTGGGTGACTGCAGGGTCTGCACTTTGCTTTGCAGCCCTCTTGGGTGCAGGCTGCCGTCGCCGCTTGGCCCTCTTTTCGTACCGGTGCCGGTTCCAGCATTTGTCTTCAGTGTGGCCGGCCCGGTCACACCAAAGACAGTGTTCTGGTGGCTGCCGTTGCCATGGTGAAGGTTGCTGTCTGCTGTGGAGAGGTGGTTGCCGTGGTGGTTGAGGTTTAGCCGCAGTGTTGCACCGCAGGAGTTGCTGGTCTACATTGGCACTGATTTCTGCCAGCTGTGCCTCCATACGGGCGATGACTGGGCTAGAGTTGGCCACTATCAGCTGTGCCAGGTGGTGTTCAGCACAGCTGTCCTCTCGCATCCACCGCAGGGCCTCCATCTTGGCTCCCTCGAAGGTGGTGTCCGGATGATCTCTTATGTATCGCCGGACATCCCTCCTGAGAGCGCCTGGGGAGAGACCACAGACGAAGGCGTCCCGAAGCTGCGTTGGTGACAGTGTCCCCTCTTCAGCTTGGTTGGCCTTCATCCAGAGTACGCGTAGGTGGGTCGCGTACTCAATGACAGTCTCCCCCTTTCTCTGCTGCCTGTTGTAGAATGTGGCAGCAAGGGTTGTGGAGTCCCTCTGGTCACCCCAGTTGTCCTGGATGATCTTCAGGATCTTGTCTGGAGTGTCCACTCTTGTCGTTGGTTGCCATAGCACCTCTCGACGAGCTGGGCCCTCTAACGATGATATCAGCCAGAGGGCAGCTGCTTTGTCATCCAGGGGCTGGAGCTGTAGGATCAGTCTGGCCTCCTGAATGAAGTCGTCGATTTCTGCACTCCTTTCATCTCCGGACAGTTTTGGAAGTCGGTACAGTTGTGGTGTCGACATGGTTTGGCAACTTGATGAATCTGTAGCACTGTCTTCTTGTTTCTGTTCCCTTTCCGAATCTGGACCCTGCTCGCAGCGCCAAGTGTGATAGGTCGCGTGGTTAAGGGGGGCAAGGAGGTGATGGTTATAATATTGATGAATCGCAGCGCCAGGTGAGATGGATGAGTGGGTTAAGGGGGTTTGGTGATGATTGCTGTGGTGGTCCTATAATCCAGAGCAGAAAGGGAAGTCTCTCAATCAAAACACAAGTCCTCGTTGTGTTACTTGACTCTTTATTATCTCTTGATGAGGATAGGTAGGGAAGGAAAACAGGGAAAATGGGAAAATGACAATAAGGGAAAAGGACCGTACTGGGATATGGAAGGAGACAAAAGAATACGAAGAAGAAGACAGGAAGGAAGATGCCAAAGAAGACAGTTAAGAAGACAGTGCTACAGTAATGCCTTGAAGATGATCACCTGTTGCGAGATCAAGAGTGGTGGCAGGAAAGGGCACCTCCGGTAATACTGAGAGTGGCGGTGGAAAAGCACACGCTATGATGCGCCTTGTTAATTTGTACTCTGGGAACAGAGCATGATGGTCATATTTTCAAATCTCAAACCTTTCAGATGGCAAGGTCTGATTGGTTGTTCTCACCAAATTAATCAATCAACCAGATGCCAAGGTCTGATTGGTTGTTCTCACCTAATTAATAAGTCAACACTTAGTGTGTAGTTTTAACGCAGCGCGTCAGTACACACAAGTGAAACGCTGGTCATTGTCCGGCAGTTTCGCGAGTGGGTATGTCCTCGCTATCGAGCCACAAATACCTAAGGCGGTTGAGACAGACGCGCCCTGCGGTCATTGTCTGAGTGTTCCCGCCGGCAATTACACGGCGATTGTTCTATAATGCTGAAGGCAGCATGCATACATTAGTGACGGCCCCCCCTCTACGTTCTGTAAAACTACCACGTAATACTGACTGGAGATGACGACAAAATCTTGTCGTAGGCCCGCTTTCGAGTACATGTACACATTGTAGATCTGCTAATTGTTTAGCAGTGTGTTATCTACAATCGTCATGTACTGGCTAGATCCTTGGAATGTTCAATGCATAGCTATGGGTAGGCAGAGGCTGTGAGATAATAGTACAATTTGACCAAGAGAACGCAAGGCGTTTTTGATCTAGGCAAGCACGCTACACGGTGTTGCCTTTGAGCGTTGTAGGTAAATGGGGAAAGATCGTAACAGAGCAAGGCACTCTGTTACATATATATATATATATATACATATATATATATGTATATATATATATATATATATATATATATACATATATATATATGTATATATATATATCATCATCATTATCATCAGGTGCCCTGCCGCATGGCGTTGGCGACCATGGACTTCCAACCATCTCTATCTCTCGTTGCCCCCAGCATCTCCCCCACCCTCTTCATCCCCAGCCACTCTGCAAGTCCGTCCAGCATTCTCTCCTTGGGTCTACCTGGTGCTCTCTTTCCCTCCAGTTTTCCCGTTGTGACCAGGTGCTCCAAATCCCCCTTCCTCATAAAATGGCCTATAAATGTTGCTTGTCTTTTCCTAATCTTTCTTATGAGTGATCTATTAGTGTCTGCCTCCATCAAGACTATCTCGTTTGTTTTTTTTGCTGTCCATGGAACTCTCAACATTCTTCTGAGAAACCACATCTCGGCTGCCTCGATCCTGCTCTGGCTTTGCTTGCTGACTGTCCACGCCTCGCATTCGTACAACAGTATTGGTTCTATATAACATTCAAGGACTCTCTTTCTGATGTTAATTGATAGGCATTTGTTGGTAAGAATGCTTGTCATCTTCTTGAATGCTGTTTTGGCTTAGCCGATTCTGCCAGCTATTTCTGATGTGCATCTGCCGTCTGATGAAATGACCTTTCCCAGGTATTTGAACTTATTAACCTGTGTCAAGGTTGTCCATTTGCTGTTATTTTGCATGAGGGGATTTCATGTTTTTTTTTACTGATCACCATGACTTCAATCTTCCTGCTGTTTAGTTCCAACCCCTTACCTTTGCTTTCTGTTTCTAGTATATTCACAAGGTTTTGTAGGTCCCTTTCATTTTCTGCAATTAGCACGGTGTCATCTGCGTACCGAATGTTGTTTATCATTTTCCCTCCAACCTTTAATCCAGGGTCTTCTTCTAGGTTTCTCATGATGTTTTCGCTATATAGTGAAAACAGATCTGGTGACAAAACACAACGCTGTCTGACTCCTTTTTTGATGTTTTGAAAAGAGCTTATATTGTTTTCTATTCTCATTGAAGCTGTTTGTTCCCAGTACATATTCCTGATTATTCGTAGATCTTTTCCATCGACATTG